>JAHWFO010008089.1:5253995-5299550 GCA_023313115.1 Rhysida immarginata
TTATTATTATTATTATTATTATTATTATTATTATTATTATTATTATTTAAAACCGGATACCTGCACGTTCTTTATTTACACTAGATTTTAATATCAAAGGGCGGTACCCTCTGCCATTATGATAGTCTGCAGGCGTTGTGGTATACTCTCTAACAATATCTGATAGTAGGGTGCGAAAAATTCTCCTCTCCTTCAAAAGCCTTGACCAATTGATGAAATTTCTGGATGCCTCTCAAGTGCTCGCACTCGACGTTATAATTCTTCTGAGCGATGTTCTAATTGTTTGTGACCAACGCGGTATTTACGCGTTTACTCGGTAAACCAGCTTAGCATTCGTGGCAAGATGCAGTATCCTATTCATAGACAAACGGCCCTTCACCAAACTGGAGCCATAGCATAAGGAGCATATAATTGTCGTGTTCATGGTTCTTTCAACCACAATCAGAAGACCAAGGACAGGCCATCATACGGTTTCTGTCGATTTAACAGTTGGGACAACACACACTGGTGGATGTCATTATCCTGTCACCTTCAGTTGACCATTTGACGGGAAAAGGGTGTAGCGTGACTCGTCATCCACATCATCTCTTTCCATAAAATATTGACGATTTTTTGCTTGACACGGTTATTGTTGACTTTGGCTTTGAGGTACAAGGCAAAGCAGTGTAAGCTCTCTGCTAAGTTTTATATGCAGTTACTGGAATATTTGGTCATTCTTCCTGTAGAATGGAGAACACTACACAAGGTTGTTGAATAGGTCTGTTGCGCAACTGATGTTTCAGTTCATCCCAAAGATATTGACTAGTGGGTTAAGATTGTGGGTTAAGATTGTTGGTACAGCGTCTGAATAGCACAACATACATAAGTATCGTTGCTGATCAAGTTCATCCTATCATGTTGATGGCGTCTCCCAATGGAGATGACTTCTTCCAACAAGACAATACGTCATGCCATGGTGCTCATATTGCGCAGGAATGGTTTCAAGAACACGAGGAAGACTTTACCTTGCTTAGGTGGCCCCCACAATTACGTATCCCCAATTGAGTATTGTGGGACGAAGTTGAAAGAGCCATCAGGCAGCTGCTTCCACAACCATCAAATCTCATACAACTGGGCAGCGCTATTCATCAGGCATGGCGTCAGATTCCTCGCATCACCTTTCAACATCTCGTGGAGTCAATGCCAAGAAGAATCGTCGCACTATTGAAGACAAAAGGTGGCCCATCGAAATACTGATAGGGTGATCTTAATAAACTGACCATCAGTGTATAGTCTGATATTCAGGCATTCTCAATTTTTTGTAAAAGTTAATTATGCCTGCGATGGTGTTTGTACCGAAACGCATCGGCTGTTAATAAATGGCTACCATGGTGTATTATCTGGTTCTTTTATTCTTTTATTGATAAACCAATGTAGGACATGTTAAGGAAGTATTGCCTGCGCAAATTCGCACATGACTGCAGTAGTAAGCATGTGAGTGGCTCCTTAATGTTTGCATGTTGAATATTTGACGGCGGCCTTTTTGGCTAGGCAGTATATTATCCACGTGATTGGCATGGCAGTTTATGTTTCACTCATAGTATATTCGTTATTGTTAAGATTTTCTGTTTTCTTTTGAGAAGTCTTCCAATATCTTCAATTTTCAATGATATTGTTATTCCTTCATTTTTAAATACATGAGTAGCTTTGTGTATGCCTGGTCCCTTTATATAAGTAAAAGTAGCAAAATGAATGTTAGGTTTTGTAGAGTCGTTATCGTTCTGTTTCTTGTTATATTTTATCCTTTTTGTAAAGCTATTGACTACCTATTGTGGGAAGTTATTCATTTTGGATAATTTATTTATCAGTTCTAGGATAAAGGGTAATTTATTGCTCTGTTGATCATATATCTTAATGCGGATGTTTTTTGGGAGAATGTATGATTTGAATAGAAGCCATGTACATACGCTTTACCCAATGGACATCGAAGTTTCCAGGCAGTCGTCGATGATCCAATCGTGTCAATAGAAGAAACGGCAACTGCTAGACCAAACCAAGTGATGAATGTTCAAGTTTTGCTTCAAGACATCGAGAGCAAGTGCGAATTGCAACAACAGATTACCAGGTAGTGAATAACCCTACTCAGATTGTTGGAATTGCAGAATACACAGACACAAACGATCATATTCACACCATCCAAAAAGAGAAAAAGGCGACCCCCCCCCCCCCCTGGAAGAAACTGAGGCCGCCTATCGAACATCTGATGAAGAGGAGTCGGTCACGCAACGAAAGACAATACTTCAGCGTCAATTTCGAAATCATGCGAATTTTTTTTACCAAGTAGCCGACAAACCGGATTGATGTAGTTGCATTGGCGCTCGGGAGATCGGAGCAGGTGTATTAAATAGAAGCTATTGGTCAAATGGCCAAGAAATTATTTAGGCTAGCTGTTCCCGCGACTTCATTCGCGTGGAATTTTGGAATTTTTGAATTTTAAGATGAACAAACGATTTTTCAAAGGTCAATTTTTATTATGATTTCTTATTCTGTATCGGTTATTAGCAAGTTTAGAATAATTCAATCTGTGGTGATGAAAGTTAACTAATTTTTTTAAATAAGTGCATTTTCCATTAAAATTTCAAATTATCATATCTTCTGTTCCTATGGGCCGACTGTGGTGAAACAAAGCATATTTGCCACCAGCTCTCCCAAATTTAAGTATGTCGCGAGCGAAATAGAAGAACTACAGCCATAGCCAAGACTAAAGAAACGTCAGATCAAAGTATTCTTTCGTTTTCATTCTATTTCCTCCTACATAAATTATTCTACACATCTTTTCTCTGGCAAAGCTCACTCAGCTATACACAATATTCCAACACGAGCGAAGCCGGGCCATAGTTGGAGAGGGCCATCCATTGGGAGCATTTTAAAATAATTCGTTTCGGTTTTTCTATACGAATTTTTTCTGTATTAATTATAAGCCTTTTCGTGTGTTCATTTTCACTGTACATTCACTTTCAAATATTGCAAAATTTCATCAAAAAAGATCCCGAGCAACGCTGGAGATATCAGCTATTACGAGATAAATAACACGCCTGAATCACATAACCTTTTAAATGCATAAAAAGGGATTGAAACAAATTTAGTATGTTTTACACATGTCTCTAATTCATTGGCTTGTGTGTTGAAACTAAATTGTTATAAATTGGAAAAGTGAACACATGCTAGAATGTAATTTCATTTCAGATCCTGAAATTCGTCGCTTCTGGCACCGTTAAATCTGTGGAAGCAACATATGAGATTTTTGCAATCTTTTATGTTACCCTAAGCCCACTGGGCTCATGTAATAAAACTGGCTTTCTGCCAGAGTTTTAAAAACGATCAAGAAAGCATTTCATGCCATATGGGGTTTTTGCGATAAACAAGACCAAAACGCGTTATAAAAGCTTGTATCGGGCAAAGACTATATTTACAATATTAATTTTAGGAAACGTGGAGAAGTTTGTTTGTGTTTAATGAAGTGTGTTGAAATATGTTATTAACAACATTTTTCTCTACGAGAGCAGGGGAAAAAATATATATTGATGATTTTTTATCGTTTTAAACGAAGAGCATGATGATTTTAGATAATTTTATTTTGTGCTTCAAATTTAATTACCGTATAATCTGTAATTAAAGGTAATTTATTACTTCCCCTGAAAGTTAATTTTGTAATAAAATTAAATAAGCAAAATTGTAAACAAGGTTGGTTTGAACACGCCAATTTCGAGAGTTAAATTTTTCCGTTAATTACTTTTAAATTCTGTTTTCGAAAAGCGATCTTTCTCTGTTGAAGGAAGAAAAATTATTTCCAAAACAAAATCTACAACGACCTTATAGTCTGAGCAAATCAATTAATACCGCAAAATTCATTAATGTCTACCAGGTTTAGTAAAAAGCGTGTTGTTAACACTTTGCTTTAGTACTCCTCTATCAAAGCATCCATAAAAATTTGAAGGAAGTCCAGAAAGTCTCAGTTTAATTTGCTGATGGTGGAATTCTGTCTAAAATTAGATTAAAAAATTTGAAATTAAGTTTCTAATGTGACATAAGCTGTTTTTTGGATTATCAAAAAAAAAAGTCCAATATGTATTCTGAATAAAATACTGATTCGGCTCAAGTATTATCTCTTTTTATTTGACGGATGTAGAAGAAAAGAAGGACGATAGACAAAAATCCTGAACATGAAGTGGTAAGACCCTGAAAACCTCGTATACTAGTATATGCTTTGGTAAAGGATAATCTCTATTTGAGATGCAGCTGTTTTTCAGGGTCTGCTTTTTATTTGAAAATCATATGATTTGGTGAAACCGGTTCAGCTGTCCGGTGGCGAAAGTTGTTACAAACTGACGGATAGACGGTGACGTTATTTTAATTTCGTGTTAGTGAAAGGCTATAAAAGAAAGCCGGGGAAAACCTAAATTTTCAGCGTAATAGAGATTTCATGAGGAAGAAAGTAAAGTTTTTTTAATAGCAGTATAATAAAAATATTTTTTGATGCGTTTTAAACTGATATTTTATGAGCGAGTTTACAAGAACCAGATAGGTTTTCTAAGGCGTAAACATTGCACTTTAAAAAAAAAAATTGAACACTTTTCAATTGACCTGTTTTCTCATGAAGAGTGCCAAGGAACATTTCTAATACAATAAACATACGCATAAAAGTAACTCATGAATGTTCTGTAAGAATTTTTAATTAGACGCCATACCTCATATGTTTAAATTATTGATGAAAATACGAACGAAATTGATTTTCATCAAACCCTTCATTTTCCTTTAAACAAACGAAAATAGTGGAAAGTGCATTTCGTAAAGTGGATCTTGGAAAAGGAAAATTGGATGATGCCAAAGGCAACCATTTGACCATTCTTATCAAAATTACGAGATATAAAATATTCTTATAGCTTCTATAAGAAAAACACAGTTCTTAAAAAACAATAAATTTTCGGTATTTTTCAATGTTCGCGGAGAAGAAAAGAAAATTGCCTATATTTCTAAGGGAAATTTAAAAAGAAAAAACTAAAAATGATGTTGAGCTATGGAATTCTAGTGCAATTTGTATGTCAACTTTCGCCAAAACCAAAAACTGTGAATGCTAAAAGTTTTCTAAAAAAAATTGCCGATTTAATTATGGAATATCTCTAATCTTCATAAATCGTAATGAAAATATAAAATAGCCAGCTAAATGAATGTTGAAATAAATTTTAAACTAATCGCACCAAAAAATAAAAAAAAATAACCGGGGACTGATCCGAGACGTCCGCCCAGAGACTATTAACAATCTTTATTCAAGAGTCCCAGCTTAGCTATATGCGATAAGTTTAACTGTTGTTTCAATTTGTCTTTATCTATTAGCAATGGTTTTTTTTGGTAGCAATTACCTCATTTACATTTATTTGGGATGCCATTATCCCTAGAAATTGTAGTTTTTGTAGATGGCAATACTCACCAAATCCTGCGAGAAGTAGAAAACGCCCGAAATCATGGTTCAGTGGGTTACTAATGTGTTCCATCAATAGTTCTGAAGAATACTTGACCTAATAATAATTATTAACTGGAGATACGTCTCCAAGCACAGGTAATGATTTTTCAATTGAAAAATGGAAGGAAAAATTCTGCGACCCGGATTCGAACCAGGAACCACGTATCCAGTGACTAGCCGTGCCTGATGTTGCTTAACTTCACAGAAGTTGTGTTTCAGTGAAAGCCCACCAGGCCCCCCCCCCCCCATCATTATCATTCTTCACCATGCTCTTACAGAAAAAAGATCGAATTTTCCTGGTCATGTTGTTTTATCAGAACTGCAGTAATGGTTTTGCTGCACTGCGAGAATTTCGACGCTTGAAAGGCTTGCGAAAAGGGACTATGACAAGTAATGGTTTGAAAAAGATGATTACTGAAATTTGAAGAGACTGGGATGTTGGGTGTACTGAGAGGAAGAGAACGGAAACGCATTTCAAATGAAAGTGTGGAAGAAGTCGCTATTGCTCTGCTTGAAAAAGCGTTTGGTTCCCAGTATTCTTCAATAGGTGCTCGAGCAGTGTTACGTGAGTTATCTCTCTCTTGGTCTATGGTATGAAAGGTTCTGCAATGTATTTTAAAGTGGTATCCGTACAAGAATCATATGGTGCAAAAACTGCTCCCTCAAGAACTGAATCAACGCATTGATTTTGCTTGCCGGTGTTTGGCCAGTAGAGCCATTGACAATTCATGATCTTGGAACATTTGTGGTCAGACGAGGAGCAGTGAATACTCAGAACTGTCGCATCTGGGATACTGCAAGTCTTATGTTGTGCATGAACACTTCTGCATCCTGATTTCATCACTATGTACGAGAGTGGATCGAAAAGTAACGCATAACAATGTGTCTATGGTAACATTTTTAAAAATAAGCAAAAATGAAAAATGCACAAGAAAGCTGTAGGTTTTATGTATTTTTCTACACATGCACCGAATCTCTCGACAAATTTCTCCAATCGTGGCACGAGTTCAATACACCTCTTTCATTAAACTCCGTTTTCTGGTTGTAGAGCCACCTGTTCACGACTGATTTAACCTATTCATCCGAACCAAAGCGTTGGTCTCCTTTGAATTTCTTCATTGGTCCGAAGAGGCAATAATCAGGTTATACGAGGTCTGGGCTGTAGGGTGGATGTTTGAGCAACTCCCAGCCAAATTTCTCCATTTTTCGTCGGAAAGATTTTCTCGGCCCTCTTCGAATAATCTGCAACCCTGAAGATGTTGCTACGATTCAGAAAATCAGCACCATACACCTCCACCATTTCCCTGTGGGTTTCACTCGATTTTTTTCTTTTGAACCACAAAAAATGGACTATACCTGGCTGTTCTTCACAAGTTGACACTGCTAGCATACGTGCCGTCTTTAATTAGTAGTTATCGGTCATTCCTTTAGGCCACACCTGATCAAGACTTTGCTATCTGTAGCAAAAGACTTAAACTATCAATCTGCCAACTTTGAACATCCGAACCAAAATAGTATTCCATAAAAAATTGTTGTGCGTTACTTTTTGATCCACCCTCTTAGATGTGGTTTTACTGCTGATTTCATTCTTGGCCCCTTTTTCTTTGAGGAGAACACTCATCACGGGTACCTGTTACTGCGAACTTCTGCAGCAGCAAGTCATTCCTGCCTTACAAGAAGGAGAATGTTTAGAGACTACTGTCTTTCATGCAAGGTGGTACAACCCCATATTGTCCGACAAGGTAAGGAACTGCTTCCTGCCACTTTGGAGAAGATCAGGTAATTTAGACAAATTTTCCGACTGCCTGACCTCCTCGTTCTCCAGACTTGAATCCCTGTGACTTCTGGATGTAGGGATTCCTGAAAGATCGTGTCTACGGAAGAAGCATACAGACTGCCTGAATTGAAAGCAAGCATAACACGCCATGTTATTGCAATTCCTCAAGAAACTTTTCGCGTTACTGTTGAACACACTATAACGCAATTTGAACGTGTGATTGAGACAAATGGGATGCACATTGAATAAAGACTGCGAATAAATAATTTTTTTGTGTTTCCAATTTGTGTTTCTTGTTCTTTATGCACTACTTTTTCACTTAGTAGGAAAAGAATTTTCCATAGAACTCGAAATTCGAACCGGAAATGAAAAAGCCCCCTCTACATTCTAGTATAGCACTGCAATTACCCTGGGGAGAGATTAAATCAAACTCCTCAATGCTCTTTAGTATAGCACTGCAATTACCGTGGGGAGAGATTAAATCAATTATATTTCTAAGATATCGTCCTAAGAGATCGTTATTGAATGTTCAAATCCAATAAACAACGTGAAGGACTTCCATAATCCTACGGATTATTTTCAATGGTTATTTATAAATAGACCTTTACGTAATTAATTCGCTTTAAATGTCGTCTGCAATTATATAAATTACCTCAGATTCATAATATAGACTCCTAAAATAACTTTTCATTTTTCCCCAATTAGCAAATGATAACAACGTCAGCTAATTAAATGAGATGAAATGTTAACGTTTGGAAAGCTTTACTTCTTTGTTATAAGGATTCCACATCTGTTAGGATTTGGTTTCCAAGTACGTATTAGTAAGAGCGAGAGGGGGAGGGGTGGGATAGAAAAATAAAAAAAAGGCCTTCGGCCATATGAAATTAATTTCATTTCATTTTTTTCTTTAGTTTCTGTTTAGAGTTTTATTAACTTTAATTTCGAAGTTATCTAAATTCAGTAAACAAACTTGGTTATGGGGAGGGGGAGTAGAGGATTTAGGTTAAATTTTTGTATATATAGTTTTTAAGGGCTTTTAGTTTATTATACAACTTTCGAGGGATTGAAACGAGCGTTTTGACCTTTGATCTTATGTCGTTATTAATCAGAACTCGCGGAACAGCGAGCGGATGTCGTTTTGAGATCATCATCCAGCGTTGACTGTGTGTCTCGCTCGACGTTTCTGGGCTAAAAGCTCCTCACCTCCCCTGCTCGCCACTGGCATGGCTGTCGGCGGCCTCTTTGGCTCCATCCCGTTCAGAAGATGATGGGCGATGAAGTGCCTGACATGGCAGTTGATGACACATGTAATATATGGAAACACCCATTACTTATTTGCAAATTCAGTATAAACTTTTTCTTTTTTACTCTCAATGAGATTTGAACGTGGTTTGTTGCTTTCTTGCAAGTTGACCAGTTCCACTTGCGGCCTACACAAAGTGGACTGATGGAGGAGAGGAAGATCGCGATGGAAGCTGTGGCCTTTGTCATGACGAAATCACGACGAGGAATCGTCTCACTCTGCACAGCGGTTGCTCAACTGCTAAAGGAGAAGGCTGAGTCAGTTATACTTTCATTATAAAAATTACATTCTTTCTTTAGAAATCAAAATATTTTAATTGATTTTTTTTTTGTTATTTGCCATGCATTTTTCTTTATTTCCACAAAATAATTAACAATAATATAATAAAAAGTATCCTTCCACCCACTTTGGACCAGTTTGGAGAAGCGTGTGATTCACTTGGAGCGCCAATTGGCCGCTGGCGAACAACGTGAGACTGTCACCGCCAAGAGTGAGTCGTCATCGTCGGACGGGCTATCCTATTCGAACGAGAGTCATTCACATTCACAGGTGGTTCGTTGAATCCAGTTAAATCTAATCTCAACGCGGCTTTCTAAACATTGGAAATTCATGAGGTATTGTTTTTCTTCTGTAATTTGCAGATGAGTGAGGATGACGTGGACAAACGATTCGAGGAGTCACAGAGGATGAAGGGACGAAACCTCCGAACAGCAGCGGTGCCATCGTCCTCCTCCTCCGCCGCCGTCTCCTCATCCTCTTCCCTCTCATCCTCCTCCTCCTCATCGTCGTCGCACAAAAGTCGCTTTGTCACCGTAGTTGAAATCCATCCACAGAGAAACTAACATTTCAGTTTGAGCCAATTTTTTTTATGCCAGTCTGTCCCCTCGCTGACTCTTTCCGTTGAGATTTCTAGAAGGGAAATGACGGTCGTTCTTTCTAAGATAACGTGTTTCATAATGAACAATCATTACAAATGTTGGTTTAAATATAAATAATTTTTAAAATATTCAAGTACATATAAATTTTAAGAAATATTCTCAAATAGTTATTTCCTTCGGTTACCATTTTTGGCGATTTATTTTTATAACGATTAATTATATGTACATAGTTTATCAAATAAGAAAATAATGTATAATTTTTGTTAAGGTTTTAGGCTGAAATATTCCAAGTAAAAGAGTGCATTCTTTGTTATGTAAATACATTGATGTATGATCTTATGAAAGTAGGAATAAATTTTTTTTTTGTTAAGATAATATTCAGACATCGTTTTCCAAATTTATTTAGATATCTCATAATATTATTTTCTAGGAAATAATGCTTGGAAAGAAAATAATTTTTTCCATATCTGTACTTCCGTTATTATGAAATCTATGGAGAAGGCTTAGAAAAAGAAAAAAATTTAAAGAAGACTTTTTGTATAAGTAAATTGGAAATTCATGTACTAGTGTAACAAAAAAAAGGTGCGCTGGCTATTCGTAGACGGTTTCTACATCTAAAAATAAAAAAAGGAAAAAACATTTACTTTAAGATATGTCCTGAAGTTGAACGTTACTGAAGTATCTACGTATTTATTTACAAGAAAACGTCTCCAAGTTATACACCCCGATTTGAATAAAATTTAGTGGCTATGTAGATCTCATAGAGTACATGAAAAATCGTTTTCAGTTGTGCAAACGAAAGCCTTTAAGGGGATGAAATTCATCCCTAAAAATCGCAGTGATAAAAATATTTTCAGATACAGTCACATAGCACTTCAAAGGAGCTATCCAAATATGTATAATGGACACCCCCCCCCGTCCCTCCAAAAATATACCCTTTATCCCTATCCCCGATATAGTGAGAGGTAACTATTTTCGCTTACACTTAAAATTCTCCTTACATTATGCCATTTAAAACGACTATAATATTTAATACCTTGTGATCTTCATTAACCCTTGAAAGACCCCAGAAGTACATAATACATTGCATATATCACAGTATAAGAAATAAATTTATTGCTTACTCTTTTGTACAGAAGCCACGCGCTTCTATTTACATGCCGCGGCATGTTGCTTTACTTGTTACAAATGATTTTAATTATTAGTATACAAAGAATTAATAAGATACGAGGAAATAAATCTTCGTATGTTTATATAGTGTTTATTTTTAAAAATATATTCCTGTGTATATTATGCATGTTCGATCATCATCTTTATTCATTAGTAATTAGTTATTACACATACTTGGCAGGTTGTTCTACTAGATCAATTATAAGCTAAGCAAGGTAACACGCGCCAGTTTTTTTAACGTTTTAAATAATAGTTTGACAAAGAACGAAATGAGGATTTATTAATGCAATTACAAAAAACTGTAAAAGAAATTTGAATGAAAGAAAGAAAGAAAGAAGAAGAAGAAGAAGAAGAAGAAAGAGGAGAACAAGAACAAGGAGAAGAAGAGTACATGATGAGGGACATGATGATGAAGGTTCCCTAGATAAGGTATGAAAGTATATAACATAAATATTATATACTTTTATATATGTTACAGATATAATTATTGATATACTATAATTGCAGATATAAATATTTTATATACAGATATAATGTTAAACAATTCAATTATGCAAAAAAAATCAATTTTTTTTAAAATTTTATTTATTCATTTAATTTTTTAATGACGTATTAATAAAATTAATTCTAGTAAACCAATACTACCGGTATTAGAAATTCATTACTAGAAATGTAATGACAGTTTATCGGGCCTTACACCCAAAAAGGGATGTTAATCGATTTTGTATTTAATATTCTGATTGGAGGAAGAAAACCATAACTTGAGTGATTATATCCCTATTTATTTTTATGCAGTATATATTGGATACTCAGGTTGGATAAGCTTAAAGGGAACTGACGTCAAAATTTTAGAAACTATAAAACTAAGTAAATAATAAAGGATATTCTATAATTCCATCATGTATAATTTAATTTCGATAATTTTCCTTATATATTTAATAAATGTAACAAATATTCGCTATAAAATAAACATCACATAAAAAATCCTTTGACATAGTTGAACCACAGATTACTTATTACACAGATGGGACAATCAACGTTAAAGTACTGGAAAAAAGGATGGCTCATTGTTTTGACGTCATCGACTGTTGCAAAACCCCTCTGTACCGCCGGGTGCGCTGTTCGAAACATTTTCTTTCACATGTATTTTGATGTTGAATAAAGAAGTCTGAATGAAAATTTCCCAAAGGATATGCTATATATTTTTTTATTTGATGGAAAGTGTATTACTCATGTTTTTTTTTTTCTTAAATCCTACAATTTAGAATAGTCACCGATTGCAGCGCACCTGGCGATACAGTGGGACACAATCACGTGACCTGTTTCCCATTTTCTTCCGTAGCCAACGAGAAAGATAGGCCCCGGCCAACACCTCCTATAGTCCATCCAGCCTTAGTTTGCGCGAAATGTGATGGCCGTTTCAATTGTTGGACATAGTTACAACAAAAATTAAACAATACATATCAATTGAAATGTCCATCATATTTCGCGCAAACTAAGGCTGGATAGACTATAGACAGAAGGCTTGATAACGGAAACGTCATACATTGTTACATCATCATTAGTCGACCAAATTTAGGACTTATTATTGATAGAAATAAGATTAACAATGGTCGACTAATGATGACGTAACAATGTATGACGTTTCTGTTATCAGGCCTTCTGTCTAGGTGGTGTTGTCCCGGCACGGAAAAGTCACTTGACCATACTAGTCCGAGTAACAATGTAACCTTCATTTAAAGATTTTTCTATCGAAAAATGGAAGGAAAAATTCTGCGACCTGGGATCGAACCAGGAACCTCGGCTGTCATGGCCGAGGAAAAAAATCTTTCCTTCCATTTTTCGATAGAAAAATCTTTACCTGATGCTTGGTAGGCTTATCTCCAGTTATAATATCATTTATTATTTCACGTAAGCTTCATTGTTTCCATCTTGGATTTTAACAATCAATATTTTTTCGTTTGTTGGAAAAAATAAAGGTTGGCCGGACCACTATGGCCACGTGACTTTTCCATGCCGGGGCCTGTCTTTCTCGTTGGCTACGTGTTCTCCATAAGGACGTCATCAAAAAACGTAACACAGGAGCTGACCTGTTTTACGTTCTTTGGACGTCATCATTTGTTCCATCTGTGTAATCAAGACCACCTAAAGAGAAGGCCTGCGCACAGAAATTTCAACAGGAGATGTTGGCTCAGACCTTATCTTTAGGTGGTGTTGGTGTAATAAGTTATCTGTGGTTGAACTACAGAGGACGTCAATGAGGTCATACTGGGGAAACAAATTTCTAGTACTGTAGTTGAAAACATAAAGGAAAAATAAAATTCGCTTGAATATTTAAAGAAAAATAAAATAAAAAGATTTTCCAAAAATAAGGATTGATAATGATCAGAAAATACAATGAGGTTGAGTTATTCTATGAGTGATTACCTCAATTAACCATTAGGGTTCGCGTACGCATGACTTCATAGCGGCGAAAATTCGTGGCAAGCTGAAATCGGCTTGAGCTTTGAAAACTGATGTTAGAAAAAGTATATTTTAAAAAATACTCAAGTTATAAAAAAAATATAAGTCGAATTAGAGTTAGTTGCATGTGCTTTATATTATAAGAAAATTAAATGTGACTTTTATTAATAGGTGATTTTTGGTTTCAGTTGCTCTTTAAGAAATGGACGAAGGTTTTCTTGAAAAGGCCAATTAAAGGAATACATTTCTAAAAAATAAACACTTTATAAACTCACAAAATAGTATTTCATCGTATCTTATTAATTCTTGTTTACTAACAATTAAAGTGATTTCTAACAAGTAAAATAAACGCCGCGCCATGTAAGTAGAAACGCTTGGCATATCTACTGGCATAGTTCTGGGGTCTTTCAAGGGTTAACGAAGGTCACAACATATTAAGCATTATAGTCGTTTATATGGCTTAATGAAAAAAGTCACCTCTCACTATGTGAGGGGTGTCGGTGGGGATACATTTTTGGAGGGGGAAGGAGTGACTGTTATAAATATTTCGATAGCTTCTTTGGGTATTTTTGAAAATATTTTATCTCCAATAATTACGGAGTAATCTTTAAAAATGAAAATCACTGCGATTTTTAGGGGTGAATTTCACCCTCTTACAGGCTTTGATTGCCGCAACTGAAAAAGTTTTTTTATATACCCCTATGAGTTCTACATACCCACCAAGTTTCATTCAAATCAGAGTGTATCACTTGGAGAGATTTCATCAGGTTAAATGAATAACATTAAAAACGCGAGGGATTAATATGAGGGTGAATCAAAAAGTAAGTTACACTCTGAAACAGTAAAAACAGATGTAAGTTAAGATCCCATACACACATTCTGAGGAAACGTACACCATTTATTTCACTTTTCTACATAATCATCCAACAATTGTAAACACTTGTCTGAACGTGAAATTAACTTTTCCATGCCGCTGAGGTAAAAATCCGCTCCAGCGTCTTGAATAATAGAGTGCACACTCCCATAAAAAACACTAAGCGTTCTGGCAATTTCTTTAATTATAATTCGTCGATTGTCCAGAATCATCTCATTAACGCGGGCAATGTGCTCGGGAGTGTTGGACGTGGATGGTCTTCCTGCGCGGAATTCGTCCGTCAAATGTGAGCGCCCATTTTCGAACTAAGGGCACCACTTCACTATTGCAGGACGAGAAATCACATTATCCTCGTAAACATTGCAAATTTCCTTATGGATTTCAGTGCAATTTAAGCCTTTCGCCCACAAAAAACGGATTGTTCCGCGAATCTCCAACTTGGAGTGTACAACCAGTTGCTGCGCCATGTCAACAATACTCTTGCGTACGCAGTAAACGCGTGAACATGTGGGATCATGCCACGTTGCAATTACTGACATACAGGCAACATCCTTAAAAACGGCGAATGATGTCGGCGCTCTTCGACCACAGATGGTGCTGAGTGTAAGCGGCATTCACCCTCCTTTACTGAGTTCTTCGGATCCAGGTCTGCCTCATATAGTCTCATATGCTCAAAAATTCCCGATGTGCTCCTAATTTCCTGGCATCCGTCTTGCTCTGTTGAAGATCCCCAATATCATGAACAGGAGTGGAAATAAACAATATATTTTAGATGTCCCCATACATAAATATCCATAGTGTTGAGATCGGGAGATTTTCCTGGCAATGTTAAACGAATAACATTTCTTAAAGGAATTATTTGTATTTTAGGACATATCTTTATATAACTTTTTACAAATAGCAAGTGCTTTGCTCATTTTAAGACAATTGGTGGATCAAATGTCTCTCCACTCTCTTCCAACTCGTTTTCGTTCTCGTCTACAGATTGATGAGTTAGCACGCTGTACAACGAAAGTTTGACTGGGCGTGTCCAATTAAATTTCCGATTTCAGTTGTTCGACATTGCTGGAAAATAAAATTAAAATAATTCATTAAATTATAATAATTAATTCATTATTTTCCTTACCTTTTTTATTTTAGTTGTAGAAACGACTAGGTAGAGCCAGTCCATTATTTTGTTACATCCAGTATAGATTGGAAATCACAATTTATAATAAAAATTTTAAAAAATGCTTTGAAAACTGTAAATGTTGCATGTCTTTGGGGCCTTAATTCTGAATTTAGTAAAATTGGGACCAAGATTAAATAAGATGACTCGTAGCAAATACGCTCCATTATATTGCATACAAAAGAAAAACAAAAAGTATACACTAGAGCTATTTTGCACCCAAAAAAGATGCCGAAATTTGCATAAAACGTAATCCCAACTTTACATAGCAACGTAATATCTAAATTTCGTTGGGTTGCAATGCTTGGACAAAGTGGCCATCTTATGTTATATGGTGCATGATATTAAAGGTTATCTCCATTCAATTGCAATTCAAACAAGAGATCCTCAAAATCATGTTTGAATGTTTTTGTTTGAGATATTAGGAAACATCTATAGAAAATTTTATTCAATTTGGAGGTCGAGCCTGAACCCTTGGTCAATTTGATAAAGAATTATCCATGCATTAATGAAATAAAAAACGAAATACATCTTATTATGCAGAACATTGATTACTATATGGTAACGATTTTGAGGAGAAGGTTTACGAAGAAAACCCTTCCTCCACCAACGATCATGTTTTCTTTGGTGACCCTGGTTGTGGACTATTGCCCTGCACCGTATCTTCCAAACAGATATACGCAGAACGACGAGGCTGATGTTGTTCCATTCTTGTTTGAAAGCTTTCCAGAAACCCTCAATGATTGTTGGACGGAATCGAGCAAGGGCTCGTTTCAATATTCCAAATCCACAGAAATCCATCGAGGATGCATCTGATGACTTGACAGGGTTATCATGAAAAGGTATAACGTGAATTCCGGTTTCATCTTCCAAATCCAACATAAATTGACATATGACTGGAGGTTTTGTGCTGATGCAGCCAAACTTTGCTTTTGTAATCTTCATATAATACGGGGATTTCCTCGTGTAAAATTGGACTGTAAACATGGTGCTGATAACAAAGGAAGTTAATCTTAGCCTTCCTGTCCATTCTCCTGATTGTAAGCTTGCTGTTATACGAGTAACCCGCAATCAACATAAAGCTTTTTGAAAAACTTTCCTTACGTTCCTTGGACCACTTCTGATATGATTTTTCTTCTCGTGGAGGGTAGAAAATCGCACCGGGTTTGTTGCAATCGTTACGGTAGACGTAGGCTTCGTCCAAAGCGACAACGCATTGTGGCGTGCTCAATGTTCGCCACAAGTGTAGTTTTTATTTAAAGGTCTATGTATTAATAATTATTTCTGTTAACTATTTCTTAAGATTTCCTTTTCATGAGGCATTTTGGAAAAAAGGGCTTTTTGTGGCCAAGAGACAGGAGTGTTGCATTCGAGGGGAGATTTGGAGAAAAGCTTCTCTTCTCTTTTGGTGAAAAAAAGGAGGAAAAAAATATTCCTTCACCTAAATGATATTCTCGAATGATCAGCATCTTGATGTTCTAATTGGGATTTTTATTGGACGGTAACGAGATATAATGGCATATTGGAGATTGTAAATGCCAGCGTTCATCGTAGAATGCGAAACAAAGAAAGTCAAGAATTCACCCAAGACTGAAAGGTATAGACAATCATCATCATCACGGTCAACCCTTTGCAATCCACTGCTGGATGAAGGTCTCCTCTAAACGCTTCCATTCTTCTCTGTTTGAAGCTTTGGATTTCCAGTTGACACCAGCCACCTTCCTTATTTCGTCGAGCCACCTTGCAAAGGGTCGTCCTCTTGGGGGTTTAAAGTCTCGAGGGTACCAATCCAGAATGACTGTGGTCCATCTCATGTCTTGTCTTCTAGCAATGTGACCAGCCCATTGCCATTTAGAACGTTTGATCCGTTCGATGACGTCAATCACCTTCGTTTGGCTTCTTATCCAGCTGTTGCATTTTCGATCTCTTCTTGTAATTCCCAGCATACATCTTTCCATGCTTCTCTGTGTTGTCTGTAGTCTTTGTGTAGTCCTCCTTGATAAATTCCTTGTTTCAGCTCCGTAGGTGAGTGCTGGTAAAACACACTGGTTGAAAACTTTTCGTTTCAAGATAAGTGGCATGTTGCTCTTCAAGATAATGTTATTCTTGCCAAATGCACTCCATCTGTTCTAATTCAGAATGTTGACATCCATGGTGATTTCTTGTCCCAGGTAAATGTAGCTCTGTACTTCTTCAATCACAATGCTGCCTGCCATGACCTTCTGTTTTGGAGCAAATGCATTGAACATAACCTTTGTCTTCTGTGTGTTCAGTTTCAGTCCTACACGCCGGCTAGCCTCTGCTAGTTCTTGTAACATTTCCTCCAATTCAGAAGGACTATTACTGGTGAGAACGATGTCATCGGCAAAACGAAGGTGGTTAAGGAATTCACCGTTTATTTTAAGTCCTTTTTTTGACCAGTTCAGTTCCTTGAAGACTTCCTCTAAAACTGCTGTGAAGAGTTTTGGTGAGATGGCGTCTCCTTGTCTTACTCCTTTTCCAAGGTTGATCCTTGCTTTTCCTTTATCCAAACGAATGATAGCAGTCGCTTTACTAAATATCTTCTGAAGAATACTGATATAGCTTCCGGCTATTCCTATTCTTTCCAGAGCTTTCACTACAGCATGTGTGAACACCGAGTCGAAAGCTTTCTCAAAGTAGATGAAGGCAAAGCAAAGTGGCACTTCATATTCGTTGTGGCGTTCGATGAGTTCTCTAATAACTTGAATGTGGTCGATCGTGCTATATCCACTATGAAAGCCCGCTTGTTCTCATGATTGTGCTGAGTCTAGTGCTGAATCAAGTCTGTTTGTCAAGACTTTCCTGAAGATCTTATAAACAACTGACAAAAGGCTGATAGGGCGATAGTTCTGGATATTTTCTCAGTCTCCTTTTTTAAAAAATAGAACCATCATTGCATTATTCCAATCATCTGGTACGTCTGACATCTCAAGGCATTTCGTGAAAAAACTTGCCAGTAACTTGTTGAATTCTTCTCCTGCTTCCTTAATCAGGTCAATTGTAATTCCATCTTCTCCGGGGGACTTTCCTTTCTTCATGGATTTAATAGTCTTGTCAACTTCGCCTTCCATAACCGATAGCACTTCATTTTTTTCCTTTCAGTTGGTTTGCTCTTCTTACGTCATTATCATCTTCACATTTGTAAAGTTTATTGTAGAAGTCCTCCACAATTTCGATGATTTCACTTCCATTCTTCGTGATTGTGCCATTTGCTCTCTTGAGTGCAAATATTCCTCTTCTTCCAATGCAGAGCTTTCTCTTCGCAGTTTTCAAACTCTCGTTATCTTCAACCGCCTTTTTGACAAAATTGCAGTTGAACTTCCGAACATCTTCTGTGATATGTTTCCGTACTGTTTTGCAAAGCTCCGCATATTCTATTACTGATCTGTATCTTCTCTTTTTTGTCTTCATTTCTCTTCGTTTCTTCATTAATTTCCTCGTTTCTTCTGTGAGTTTCGTCTGTGGTTTGGAAACTTGTTCTCCAGCTACTACTTCCGCTGCTTCTTTTATGTGTTTAGTTAGTGTCCTGTTAATATCTGTGATGTCATCTTCCTGGATGCCGCTGTGTAAGATTTCAAAGCGATTTCGCAGTTCTAGCTGGAATTTTTTTCTGCGTTCTTGCAGGCGTGCAATGTTGATGATCTTCTTTGTGTTCCTGAAAAACTTTCAACTTTCTGTTTTCGTGTTTAGAACAAGCTTACATCTTCCCAGTCTGTGGTCGCTTCCTGTGTTGAAGTTGTTCAGAACAGTGCAGTCTTGGATCAAGTGATTCCTATTTGCCAGAATGTAATCTATTTCACTAGTTACTTTATTTGGGCTTTTCCAAGTCCATTTACGCTGGGGTTTCTTCTTGAAAAGGGAATTCATGACGTACAGTTGTTCGTACTCTGCAAATTCCACCAGTTTGTTTCCTCTTTCATTTCTTGTGCCATAACCATGACTACCAAGAAAACTTTCTCCTTTCTTTTTTTCTCCGACACGGGCGTTAAAGTCGCCCATAACGACTTTCAGATAATAGTTTCCTGTTTGGTTCATCTTGCTAACTTCCTCATAAAAGTCATCGACTTCCTCATCAGAGTAGCTTGTGGTTGGCGCATAGACCTGTATGATCTGTATCTTGTATCTTCTCGACAACTGGATGATCAATCTTGCAATTTTGTCGGAGGCACTATCAAGCTCAATGATTTGATTCTTCCATTTCTTATGAAGGAATCCAACACCACTAACTCTTCCGTCGGTTGTTCCTCTGTGGTATAGTATGTGCTCACTGTTATACTCAATTTTATCTTCACCTTTTCTTCTTACTTCGCAGAGTCCAATGATATCCCAGTTGATCCTATCCAATTCTTCTTCTAGTTCTTGCAAACGACTCTCTGAGGAAAGGGAACGTCCGTTATAGGTAGCCAGGGTCAGTGTCTTGTGGTGGCCAGGGACAATCTGGCTACCAGGAACTGAGGGCCATGGCCGATTTTGAGAAGTAGTCATGTGTTTAGAGAGTAGTAGGCCAAGATCCTCCGCGCTGGCCCAGTGCGTGTTGGAGGAAGCCCATCCGTGTCCGTTCACCATGCACAAGGCATGATTACTAACAGGCTGTCCCAACTGGAAGGTACGGATTGGACATTAGGCTTCTACTCCTAGTTGATTCCTTTAAGTCCTTGAAGGCAATTAGAGGGTCACCCCCTAGTTATGAGTAGAACCCATTTGCAGCCCCATAATCAATACTGATTGTAAATTAATTTCACATTGAAATGATATTCTCGATAATTGATGAATGACCAAGATGTTGTATAAATCAATGATTGCATAATTGTGTCCAAATTATTATTCTATTGACATGTGTCTTACGGGCTTCAGACGGATCGATGGCTTAAGTGCTGAGCATCAAGAATTGTTGAACGTTGCGTGCTTTATTTATGAATTGTTCATGCCTAGAACATTCTGCAATTAATAACTCTAATTGTATAAGAAAACAGACTGTCAGAGATTGTTAACTAGGATGGTGGATATTAGTCAATAATTAGCAAGAACTGATTTATGGTAGCGAGCCCTCTTTCTTTGTTATATACGAGGGGCGTTCAAATTTGACGTGGACTTTATTTTTTATAAAATCAGGAAACTAAAAAACACACACACACATAAGTTATTTCTAAAGAACTCTCTTTGCATCTCTACACATTTTTTCCAGCGTTTTGGGAGTATCTGGATACCGGTTCTGTAGAAATCTTCAGGCTGATGTCGAAACCACGTCAGGACAGCCTTTTTCACTTCCTCAATGGAGCCGAAACTCCCAAGAACTCTTTCAATGGTCCAAAAAGGTGATAGTCGCAAGAAGAGAGATCCGGGGTGTATGGAGGATGTGGTAAGATGTCCCATTTGAGTTTCGTCAGTGTGTCCATAGTCAATTTGGCTGTGTGTAGTCTGGCATTGTCTTGCAGAAAACAAACTCCGCTGGTAAGGAGTCCTGGTCACTTTTTCCTTTGTACGGCTCCAGGGACGTCCTCAAAATGTCACAAAAGTAGGGTGCATTTATGGTTCGACGTTCTTCCTGAAAATCGACATGAATGATACCCTTAATGTTCCAGAATACAGTTCGCCATCATTTTCGTTGCCGACGGTGTCATCTTGAATTTCTTGGGTTGCGGTGAGTCAGTGTGTCGCCACTCCATGCTCGCATGCTTGCTTGCAGGAGTATGGTGATGAATACATGTCTCGTCGGTGGTCGAAACACGCCTTAGGAAGCTGTCACCGTCCCTATCATATCGCTGCAGCAGCATGAACAGATTTCCACCCAGGTGGTTTTGTGATCCTCGGAGAGTTGCTTAGGGGCCCATCTGGCACAGATCTTGTTGAATTTCAGCTTATTGTAGATGGTCTCCACACTGCCAGTGCTGATGTTCAGAATTGAAGCAAATTCTCGGACATGAATCTGTCTGTTATCCCTTATCTGCTCATTTGTTCGTGAGATGATGCCATCATTGACAGCAGTTGCTGGCCTTGCCTTACGAGGTTCACTGCCGGTGGATTCTAGCCCTCCTTCAAACTTTTGGCACCAAGCAAAGACGGATGATCGAGACAAACATGACTCGGTGAACTGTCTTTGAAGTCTCTGATGAATTTCAGATGCATTCGCACCTTCGTTATGGAGAAACCGATGATTATTCGTTGTTCCACTTTGGTCGACATATCGCTGTCCGCCATTTTGTTTAAACAAACAATCGGTTGTCATTAGGGTGGCCAGGTGTCCGTTTTTTTTCTCTGTGTCCGTTTTTTTCTTCAAATGTCCGGTTTTTTGGGTCAAATCTCAAATTTGGCAGTTTTTTTGTTTGTTTTACAACTTTCGAAAAAAGTTGCGATCGAAATGTAAGGTCAACGTTAAGAAGTCCTTGATTGGACAGCGTTGGAAATGATTATGATGATGTCAAATAGCACGTAGTTACAGTCCTCATCAGATAAGTTTAACCACAAGATTCAGAGATTTTCAGCTATATAAACAGGCCTCGAAGTGAGAAATAAAAAAAATATAGGAGCTAATACAAAAAAATATAGGATACTATTTTGATGCATTATAGGCCTGTTTATATTAATTAATGCAAACCCCATTTTTGTTTATTGTATATACAGGTATATACTATATAATTTGCTTTTTTTTCAATTTTCCATTGATTTTTCTGTCGCCAGGCATGGAAGGGGGGGGGGGTGAGTTCAAACAAACTTCGACCTAAAGAACTGTGTGTAATACTGAATATACTGGTACATTACAGTGCTAGTTTCGTTTGAAATTCGTCAGATTGAAGTTTGTTTTACCCCCAACCCCCCTCCCCAGTCGTTGCAGTGCTAATTATTCTGTCTTGCACAATTTTGGGTGCTTTTTCAGGTCAACATTTTTCGCATTATTGTAGAATATTTATGGTATTTTGTGTTTTGCTGAGGCCAATGTACGCTGTATTAATCTAACATAAGAAACATGTCCTTACTTTTTACTAATTGCCGCCAATGCAATGCATGAGCACGTCACGTGATTTTGTTGATAGTTATTCCAATATTGCCAACTCAAATTTTGAGATCGCACTAGCGGTGTTGCTAAAACGCGCCAAAAACCGCTAAAATTCGTCGAAAACGCGTTAAGAAAGCGCTAAGTTGGAGCAAATATCAACAAAGATATGATAGTCCCGTTTATAAAAACAAATTATTAGCGTTATGTGAACATCTACATCACTTATTATACATAATACAACGAACATGGGTTTTTTGGGCAGCAGCAGCATTGCCCATTGGCTTAGAGTGTACATTTATCCAGAGCAGAGCCAATAAAAGTCCAGATTGGAGCAGTTTTAATGTATTTGTAAAAATGATAATTTATCTGTTTAAAACGTGTTAAAATATCGCTGGGTGCCCACTTCGCGCGACGATAGCGCGATTCTATCGCTTTGAGTCATATGCGCATGCGCAACAAACGCCAGGCGATCAATTCGATTCTCGGTGCCCACTTGGCGCGACGGCCGCGTGACTGAATGCGCATGCGCTATCTACGCAATCATTTCGTTTCCCACTTCAAGATTTCGTGCTTCCAAAATCAGAATTGGATATTTCGTGCATACAGAATTGCATATTACTTGATATCTTCAATCAAATTTTCCGTAGCGATATCCGACCACCTCGAAGTAAGTGCTGCCATGATTGCATGTGCCACGTGATTCGAAACTGTTTTCTGATTGGGTGCGATGGAGTCGCGCGATCGAAAAGCTCTGGCATGCAGAGCTTTTCAATCGCCTTAGATGCGCCATAGAATCGCCCTCGTGACGTCACTCTGCGCATGCGTGTTTCACAAAGCGATAGAATCGCGCTATCGTCGCGCTAAGTGGGCACCCAGCATAAGATAGTACCATCGCGCTAAATTTTGCGCTAGAAAAATAAAAACGCGCTAAAATAGTGCCACCGCGAAAAATTGAATATTGTTTAAAGAGGGTGCCACTCTCCCTCGTCATTTTACTTTTCTCACAGGAAAACGTTACTCATGATTACTTTCTTTCGAGTAACTGGCCACGAAACTCATGGGGATGTAATAGTGCGGGTTGTGATATTAACTGACACACCCATTTAAACGCGATCCAGCTGTTATTTTGACCACCAAATGGCAAAACATCAAAGTCTGCTCTAAATAATCAGATTTACAACAGACTTCAACATAAAATCCAACTAGTTATAAACAAAAATGGAGCACAGATTGCTCGAAGTGCCATCTACTTCCGGCACGCGCCGATAGCATTGGAACAGTTACAAGCGGCATAACCTCTTCAATTAAGAAACCATGCAGTACGTAAAAGTATTGATATGGCACATAAGTACTTTTAGGACGATTAATACGATTTTATATCCCAGGCCATAGCCTAATGTCATAGCCTACATGATAAGAGAATGCTGGAATCGCCAATTAGCTGCCGCCACTGAATTACACACAATACTTTCGGTGCTAATCATGAATATTTAAGCATGTGGACATACGCCCTTAAAGGCATATGTCCACAATAAAAGGGCGGTCCTTTTGAAAATTAGCGATTCAAATGCAAGGGAGTTTTTTTTCCGCTGCAGTTTTTCTGTTAATTGGATTTTGGATGAATAGACATATTGGTAATGTTTCTAATGCAGTAGCAGTTAAGACTATTTATTAAAATATAGGAAGATACGAAATATAGGACATTTTTGAACGATTTCTTCATAATATAGGAAATATAGGAAGGCTTCGAGGCCTGTATAAATTGATTGTAATAGTTTGTTAGTCTGGAGTTTTTTCCCTCCCTTGCACTTTAAGGCTGGGGGTTTTTTACCGGCGGGTTTTGTGTGGTGGGGGGTTTTGACTGGATCCCTTTAAAATTGCTTGCTAATCAGTTTGAGAGAGTTAACCCTGAAACCGAAATTGGAAAGCATCTTGTAAAGTCTGCATTTCGTTGAATGGATACTAGATTCGGTACTTTTGAACCCAACATTCTGTATGATGTTGTAACTGTTCTAGATTCAAGAGGGTTGACTTCAAATGTCAAAGCAATGAAATTACAAAAGTTAATAAAGAACAGTCTGCTCTTCCTACACTCACAAGGAACAGTCTGCTCTTCCTTATTCTCAGAAAATTCTAATTATACCGATAATGGTGATAGTTGTGGAAATGTCACTATTTAGTGAAACGTTTCGACCTAAAAGGATGCAAACAAGAGTGCATCCAAACTTGAAACTGTAATTATCATCTACCGTTGAATTGCATCATCTGAATCCTCTGCTTTTATGAAACTCAAAGGAGAAATTTAGTTACAATTTGCGTTAATTTGCTAAATAAAGCAGACTCTAAATTTCATTAATACCCAAACATTTAGAGCAACTGTTTAGAAAATATTGAGTTGTCTTCCCGTAAGAACTTTGGTCTGAAAGGTATAGACAATCATCATCATCACGGTCAACCCTTTGCAATCCTCTGCTGGATGAAGGTCTCCTCTAAACGCTTCCATTCTTCTCTGTTTGAAGCTTTGGATTTCCAGTTGACACCAGCCACCTTCCTTATTTCGTCGAGCCACCTTGCAAAGGGTCGTCCTCTTGGGCGTTTAAAGTCTCGAGGGTACCAATCCAGAATGACTGTGGTCCATCTCATGTCTTGTCTTCTAGCAATGTGACCATCCCATTGCCATTTAGAACGTTTGATCCGTTCGATGACGTCAATCATCTTCGTTTGGCTTCTTATCCAGCTGTTGCATTTTCGATCTCTTCTTGTAATTCCCAGCATACATCTTTCCATGCTTCTCTGTGTTGTCTGTAGTCTTTGTGTTATCCTCCTTGATAAAGTCCTTGTTTCAGCTCCGTAGGTGAGTGCTGGTCAAGCTAAGTGGCATGTTGTTCAAGATAATGTTATTCTTGCCAAAAGCAATCCATGCTGTTCTAATTCGTCTGTTAACTTCATTCAGAACGTTGCCATCCATGGTGATTTCTTGTCCCAGGGAAATGTAGCTCTGTACTTCTTCAATCACAATGCTGCCTGCCATGACCTTCTGTTTTGGAGCAAATGCGTTGAACATAACGTTTGTCTTCTGTGTGTTCAGTTTCAGTCCTACACGCCGGCTAGCCTCTGCTAGTTCTTGTAACATTTCCTCTTGTAAAATTTTTCAAAGCACTGATAGTACTCTCGATAGTTTTTTTCTCACTATCGCCCATCTCTAACTTGCACCGTCTCGAATGTTGGGTCAAATTACTTAAGTTAAATCTCGTGTGTAGGTTTGGAGTTTAGTTTAAAAGATGTTTGCGCAATTTCTTTTGGAAAACATAGATGCATTCATCGATGATTTTAGAAACAAATCTATCTTTTGATTTAATTTTTTGGGGATAGCGCGAACGCAGTCCCCACTACCAGAAATTGTGCGTTCGAGTTACCCACGTTTGGGGCAATCGCAGCTTTCAGCTCAACCGTAGTGCAATGGATGAGCCTCCGACTGAGAGAATACCCTCCGTGATCAGTATTAAAACTCTTACGCCAGGTAAGTATGCTTTCAGTTCTCGAAGCCGGTCTCCCCTATCCGGGACGCCTCAGCTAACATATTGGTACTCTAGTATTGATTGGAAAAATTCTAAATATTTAACGGTACTTTCATAAGATATAATATTTTCATTGATTTGAAATAAATTAATTTTTTTTAATATAAAGATTTAAGTGCTACAATATTTTTCCTCAATTTTAATAATCAAATGTGATTTTAAAAACCCAATATTAAATGATTATATACACCCTTAATATTATTCTTGTCTCGAACTGCCTTCTTATGTTCTTCTAGGATTAAGATTTACATAAGAAAAATTCGAGAAAAAACAACCCGCAAATCTACAGGAAGGAAAGCTGCTTTCTTTAGTTTATATTAATGTAGTACAAGAAGTTCGCTAAATTCGGGGTTTCTGCGGAGTAAAGGAGATCGATAAAAAAAACTGCCGGTGATCTCTTCACACTAGAGATGAGTCTCACATGGCGATCAATGGAAACAGTGAAATAAATAATCAAACAAGGAAATAATCATGTCATTTCTTCATTTCCGTGATAAAAAAAACAAAAACAATTTAAACATTTAATATTAGTTTAAACGATTTGTTGTAGTCTCAATTAAAAAAAAAAAAAACCCTGCATGAATACTGCTCCAAAACAGGCGAAAACACAGACAAGGTATTAATGAGGAAAAAAAAAGAAGAAGAAAATACGAAAGCTAAAACACATTGGTATCAAAAGATGTCAAAGAAGACAGGATTATTAAAAAAATTTTGTGAAAGGATCGATCCAACAGTTAATGTTAACCAATATTAACGATTATTATTCTTGCGGGTAGAATAGCCTTAACTCAGTCCTAACGCAGAATTCAATGAATCAAAAGAATACATACAGCAAAAATCTTCTTTAAATATCAACAAATACATTTTTCAATCAAAAATCTAAATTTCGTCTTACTAGTCAAGAAAGCCATTTTTTTTTTTTTTAAATAAAAGAATATTTTTAATAATTCTAAAAAAAAACGGCACTGGTATTTAATGGATTTAAGATTCATTGCAAAAAAGCAAGATACCTTTGAAACGATAGTAATGTCGAACAGTGTGATTGCAAGATCAGTGCAATAAGACGTCCCAAACCAATCCCTTTGGATGTGGAACATTTGTCCCATAATGTTGACGGGGAGATGGACATTTGCCCCAAACGGCTCATACTGTGATTTCGGTTATCCTTCATTTTCACGCGAAACTCATTTTCATGCAACAATTCATGCAACAATGCGTTTTTTGCGGACCAAAAAAAAAATAATTTTTTTTAGTAATAGTAATTTGGCCAAGTTAAACAGGATATAGAATACACAAAAGCACTATGGGCACCGAATATCTACTATATTTAATATAAAGCAAACCTTCGTAATTTAGAGACGCTATATACCCAGGCGCCGAAATATCTACTATATCGTCGGCGAAATACGAGGTCTGTTCAAAAAATACGTAGACTGTTTGAATTGCGCCGGCCCTGTTGGTCCCAATCAAAATCGCTTGGTGTCGCTATCTTCTGACAGATCCGCTGATTACAAGGCAGTTTTTTGATTGCAAATATCAGTATTGGTTGATTAGCTACGCGGTTGCTTGTGAAGTGTGTTTTTTTCGTTTGGCGGATTTTTAGAATGAGTGACTTGAACGAGCAAAGAGTTGCTGTGAAATTTTGTGTTAAACTCGGAAAAACTCGGATCATGTCACGAGATTTTGACCGAAAAATTGAAGATGCACCGCGTTGCTGCGAAGTTTTTGGCCCATTCAGCCCTCAGAACTCGAGAGTTTTTGGCCAAACACTCGATCACTGTTCTTCCTCACCCACCCTACTCACCTGACCTCGCTCCTTGTGACATCTTCTTGTTTCTCAAACTCAAAAGACCTTTGAAAGGAAGGAGATTTGAGACGATTCCCGACATAAAGGCAAATGCGACGAAGGCGCTGAAGGACATCACAAAAGAAGCGTTCCAGGACTGTTTCCAAAAGTGGAAACACCGTTGGGATAAGTGTATGCATCGGGGAGGAGAGTACTTTGAAGGAGACCCAGATGTGCAACTTCTGAATAAAGTATATTTTGTTTTATGACGTCAGTCTACGTATTTTTTGAACAGACCTCGTATACACACGACGCGAGTTGTACGAGGCGGCGCGTTTGAACAAGCCGTCGCCGTACCTGAAAGCGAATGTCAGGAAGCTATGGACGATGTGACTTACAGGAGTGGCTATCCACCTTTTCACGGGCGCGGCCATCTTTAAGTTTCGAATGCGTCCGCCATTACAACATGCCTCTGAGCGTAGCCATCGTATATGTTTACACACACGGTGGCTGCGTTCTGAGCTCTCAGGTCTTCTGATTCCTCTCATCCACTCTTAAATTTTAGCATTACTGCCTGTAATGCCGCATCGTTAATTAAAGATACCTAAAAATCTGATATTGTGTACAACATTCCTGCTCTAATTTTAATATTTGGCGACAAGTAATAAGCAAGAGTTACATGTTATGTCGAGTTGCGATTGCATTTTTAGTCATTTTCAACGCAGCATGACGGTAACAAAAAAAATTAGACAGCATTTGTAGAAATGTCTTTATTTGCTTATTTTATAATTTTATTTCAGATTATGAACATAAATTAATTCTTCAGAAAGTGCGATGTGAAGTGGCCACCTGTTTCATATTTCGACATTTACAATTATTTTATTGAATCAAAAGTGTTTATCGGCCTCGGTGGCTCAGTGGTTACGTGATCGCCTCTGATGCCTGAGTAAGCGCACTTTTTCAGGGGGAAATCCTGAGATCACGCACTTATTACCAACATATTGCTTCGATGCTCAATTACATTCTTCCTCTCTCCATTTTCTAAGGATTATTTGAGCGTTTGAATAGACAACAATTGCACAGTACGAACTCATGCTGAATTAAATATCAAATTGTAAATATCAAATCGCATCCCATGGCTGTGGGCATGTTATAATGGCGGACGCACAGTGAGACATCTGGCGGATTCAGATGACAACATCAGACTTGCAACGTGGCCTTCGAGATATACGGCCTCCGCATCGGGCTTGAAATTGCCTGCCGAGGCATTTTCAATTTTTGACCGCTAGTTGGCGCTCATCAGGGATAAACGATTACTTTCTACCTGATCGCTATGCTAATTTATCCGACTTTATCTCGCAAAATTCTGGCATGTATGTAAATCTCACGACAAAATTAGGTCTAATAAAGAAAACTTTCTTTCAGGTCTAATAAAAGGCGTGTATGATTTTATAGGGAAATTTTTATTATATGCTCAAATTGACAGTGGAATAAAAATTCTATAAATATGTGAAAAAAAACCCTGCCCTCATACATCCCTGCCTGTACTTATGGGAGGTTCTCCTTGTTATAAAAGAACATTATCACTTTAAACCTTTTGTGAAAAATCATTACTTAACTGAATTCCCTTTATTCATTTACATTTATGTATATCTTTATGTAATATTGATGAATTTGTCTTTACACCGGTTTAGTGTTTAATTTTCAGCAAGAGCAAATGACACGATTCTTATGTGGTCTTGGTTTTCATTGAATTGAATGAAATTAATGAAACGAAATTATTCCAACATATTTTTAACATTTTTCAAACGTCACGCTCGCACATTTTAATGAAAACGAATTACTGTATTGTGTTATTAGTTTTTCTTTTGAATCGAATCTTAATATAAACCGATCTGCATTTATCGCAATGAGCGATATATTCGATGCAAGTGAAAAATCGATTTAAATCGGATTCGCACACAAAATATTGAAATAAAATGTTTTATCAAGAACAGATCGGGGGGGGGGGGGCGGGCTATTCACATACGTACCTTCATCTGTTCTTAGTTTTATCAATCATTTTAACATAACTTACACATAATATTATGTGTATGCTAAACTACTTTTCACCACACGTCATCTGGAATGGTCTGCATAAAAACAATCATTGATATGTGGGCCGATTTGAGTCTATTGCGTTTTCCTAATTTAAAAAAAATTATTTTTTCAAAAAATAAAAACGATACCCCGATTCGATATCATCAAGAACAGATGAAGAGTGTATGTGGGGGGGTAGGGGGTAATCGTTCTATTACCTACCTTCATCTGTTTTTTAATATCATGCTCTAGACGATTTATCGAACGAGATCGTCTGCACTATTATCGAA
This sequence comes from Rhysida immarginata, assembly GCA_023313115.1. Lineage (NCBI taxonomy): Eukaryota > Metazoa > Arthropoda > Chilopoda > Scolopendromorpha > Scolopendridae > Rhysida > Rhysida immarginata. The sequence goes on from JAHWFO010008089.1 coordinate 5,283,877, forward strand.
ACATCCAACACAGGCTGTTGAATGTACATTCAACTCAAAAAAACAAAACGCAGCTAAATACCAGTTAATGTAGGTTTCGGCTGATGACAGCATAAAGCGAAATTAGAGTGTAATGATCATTTAAAATAAAGTAATTTTATTAAATGATTAATTAAAACACACAGCCTCTGAAAAGAAGGAAGTTTACACTAACACTGAATCAGGAGCGTAGCTAAGGGAGGCAAATGTGTGCGAAGTACACGAGCGCAACGAATTAGCACTTTAAAAACAACGAAATATCTCAATGAGAGAATGCAAAAAATATAAATTACAAATATATACAATCAATGAAAAAGCAAAATACAAATTAATAAAAAAACTACGTTCGAAGTGTTTGTTTTTCCATTAAATTCACGAAATAATTTTATCAACGTCTGTAGCTTCCATAGATTTAGCTTGAATCCACCGTTGTTTTATCCCTGACGATCCCCCTCTAGCGTTAAAAAGTTGAACTCCCGCTGGCACGGAGGAAAGTATTGAAATGAGAGGCGATGCGGAGGCCTAATATCTCGAAGGCCACGCTTACAAATGGTGGATTGTCACCATTTGCTGATTCAGAGTATTTCATAGCCAATTGATACTTTGGCTATACTATGAGTGATATGTATTTACTCTTATTAATATTATTGTTTATATTATTTTGTAATTTAATTTATGATTTGTACGTTTGCTGCGGGATGATTCTCGTCTCCCGCGCTTTTGCTGATTTGTATGTAGCCATCTTGTAAAAGCAACATGCGCTTGAATAAACGTCATTTGTTTTTTGTTAATCCTGCTGCCTTTTCTTTAATGAAATACATCAATTTGGCGACGAGGGATGCGATTGAAGTTGATGAACTTTCTTTTGAGCAAGGTGAGACACAAATTTGAACTGAGGAATAACTGTGATGAATTTCTTTCGGCGCGTCAGTAACTTTCGTTTTCGGGGATGATTGGAAGCTGTTCGTGGAACGCTTTGAACAGTGGTTGGAGGTAAATGGTGTAGCTGACGAGAAGAGAGTGCCATTCTTGATTTCTGCAGATTGATGAGACAGTTGTGTCTTCCTGATTTGCCGAAATCAAAGACTTTTGTTCAACTGATAAAGATCATGGAGAAATACGTTTGTCCGAAACCTTTTCTTTTGATTTCACCGATTGACTCGAAACACGAGCGAATCGATACATGACTTTTTATTGCGTTTGAAAACCGTCGCGGACGATTATGAATTTCAAGATGGTTTAATGGATAGACTGCGTGACCAGCTCATAAACGGCATTGCTTCTGAGACCCTGCAAAGAAAACTTTTGTTTGTGAAAGATCGTTCCTATGAGAAAATCGTTGAGTTGGCATTGCTTTGGGAAGCAACAGAAAAAGATGTTCAGGACATACGAGGTGAGCAAGCAGTTGAATTGAATACTGTAAATCAAGTTCCTTGTGCGATTCCCAAGATGCAGCACGTTAAGACTGAAAATCGTAAGACGACTGAACACTATAAATTTCGTGAGAGGCAGGTTTCGCATAACAAAAAAAAAATGCCCCTAAAAGAGACAGTCAGTCTCCTCCTGTTCAAAAAAAATGTTTTTGTTGTGGCAGTTGTTCACATTTGAAACCACAGTGTAAATTCAAGGATTACAACTGTCACGTGTGCGGAAAAAGAGGCCATTTGAAGACCATGTGCAGAAAAACGCCATCAGTAGGTGAGTCATCAGAAGTTAAGCAAAATAGTTCTATTGTTAATGAAGATCAACAATTAAACTGTAACACCTTAAGAGTACTCCAAGTTGAAAATTCATCTATGCAAGTAAAACCCCTTCATGTTTAAGTGACTGTGAATGACAAACCCATGACTTTTGAAATAGATACAGGTTCGGCTGTTACTATTATTGGTGAGAGTCAGTATGAAAAACATTTTAAGATGATTCCATTAGAACAATCACAATTAAAGCTGAGCGCTTTTGAAGGTCATGATTTAACAATATTAGGTACCATATGTGTTAATGTGCAGTGGGATGATGAGTCAAGAAAATGCAAATTATATGTAATTAAAGGATATGTAACTTCCTTATTGGGTCGGGAATTACTTAGTGCTTTTAAGAAATGGGTTGTTATGAAGAACTGCTTATCACAGAAATTCAACATAAGTACGGAAAACGAATGTGTGAATTCTACAAAAGAAAATATTTCTTTACCTTCTATTCAAGGTATAGAGGAAATCTGTCTTGTGTAGATATGATAATGTTTTTAAACAAGGAGTAGGAGTATGTAATGGGGTTGAATTAACTTTACCTTTACAAAAAGAGGCAAATCCTATTTTCTTGTCCGCGCGTAACCCGCCTTGCGTGATAAAATTGGCCAAGAATTGGACAGATTAGTATTGGAAGGAGTTCTTGAACCTGTAATGCATTCTACACTATATGATCAAAAATATCCGGACACCCCTCACAGATCATCGATTGGCCCAATGTCACATGATAATGACTTGCACATCATTTAAATAGCTTCCCACACCTTCAGACACAACTCTGCTTGGACATTGGCAAGAATGGGTCGTTCGGCAGAGCTCAGTGAGTTCCAACGTGGAACCATCGTTGGATGTGACCTATGCGGCAAGTCCGTGCGTGACATTTCCAGCCTTCTTCAGATACCCAAGTCAACAGTAGGCGATGTCATTATGAAATGGAAGACCCGGGGATCAACAACAGTTCAACAACGAACCGGTAGACCCAAGAAACTAACGGACAGAGACCGTCGAGTGCTTCGTCGTGTCACCCGCAGCAACCGGAAGTCCTCGGCGGAAAAAATTGCCACAGAGTTTCGAAACGCCTCTGCAAATGATGCCAGTACCATGACAATTCGTCGGGAACTGCACACGATGGGATTCCATGGCCGTGCTGCTGCCCACAAGCCCCACATCAGCAGGGTCAACGCCAAGCGATGTCTGGAGTGGTGCAAAGCCCACAGAAACTGGACAATGGACCAATGGAAACGTGTAATGTGGACAGACGAATCTCGCTACACACTCTGGCAATCCGATGGACGAGTTTGGGTTTGGCGCATACCTGGAGAACGCTTCTTACCTGAGTGCACAGAGCCCACAGTCAAGTTCGGAGGAGGAGGAGTCATGGTGTGGGGCTCATTTTCATGGTACGGACTGGGCCAGCTCGTTCCTGTGCAAGGAATCATGAACTCCGACCGTTATCTGAATGTTTTGGACAACTGTGCACTTCCAACGTTGTGGCAATTTTTCGGAAACGGGCCATTTCTCTACCAACACGACAATGCTCCGTGCCACAAAGCGAGGCGTGTACAGCAGTGGTTTGCGGACTCAGGGGTCGAAGAAATGGGTTGGCCGGCACAAAGTCCCGACCTCAATCCTATAGAGAGTCTGTGGGATGAATTGGAAAGACGCTTGCGGGCCAGATCACATCGGCCAACTTCTGTACCTGAACTGATTCTCGCTCTTCGGGAGGAATGGAGGAACATTCCGGAAAGTACCTACCAACATTTGGTGGAAAGTCTTCCCCGAAGGGTGGAAGTGTGATTCGGGCAAAGGGATGTGCAACGCCCTATTGATTTCCATGAAATCGTGGCTAGAGCGCAAACGTGCATGTGTCCGGATATTTGTGATCATATAGTGTAAGTGGGCAACACCGATTCTTGCGGTAGAGAAGAAAGATGGTTCCATTAGGTTAGCAGGATTGTATAATTTGACGATCAACAAATTTTTAGAAAAGGTAGTTTATCCTTTGCCTACTTTTGAAACGATTGCAGAAAATTTAGCTGGTGGTTCTTGGTTTTCGACAATTGATTTTCAATCGGCTTATAATCAATTGCCCCTTGATGAAATTTCAAGTGAGATTATGACCATCAACACTCATAAGGGATTATTCCGAGTAAAACGTTTATTTTATGGAGTAGCTTGTGCTCCTGCAATGTTCCAGCGTACTGTTGAAAACATTTTTAAGCCCTTAAAGGTACAGCCTTTTTTAGATGATACGAGGTCTGTTCAAAAAATACGTAGACTGACGTCATAAAACAAAATATACTTTATTCAGAAGTTACACATCTGAGTCCCCTTCAAAGTACTCTCCTCCCCGACGCACACACTTATCCCAACGGTGTTTCCACTTTTGGAAACAGTCCTGGAACGCTTCTTTTGTGATGTCCTTCAGCGCCTTCGTCGCATTTGCCTTTATGTCGGGAATCGTCTCAAATCTCCTTCCTTTCAAAGGTCTTTTGAGTTTAGGAAACAAGAAGAAGTCACAAGGTGCGAGGTCAGGTGAGTAGGGTGGGTGAGGAAGAACAGTGATCGAGTGTTTGGCCAAACACTCTCGAGTTCTGAGGGCTGAATGGGCTGGAGCGTTGTCGTGATGAAACAACCAGTCACTTCTCGTCCACATTTCTGGCCTTTCCCACTCGTCCAGTGGCAGTTTTTCCGAGTTTAACACAAAATTTCACAGCAACTCTTTGCTCGTTCAAGTCACTCATTCTAAAAATCTGCCAAACGAAAAAAAACACACTTCACAAACAACCGCGTAGCTAACCAACCAATACTGATATTTGCAATCAAAAAATGCCTTGTAATCAGCGGATCTGTCAGAAGATGGCGACACCAAGCGATTTTGATTGGGACCAACAGGGCCCGCGCAATTCAAACAGTCTACGTATTTTTTGAACAGACCTCGTATATGCTTGTCAGATAGCTCTGCAACTGATCATTTAGAAAGAATAGTGTCATTTTTGCAATTGTGTGAAAAGTTTGGAATTCGCTTGAAACGATCCAAATGTAAATTCTTTCAAAGCACTGTACGTTTCTTAGGATATCAGTTTAGTAGGGATGGTTGCAAACCTTTGGAGAATAAGTTTCAGCAAATTTAGGATGTCCGAGCGCCAGAAAATTTAGCAGAATTGAAAACGCTAGTTGGAATGATTAATTATTATAACCGATTTTTGCCAAATATTCAGGTTATTATAGAACCTTTTTACTATTGTGTGAGGAAAGGTAATAAATTTATATGGGGTCCTAATCAACAGAGAGCTTTTGATCACGTTAGGAAATTATTGCAAGATGCAAAAATTTTAACTCCCTTTGATCCTGATAAACCTTTGATTTTATCTGTCGATGCTTCTCCAATAGGCGTGGGAACAGTTCTTTCTCATGATATTAATGGACGGAGATACCCAGTGACTTTTGCTAGTGCTGTTTTGTCTACTGCACAGCGTAATTATTCCCAGACAGAGCGGGAAGGACTTGCTATAAGAAATTTCATTACTATTTGTATGGCCGTTCTTTCATTTTAGAAACAGATCATAAACCCTTGTTGGCAATATTTGGTTCAAAAAGAGGTCGGAATTTGCTGGTAGCAGCAAGACTAATTCGTTGGGCTGTTTTTCTGAATAATTAAGACTTTGATATTCGTTATGTGTCCACTAAAGATAATGTTATTCCTGATGGGTTATCACGGTTGAGTGAAACTCCCCTTACGTTTACAGAAGATTCTGTTCTTTCACACGGTAATGTTTTCCACATCCAATTATCCTTGCTCCCTGTGACTTTTGTGAATTTGCAAGAACATACCGAGCGTGATAAAGTACTATGTACTGTTAGTCAATTCGTACTTAATGGGTGGCCTGCATATTCTAAATTAGACCCAATGTTGTTGCCTTTTTATAGAATTAGAGACTCGCTCACAATTCATGATAAAGTTTTATTCTCTTATGATAGGATTGTGATTCCTAAAATGCTAACACAGTTAGTGTTGAAAGAGTTACATGGTACTCACATAGGCATGGTTAAGATGAAATTGTTAGCACGGTCTACAGTGTGGTGGCCGGGTGTTAATGCTGATATTGAAAAATTGGTGAGATCCTGTTCCTTTTGTCAACTTGAAGCATCTATGCCTTCTAAGACTTCGGAGATACGATGGCACCGTTTGGGGTAGAGTACACATTGATTTTGCCGGTTCTTTCTTCAGTAAATGGTTTTTGCTAGGTGTTGATGCAGCATCTAAGTGGCCTGAGATAGCCATACTTGACAGTCCTTCAGCATTGGAAACTAAGTTTGTTCTAGAAGAGTGGTTTGCTAAAAATGGACTTCCGTTACATGTTCATTCGGATAATGGTACACAGTTTACCAGTCGAGAGATTACGCACTTCCTTAGCAATAATGGTATTTACCAGACGTTTTCTCCTCCGTACCACCCTGCTACAAATGGTGCGATAGAAGGTTTTATTAGAGTGTTTAAGAGCACCATGAAGAAATTGATTCGTGAAGGAATACCACTTCGTTCTGCAGTTCTCAATTTTTGTTGTCCTGTCGGACTACCCCTACTGTCAGTACAGGAAAGTCACCGTCCGAACTTTTCAAACTTAAAAACGTGCGTTCACGATTGGATTTGTTACTTCCACGTTCGGATTCTTCCATTGTTTTCTTCCCGGTTAGTAGAAATTTTAAGGAAGGCGATTGTTGTTTTGTACGTGCTTATCGTGGTTCCAATAAATGGATAGAAGGAGTTGTTTTGAAGCGTTTGTCTTCCGTGACTTATTTGATCCGTTTACACAATGGTGTGGAATGGAAACGTCACATCGATCAATTGCGTAACCGTCAGTCTGAACAGTTTGTTCTGAATGCGCATCGTCCCAGACACTTGCTTGATTCAGAGTTGAATTCACACTTTGATGATACTGAAACTGCTGAGAATGTTGTTTTCGGTGAGGATATGATCCTTGATGAAGAGATCATTCAGCTTGGTGAAGGAGGAGATAGTGGAGGATTGGGAGAATTACAAAGAGTTGATCACGAAAGAGGTGAGGTAGATAGTAGTTCTAATCAGCGAAGTGTAGAGCCGCAGCAAGAAATTCGTAGATCGGAAAGACTCCGTCGCTTGCCGGTTAGACTCCAAGACTTCGTTATTGATAAAACTAAAAGGGGGAAATAGTTGATATGTATTTACTATTATTAATATTATTGTTTATATTATTTTGTAATTTAATTTATGATTTGTACGTTTGCTGCGGGATGATTCTCGTCTCCCGCGCTTTTGCTGAGTTGTATGTAGCCATCCATTCGCTTGGATAAACGTCATTTGTTTTTTGTTAATCCTGCTGCCTTTTCTTTAATGAAATACATCAATGAGAATATTTATGATACCGTAAATAGAGGTCTTAGAGATATTCCTATTATACTTTTTGATGGTCTTTAAGAATCCGAAGTCAGAATTTCAAAAATCCAAAAATTTTGAGTGCATATTGAAAGTACTCGGTCAGATTTGTATTCGAAGTAAGCTATTGGTTTACTTTACACCCTGTACAGTAACAATAACTTTTAAGTGGGGAAAACATTGCGTCAAGATATTGTCATGCTTTAAAATAATTAGTATATTAAATGGTGCAAAGTTACCCGCTGATATGGTTAACTTTGCACTGTTTTTAATTTTCAACTTCAATTTTATTTGTTTTAAGTGTGAACGAAAACAGTTGAAAATAAACCTTTAACAACGAACACACTAAAAAAAATAAAAAAATAAAATAAAATAAGACAGAAAATTTGAAGATGGATACAAGTAATCATTAACGGAGGTAAACAGAACATAAGAAATTAAACAAAGACAAAGCATATAAGAGGTAATCAATTCATACAGTTAAATAAAAATTCAGTTACAGTACATGTGAAATAGACAAAGAGCTAAAAATTGCTCGTTGACATATTATCAAAGTAGTTTAAAAGTTCATTATAAAAGGCATAATAGACAGAGTTAAGGATGTCTACAAAATCACTCAATTTGTTATACTTTAAGAATAATCTGGTAAACGGATTAATTGAAACATAGCAAATATTTTTACATCGTGTTTGATATATGGAAGCATTTAAGTTAAAAGCAATGAGAAAACTTGGGCAATCAATGATATTATGAAAAGCTTTGTACAGAAAATCTAGATCATTCCTAGTTAGGAGTTGAGATAAATGAAGGCAACGAAATTCTTTAAGTATGTTGTCTATGTTAAAGTCCATATGATGTGTAAAATGGCGTCTGAAAATAATTTTACAAAAGCGTGAAAACACACTGTGGAGTTTTTTTTAATATCAGTTTGTGTTAAATGATTCCACACACAGGAACAGAAGACGTGGGATGACAAGAGTTTTACATAAAACGGTAAAGCACTTGGGTCTTATAAAAGAATGAGTTAATCTGCTGATAAGTCCAAGCATGCGATATGCTTGGCTTGTTATAAGAGCAACATGATCGTGAAAATATAATTTATCATCAAATATAACACCTAAATCACGGATTGTTCTCGTACGCTGCAAAACTTGTTTATTGATCCTGTAGTTATATATGAGCGGCATGACAACACATGAGTAAGTTAGAACTCGGATTTTAGTTGGGTTGACTTTTAAAAGGTTAGTTTTACACCATTCGAGCACTCTATCAACATCTTCCTGAAGCAGCACAGAGTCTGAAGGTTCACATATACGTCGAAATAATTTGAAGTCATCTGCAAAAAGCAGAATTCGAGATCTTATAGGTCATTAATATAACCGTTGAACAAGAGAGGACCAAGGATAGAACCTTGCGGTACCCCTGAAGGAGCTAAGAAAGGTTCAGATGAATACCAACATAAGATGCCAGAAATTTAATGAAGTCAGAACAAATGCCATATATTTCAAGTTTTTGAAGCAGTCTGATATGACAAACAGAATCAGATGCACGTGAGAGATCGAAATAAATAACATCAACCTGTCGTCTTTTTTGCACTTCTGAAGAAACATGATCAAGCCATGTCATAAGGTTGGTCGTGACAGAGCGTTTTTTAATAAAGCCATGTTGTTCAGGACAAAATTTCGAAATGTAATATGAATTAAGGTAAAGGAATATTATCTTTTCAAAAATCTTGGCTATTGCATTTAGAATGCACACCGGTCTGTAATTATTAACTGCTTGTTTGTTACCAGTCTTGAAGACTGGAACTACTACTCTTTTCTTCCAATCTCTTGGGAAAGTTTTCGAAGAAATCGACATATTGTATATCCATATGATGATATCCACTAGCACTGGCAGACATCCTTTGATGATAAACATAGGGATTCTGTCAGAGCCAGGTGAAGTCTTGGGCCTTATCTGCTTTACAGCATTTACAACATCTTCTTTGTTAACAGTTAAGGGGGGCAGATAATCTTCGGAGACTGTTTGAGACTAGCAGAGGTACCCGGGATAATTACACTTGTAGGTAAAGAGAACAATCTCAAAAAATTAAATTATAATTCCCAATTGGTTAAATAATAAATCAATCAATACAACACAGACCAAAGGGACTATCCATTCTAAGAAAAATCCGAAAAACAGAAATTCTAGGTAATATACCGTAACCTTATTTAACCTCTTGTTGACTTGCCTCAGATTAAAATGATATCCATCTTCACCACCGGTGAACATCACTGGATACTTTATACCCAAGTTTTTCTTTCACTGCTAGTCTAAATAATTTCTTAGTCACGTAATCGTACTTTAGATGTACACTTGATGTTGTTGCAATTCCCACTCTTCTCTCGATGTCTTGAAGCAAAACTTGGCCATTCTTCACTTTTTGTAGACTTGCAGTCGCGGATCCTTCTATTTACTTGCTTCCCATTTGCTCAATACAGCACGGAGCTAAAGAAATGCTTCCTCTGTCGCCTTTCCACTCTTTCTCAATGGTCTGCTAACTCTCCATTATCTCCAGTTACTGATCCATTTTAAAGATTTTCAAGAAATTGTTAAGTACTAAGAACTCTCAATTCTAAGAAAAACCTGAATAACAGGAATTCTATGCATTGTTACAAATTGAAACTTATCTTATACGCATCAACTTTGCCTTGCCTTGTTGGTCATGAGATATATATTGTTGATCCTTGCATAGTGTTGATGCATTGCGTGTTGATACCATTGTTGATACCTATTATTGCACAAACTTTTCCTCTAGCAGAGGTACCCGGCGTTGCCCGGGATAATTACACTTGTAGGTAAACAGAACAATCTCAAAAAAATAAATTATAACTCCCAATTGTCGTATAAGGATTCAAAGTATTTTGCAAATTCGGCGGCTGGCTTCTCGACTGCTAATGTGCACCCATTTGAGTCTTGCACTATGAGATCTTGTCGATCCTTGTAGCGTTTTTTAGAGGCATATATCCAAAAATTGGCAGGATCCTTTGTTAAGCTGTTCTCAATAGCATTCAGGTAATTACCTCGATCAACTTTAAAGATTTTCTTTGCCATCGCTCGATGATAAAAAAAGTTGTTGTAATTTTCAGCATATTTTTGGCTTTTAAACTTTTGGTGGCAATAACGTTTCTTGGATAAATGGTGACGTAATTCGCTACTAAACCAATATGGAAAGGAATTATTTCGTTTTGTTCTGGAAGGAACGGACTTGTCGATTGCGTTATGAACAATGATATTAAACATTTTGACAGCATCGTCTACATTATCACTCTTTAAGACAGAAGACCAGTCAGTTGATTCTAAGGATTTATACAGATTGAGATAATCTCCTCTTTGATAAACCCTATAAGAATTGGTCGGTTGTTTGGCTTTTTTGAAATTTAAATTTGTAATGAATTCAATCGGAGGATGATGAGAATCGATAGGTACTATTGGTTCATTAACTCTCAAAACTTCATAATTTGGCATGTTAGTGAAAATCAAATCGAGAAAAAAAAAATTATAAAAAATTTAGAAAAAAAATTAAAATATATATATTTTATGGCTTTTTTTTATTAATAGAACTGGCTTTACATCAAACCAAAAATGAAGGAGAACATGCGAGTTCGTCACGGAAACAGTTTTGCATTGTTGTTGCATGTTTAAGCATTGTTGGCGCTGGCTTGAACAACAACACCTAGGCGATGTTGGCTTGAAGCACACGCCGGAACTGGAAAGTCACCTAACCATTGTTGTCTGAGCAACAATTTTAATGAATGAAACATTAAATAAATGAGAACATGTGAGTTCGTCACACGGAATAATTTGAATATGCGAGCTTTGCAACAATATAAATTGAATTTTAAATGTGCGAGCTTTGCAACAATATTAATTGAATTTGAAACTAATTACCGCGCAAACTGCGCGCGATTACAATCTTGTTGTCTTATAAAATGTCAAAATTCATTTTACAAATTTGCTCTAGTTTACACGAATTTTCTTTAATAAACACATAAAAGGTACAAAAGTAACCACGTTTTACATTACTTAAAAAAGCACATTTTTGGGGGGTGATCGTAGCCTGGTTGTCTCGCTGATCGGAAACGATCACTGGAGTTAAGCAACAATGGCGCGCCCAGCTACTGGATGGGTGACCATCAGTAGAATTCCATCTTGAACCCCTCGTGTTTCGGAGGGCACGTAAAGCCGTCGGTCCTGGCTGCTGCTGGCATCTTACAAAACCCGTCGGTTCTGATTTCAAAACCCTGCACCTGGTTCTTGAGGTCCTTGTGCAGTATTAGCCCCAAAGCTTATATCATATCCATCCTCACACGAGGAAGGTATCATTCTTCTCAAAAAAGTACGTAAAGCACGTATCGGTCGTATTCATTATATAACTAACATCAACTATGCAAATAAGGAAATTCTCCTTATTAGGAGTTTAACGATAGTTCTGCCAAAAGAAAACAACACAAATGTCTTTTGTAATCAATAGGCAAAAACTATGTTCAACCTGGTGGAACGTTCCAAGACAATTAGGCTACACAAGATGGAACCCGCCAAAATTAGACGGCAAACAGCTGTGTGGTTTCATAAAGCGGCTTTTAAAAAAATAACAGCGCCATCTATTGGTTTCTTGGGGTACTAAGCCGTGATGATCAGTAAACATCCGAAAACTTCTATGAGCCTTTTAAAAATCAACTAATGAAGCGCCATCTTTTGACTTTTCTACGAACTGTACTAATCTGAGCATACTCCAAAGACTTGAAATTAAGATATCTTTTCTTTTCGTGAGCCGATTTTGATGAAATAAAGCCTATATGTTGCCTCAAGTTACGCTCAAGTTACCTGTGAAAACCCCATGAAAATTTGTCAAGTAGTTGTAGAGATTAGCGTGTTCAAACAGAAAAACAGACAGACAAAGTTTTTAAAAATGGTCTTATTGTATTCTGTTACACCCTACATCACCCGCAATCAGATTTAGGCTAATATTTTCAATGAACAGACACGACGGTTCTACATTTTTATTATATGAAGATAGAGGATGGAAGGAGGGAGGGGGTCAAGACAAAAACCACGTGGTTTATAAACGCTCCCAAAGATACTTGTCGGATAATTTGTAATTTGATATTTTGGTTATTAATAACTAACCTCGTACTTGCATATAAATTCAAACACCTCTGGAAAAGTTGGGAATCTATCTATTTCAATGTGATTTTTTGTGAGAAAAAATATGTTGGTCAGAGCTCCAGAAATATTATTACAAAGGTGGAAAGGGCATTTAGCTCGTGTAAAATTTGGCAGGTCGGACAGACCGAGCATTGCCAAACATATTTTGGACACTGGTCATGGTATTAGTTCAGATAATTTTAAGTTACTTTGGCCTGTCAGTTCAAGAAATCAATTAGACAGCTTTGAGAGTATCGAAATCTATAAAAGGGATTTTAAAAAGTTAAAAATATGGACAAAGGGCTGATCTCAAACTCTGTTCTGTTTTATTTATTGAATTGTTTCTGTGTCTTGTTGTTTTTTATTATTATTTACTCTTACTGGTTTTTTTACACTTATTATTTTTTTTGTTCATTATAGTTTAGTTTCCTTTCCTTGGTTTTGTTTTACACTCCTCCGGATGCAGGAGCTATGTCCTCTGTTTCCGATGCGATTCCTATAACCAGACTCTACTGAATTTTTCCGTTTTTTTATTTATTTATTTTTTATTTATTAACCTCTTGTTTTAGTTTACTTCCCTTCCCTCTATTGTCAAATTATCTCCTCTTATTTTATTGGCCCATTGTTTAAACATGTCCAATAGTTATTTTTCCTTCTGCTTAACTGTCCATTTTTTAATGGGAGATATTCTTGGCAATTGCCCCTCCCCCCACCTTGTCTTTATATTTTATTTAGTTGAGTTTTGTCTCTCATCGCTGAAGATGGCTACTTGGTAGCCGAAATACGTATCCGGTACATCAAATCTCCTTTTTGGTTACTTACATAACCTAACCTAATTTATTAAACAACGAGGTTAATTCTTTATATACAGGATGATACAAATGGTGTAACTAATATGAAATTTCTATCATCTAGGTGTTTCTACTACAAATTGTGCTACACATCAACAATTTGTTACGCACGGCTGTGCTCAATATGCGCATAGCCTGTAACGATGAGTTACCTTTCTCATGAGACACCCTTTTTGTAATCGCCCTTTATTTATATTGCTAGGCATTTCACAACATTGACCTTGCTATCAAAATTGTTTGTTTTCACATTAGATTCTTTATCATATCGATTATTTCTTTCTAATTTGTGTTTGCAGTTTTTCTGAATGTTTTTGTAGAATTTTTATCTAATATTTATTTTTGCTCAAATAGTGCAGAGTCTAATTAAGAAAATGCATCCATAGTTTCATTCGGTTTAGTACAAAGTCTTATATGTACCGATTTTAACTTTATATTGTAATATATCTGTGTACAAAATTCTGTACAAAGGAAAACTTTATTGATTGATATTTACATTCTAATTACTTTAATTAGTGCCCAGCTGTGATAAAGAGGGGAATATTGAAAAAAAAAATTAGCCAATAGATAAAAATTCAATACGCTTCGATGGATAAATTGATATGTGATGTTAGGTATGTTATTGATAACCTAATCCTATGTCTGTCTAATTAGAAAGTTTCTAATAAACGAGTTAATTGGTGTGGTTTTATCATTACAATTTCTATTAAACATTTTAACCTCTACTATTTCACAGCAACTGAATGAATCAGAAGTGTATTTGTCTTTCTCTTCTTGCGACAAAAAAAAAAAAAAGATGTTAAGTAGTTTTTATATATGATGGCTTTTTAATATTAATATAATGTAATCGACTGCAGAAGGAGTTGAACTTTTATCTGTCTCTCTGTTTCCTCCTCTCCATTAGATAAAAGCTCTGATTACAATATGACGTGCGAATGTGTTGGCATCAAAGGTGCTATGACCCCCAGAGAAACCATTTAATTTTCATCTAACAGTCTATCAATAATTAAATGTATTAAGTATATACGTATTTATGTTCCCTATAATTATTAAGAAATCAGGAATTACAAAATATATTAAGGATTAAAAATTCATTTTTGAAAATTTGTAGCAACTTTTCATCTTAATTTCATGCTTTATAACACGAACCAAAGATAATTTATGCTAAAAATCGTTGCTAAAGTATAACGTACTAAAAAAAAACAGTATAACGAACTGAAGGTTATAGGACCGCTTGTTTAAAAGAAAGATTTTAAACTGTTAAAAAGACATTAACTTTTAATAGTTTCTGCACAAAAAAATCCAGAAATATTAGGTTCCGGGGCAATCAATTGATTATCTGAAATTATAGTCTCTGGCCCCAAGTCAAGGCACTCTTTGTCCAAGTTACGTTTGTCCAAGCTAAAACGCATATTAGCTTGCTTTCAGTTAGAATTTTATATTTGACTTTCTTGATGATTTATAAAACTTATGAAGAAGGCCAAACCTAAAGGGAAAGAAAAAAAACCTTTTATATTTAAATTTAAGCTTATAATTTTTCTGTGTGAACTCTATCCAAATACAAATTAAATTTTTTTTTGCGTTCATGAGCGTTCATTGCCTCTGGACAAGTGAATATCACCGATGTAGGCAACGCATTCTACCTGAAGTTTTATATTAAAAAGATGGATACATTATAAAGCAGGATATAGTTTAATTAGGAACAATATAAGTTTTCCTTTATGTAATTGCAAGAAAAAGGAAACAAACGAAGTTCAAATTCATTTATAAGTGGAAATGATACGCGAAAACATCGCTCTTATCTTTAATTGAGATTAATTTTCTTGCTTTGAGGTTTTTTATACAGTTCGTCGATTTACGTTTTAAATTTTTAAGTTATTTAACTCTCTTATTGATGCTATCTTAAAAGAAAGAGCTCGATTGTAAGTCTGAATGCAGCTTAGAGATTCTCTTCGAAACTCGTCCAAAAAGATTGGGGATTATGAGGAATGATATGCTATAGGAATAAGAATAAAAGCACTTTTCCACATGAAGTTTAATACAAACACTATGTGGAAAAGTATTTTCATTCTTATTTCTATAGTGTTACAGCTTCAACAGTTTCCGGTATCCTGTTTTATCCAGGAATGATGCAATTCAAATCGAAGACACTTCCTGTTCTGAATTTCCGTGAATTTATTGATTTAAGCAAAAAACATTCCTTAAGAGTAGAAATAAGATGTACCATTATTAACGGATCTTGTTCTGAGAAAATATTTCTTAGCTAATAAATTATCCTAAAATTGCTGGTTGTTTTAATTTGAAATCAAGGCAACCGCTCTATAATCCGGCTCCACATTATGGTTTGGTTTGTTTGGTATTAACGTCCTTTTCAACTGCTGTGGTCATTTCAGGACGGCGCAATGACCATAGGGGCCGCAAATTTTGCCTCGCAAGGGTTCTTTAACGTGCAGCCGG
>JAHWFO010008089.1:5305987-5336347 GCA_023313115.1 Rhysida immarginata
CTGTATAAGCATATATTATTTCTTCATATTATATTGTTAAAGCGTTTCTACGTAATCATCTACTGTTGAAGCGAGCGATTAGCTAGTATTTTAGCATTTAGCTTTGACAACAATATGTCTAAAGCACGGTCTATAGCTATTCATGGTCATCGAGCTCCATTGTTAAAATGAAGCTAAAGTTTCTAGCTCCCGGTAGGACGGAAACTCTATTGAAAAGTGGCGCTGCATGTACAATCTGCCCAACTGCGCCTGCAGCGCCACCCTATCGGCAGATAGAAACTTTACTTTCGTATTCAGTTTTAATGAAAATCTCTATCACAGGTTGCGGTCGGCTATAGTGCGATCTATGCGGCACCTGGCGCAATCTGTTTTCCTTAGCTTCTCTAAACAATGGAAAATGGACGAAGCTCGATGACCATGCATATCTATAGACCGTGGTCTAAAGAAATCAGGTGTTGGTAATCTTAGGCCTAACAGCAATTTGCTTAGGATAGCAATTAGCTTCGGATAACAATGGCTATGGACGTTATGAATTGTTAAATATATTACACTAGCAGATATACCCGGCGTTGCTCGGGCGGTTTGTTTGATGAACTTTTGCAATATCTGAATTTGAATATAAATAAGAAGACATCTTTAATGACGTATATATTCATTTTGGAAAAACGAAAAGAATTCTTTAAAATGCTCGCACAGGAATTTTGTGTCTAATTGGGTTGCCCAGGAAAACACGACATTGCATCCTTAACATTTTAGAATATCAAAAAAAAGGCTATGGGTATCGAATTATTTCTGTCTATATTAAAAACTAGCAAAGGTACCCGGCGTTGCCCGGGATAATTACACTTGGATAAAAACAGAACAATCTCAAAAAATTAAATTAAATTTTGCAATATCTTAAAAATAAACACATGAAAATGCTTAGAATTAATACAGTAAAAATTCTTAATGAAAATTCGAAAAAAATCTTTTTAAAGGCTCACAATGGCTGGACCTCTCCAAGGATGCCACTGCTAGTCTAAATAATTTCTTACTCACGTAATCTTACCTCAGATGTATACTTAGAGTTGTTGCAATTTCCACTCTTCTCTCGATGTGTTGAAGCAAAACTTGGCCATTCATCACTTTGTGCAGTCTAGCGGTCGCCGATTCTTCTATTTACTTGCTTCCCATTTGCTCTTTACATCACGGAGCTAAAGGAGTGCTTCCTCTGTCGTCTTTCCACTCTTCCTCAATAGTCTGCTAACTCTTCATTATCTCCAGCTACTGATCATTTTTAAAGATTTTCAAGAAATTGTTAAGTACTAAGAACTCTCTTTTCTAAGAAAAACCTGAATAACAGGAATTCTATGCATTGTTACAAATTGAAACTTATCCATATTGCATCATAATTTTATGTTCATTGTTATAATTCTTGGAAAGATTGCTTTAACATTACATCATCATTCTGTGCTCATTGTTATTGGTGAATTGCGTGTTGAAACCATTGTTGATACCTATTGTTGCACAAACTTTTATTTGCATTGTTGGTCATGAGATATATATTGTTGGTCCGTGCAGAGTGTTTGTGAATTATGTGTTGATACCATTGTTGCAAAAACTTTGTCTTGCATTGTTGGTCATGCGATATTTCTCATTAATATGCCCTGCCATAACCATGAATATCGATTTTTTATCAATAATTATTATTTTTTCGAAATCTGAAGTAGACAGTGACCTTCCTCATGCTTTGAAGGTCATGTATGCGAAATTTCATCAAGATCGGACTAAAACTGTAGATTTGTATAAAAAACAGACCCACAGACAGACAGACCCACAGACAGACCCACAAACATCCTTCTTTATATATATAGAAGATACTTCATAGATAGAATATGAGAGTTGAGGGACTCTGTTTAGCCTGATCCCACCGATTGTATAATCGGGAAATAACCCATTGTTAGATAACCCATTGTTAGATTTTTCTTTGTTGTGACAAAGTCCACCGTCGCTGATTTTATATAAATGATGTTATATCGTACCATTGAAACTCCCAATGGTACCGTCATGGTACCCAGGGCCGTACCCAGAATTTCTTGTGGGGGGGGGGGGGGGCCCCAGTAACAGAATTAGTTGACATGGTGGTCAATTTCGAGAGGTCGGATTGTGGAGCTTCGAGTAGCTGGATGGTCTTATTGCCAAATCATTCCCACATTGGTCATAATGTTTCTGTGGTGGCTCGACGTTGGTAGCAGTGGTGTACAAAAGGTACTCACGCACACTTAGAACTGGTTCTGGATGCCTACGCATTAATGATCCACGCCAAAACCGTCGGATTGTAAGGGAAGCAGTGAACACCCGCACAGTATCCACAGCAAAGATAAGGGCCAGAGTAGCACCAACCATATCAAGACGGACCATTTGCAATCGTTTCTTTGCAGTAGGACTGCAGTAACGTGTTCCTCTAGCCAGACTACCGCTTCTGCAAGAACACCGTTCTGTGCGGTTGCAGTGGTGTCGCGAAAGAGCTGACCTGCAAGCTGACTGGAGATCTATTGTTTTCAGTGACAAGAGCAGATTCTGCCTGCACACAACTGATGGACGTCAACGTGTACAACGAAGATCAGGACAGCGAATCTTTCACAGTACATTCAAACAGGTCCAGCATCTGGCATAATTATGTGGGGTTACAACTCGCGCTCATCCTTGGTGTTTGTGAATGGAACAGTGAACAGCGCAAGCTACGTCCAGGAGATTGTTGAACCCATTCTCCTGCCTTTCTTGCAAAAGGAGGGTAATGTGCTGTTCCAGTAGGATAACGCACCCCAAGCACTGCCCGTGGTACCTTACAAGCTCTTCTGACTTCCTGGCCAGCACGATCTCCAGATGATATCCAGCCTCTGTACGACCGTATGCATGCTCGTAGAGTGTATATGGCTTATTAAATTGTTCTATTGGGACTTTTGGAACACCCTATACCAGGATCCTGTGCACTTATCGTGTTGAAATTTAAATCAAATGTTTTATGTCAACCTTTGCTCTTGTGCAATTTCGTTAAAATTGACCCACTTCTTCCATGTGCTGCATTTTTTTTTAGCCGGCAGGGTATTTATCTGTCTAGCTTTTGTTTTTTTGTTACTAAATTCATGAAAATAGTGTCTATGTGTGGCTGTTATTATTTTTATTTACTTTATGATACTCTATTCGAATCTGAAGTCAAAATAAAAAAAAAATCGAAATGAATAAAGAGAGAACGACCGACTTCGCGAGTACAGTAACGATGCTTTTTAATTACGCAGTGGCTACGTTCACGGCTACCGTGTAGGCATAACGGCTCACGACAGTAAGGAGTGACATCACACGCAATTGCTGAGATTGTTTCGCATCACTTTTCTGGCTGCGGACGGCCGTAGCGGTGAACGAATATATTGTGTAAATGTTCAACTGGAAAAATATGTTCAACTAGAAGCGAACCCACCCGATTGTATAATCGGGAAATAGCCCATTGTTATATTTTTGACACACCTCGGTCTCCAAACTTTTGTGACAAAGTCCACCGTCGCTGATTTTATATACAGTATATGATAGGAAGAAGTTTTAAGTCGTATTAAGAGTTGGAGAGTTTTATAAATGAACGGCAACAAAAAATATTTGTTCAACTTTGGAAAACGCATTCTGTTTGCTAAATTATATTGTATATAACAGGCAATATTACCCGGCTTTGCCCGGGGGGAAAAGATGCGTTGAGTAATTTTTTAACGATTGTTTGTTATGTTAAAAATTGAACTACGAATAACAGTATGAACGAAATGTAAGAAAATGAGAAACAGTCTAGAAAGCCCTCTCCAAACTTTTCATAATCATTTTAAATCAAAAATGATGATTTATGAACAATGAACTGGAAACAAAAGAAAATTAAATTATATGTACAAAAGTAAATAATGAAAAAAATGATAAGATAAATGAATCAGCAACACAGGCAAGCTGGGCATATATTGTAAAGTAGTTGTGCATTCCAGTCCATTTCGGTAAACAACATTGTATGTCTTCCCCTGTAGCGCAAAAACATGTAGATTTCGACAGCTGGGCACTGACCGTGAGAGAAGCAAGCTTCCTGAAAATATATACCTGCGACCGTGAAAGTCTGGAAAAAGTGAATAAAATGAAACAGTCTTCATCTGGCATCACCATCTAGTGACATCCTTTGAAAACAAAAGTCTAGCTGATATGCCCATCAGGCGTTGCTCGGGGCTGTTTGTTCCAATGACGTATATTAAAGGTAGATCCCGAATCTTATTGCTACAATCGCCACCAAAGTGAAGCCAATTGAAGCCATGGCAGCTCTGGGCTGGAGTGAGCCGTGGTGTTGTTAGCTGTGTGGTTTCTTTGTTTTTGACGATTTTGGGCCCGAGGAATAATTAATCCAAAACCATTCCTCAAAGTTTCCGCGTACAACCATACAAATAGACACGAAAAAGGATCAGGAATCACTTTCCACAACCATAAATCGAAAAGACATACTGAAAGATGATCGAAACGAAATTGAAATTGAAACCATGATCGAAAAATTGTTTATAAAATTTTATAAAATACTTCAAATACAAATTTAACGAAAGGATAAACTTATCATTCCATGATCGGTGTGTGAAAGAATTATTAATCAGCCATATGTTTAGCCATGTATTTTGCTCACTTTCGGCCATGACGGTTCTTGAAGGCGGACCTTCCCACTTCAAGTATGCTGGCAGGTTTCCGGGTCTATCTTTAATAAACGTCATTGGTTTGTATGATGAAATGTTGCATTATTGATGCTGAAATTAAGCTATGTTCTCTTTAATCATTATATAGTAATTTTGCTTCTATAAACATTAATTCCCTGGTCTGTGCACACGCGCAAATTCTGTTGTTGTAGTCTAGCGACACGGCAGAACATGACGTCATGGCGAAAAATGGAAGGGAGAGCGCAGAAAAGACTTTCGCACAGGCCTTTTACAATCTGGCAGGCCGTGTTTAAATTTAACAAACTTTTACCACTCTCGGCGCTTCGCGCCTCACGTCGGCCCTGCGGGCCTCATTCAATGAGGCTCATTGGTCACTGTTTTCCGTAACTCGAACGCCTTCGGCGTTCTGTCTACGACGTCCCCCTCCGGGGGCAAATAATTGATATATACCCCAACCTATTTGGTTACAGGGGGCAGTTGGTTCCCCTCGGCCGGTTACAGGAACTTGCCATGACGTCATGTTCTACCGTGTCGCTAGCCGCTTCTAATTGGATTGCTGTATTTTTGGAAAAAGCAATTTTAGTCCCCTCTGTTGCAAGAATTCGCCTACATCTCAAATTTAACAATATAATTTAACGATCGTACAACGTGACAAAACTGTCAGCTCGCAGCTGACTATTACGTGTTCAGCAACAAATACGTAACATCAGCTGACAGTTTCAACTTTTCGATAAGATAGTATCGCCATCTAGTATCATTTGATAACAATTCAACTTTTCGAAAAATAAGAATAACTGCGATATAAATTGATAAAAAAATTGATATAAATACGATATAAAAAGTACTCTACTTAAAGCACAGTAACACTAACTACGTACATGGAAAATTTTGTGGAAATTGGTTGAGTATTTTCTGAGTTGTAAAAGGACAAACGTTCCAACGGACTCTGATTTATTAGAGCGAAGCTCTGTTATCAGGCGAAAATCAAAATTCTTTGTGCGCATAAAACTTTTGAACCAGAGAACATAGACAAATGAAATTTTGCACACAGCTGGACATGACCATCCTGATGGTCACTAAATAAAAATTTTAAAAATCGGTTCAGCCATCGAGGAATAATCACCATTTAGCTGTTCCCATTGAAATGCATTGAAAAAAATGTAAACAAACAATTGCACGCGCTAATAGATTTTTCAACATAGAAAATATGGCGAAGCCCTTCGCAAATTTTTTTCTGCACCATCGATTTTTGAGACCATTTTATCGAGTTCTTAGAACTTTTATCACCTGTTTTTTTAGAGCGAAGCTCTGTTAACAGTCGACAAGTGTAATTCGATGACCGCATAAAACTTTTGACACGTAATAGTCACAACAATGAAAATTTGCACGTGCATGCGCATGACCATGGTGATGGTCAAGAAAAAAAAATTTTTTCAAATCCGACCTACCATCGAGGAATAATCACCCTTCAATTGTTCCCATAGGAATGCATTGAGAAAAACGTAAACAAACATTGCGCGTGCAAAAAGAATTTTTGACTTACAAAATACGGCGAAGCCCTTCGCAAATTCTGCTCTGCACATTCGATTTTTAAGGCCAAATTTCGAAGTTCTTAGAACTTTTAACGATATTTTTTCGATTTCATTGCATTCTTGAATATTGAATCTACATTTTGAGGTATATATTGTAATTCTAAGTGCTGTAATCACAGCGTAATCACAATATCTTTTTGGTGTGGTTGTCGACATTGTCTACTCGCCAACTGAAACTCGCAACCACTTGAATGTGCATTCTCGTCAAATTCGCAACCTATACTGGACCAACATTAACCAATGAAGCAGTTCCCATTTTACCGATCGCCGTTGGCTTCAAAAAAGGAGGAGTATCTTGTACGCGTAAGCAATTTCCGCTTAAGTTAGCCTATGCAATCACCAGACACAAAGCACAAGGAATCACTGTTGATAAAGCAGTCATAGACATTGGTGATTCAGAATTTGGACTTGGCTTGTCGTACGTGGCATTTTCACGAGTGAAGACCATCAACGGTTTATTGATCGAACCGGCATTTGCAAAGCCGCGGTTGATTAATATCAACAACCATGCATCGTGGAAGGTTAGGCGTGAAGAACTTGCCAAATTACGCAGTTTAAAATGAAATTGTTTCAACAATAAAAATTAATATGAATTTAAAGAATTTAGTTAGTCATTTTCTTAACAATCAATAACGGTTCGCTCTAAATTATTGGTCAAGAAAGCGATTCGCGAGTCGCAGTCCGCCCTAGTAATATATATGGATAAATAAAGGGGGTCATAATTTTTCCAAGATTTATAGTATTTAGTTTTCAATATTTGGTTTGGTTTGGTTTATTAGAATTTTTGGCGTCGACTACTAAGGTCATTTTGGGCCTTGATACAAGTTACATCTGTAAGCAGCCCGGGACAAACAAACATCCATGCCCACGGCGGGATTCGAACCTACGACCAACTGGACTCGAGAACTAGAAAGCCTACGCCCTAGCCGGTTTTCAATATTTGAATATACAAACTTATTGGAGTACAAATTTCTTAGTGGATGAACGGGGAAGCGAGGGGGGAGGGGGGGGGAGTAAATTCACAAGTAAATACGGTAATCTTGTTGGTCTACCACTCACTAAGAGTGAAGGCCTATATATTCGTTTCCACAAATCAATTTTTTTCTTTCTGAAATTGACTTAAAAACTCATGATTCTAGAAAATTTGTTGAAATTAAAAAAAAAAATAATCTTATATGACCAATTTTGTGCAACTATCTCCTCCTTGACGTAAATATGACAATTGGTTAACCCTGTTTGGAGATATTAATTTTTTTCTAAAAATGAAGATATGGCGTAGCCCATATTTAGTCACTGTTGTATTTATTAATTACATTGCTTTTTAAGGAGAAAAAAATAAAATTCGTCAAATACGGACTCCTCACAATAAAACAATGTTTTTTAAATAACTTGCTTTCTTCTGATGAGCCAGTTTTGAGGTATAAAGGTTTACATCTCCCTCCCTCCACCCCTCTACAAAAAAAATTTTCCGTTTTTTTTCCTTTCCAACACCCGACAACAACTGTGACGTCACTTCTCATAAAAAATTACGCCGTTACGCATTAAATAACATCGTTCTGGCAAGAAAATTTTAACTGGCTTAATTCTGAAAATATGTGTCGTTAATTTTTTTTATTATTTCAGAAAATATCATTCACGTGTTTGTTTATTTTAAAAAAAAATTCAGAAAGACATCAATAATAATTGTCGATAACATATGCGATCGACTCTATTGAATGTTTTCGAAATGGCTTTCATCTTAACAGCCAAGTTTACACGTGCTTTGGCATATATAATGGATATACAGTATTTTAAAAGTATACGTTGATAAGCATGCAAAAAATATATGTATATAATTTTTAAGTTTGTTAGTAGGGCTAAGCTAAAGTTGCGTTTGAAGTTTCCATTTCAAGCAATCTGATGATTCCCTGAAAAGAGATTACACTTGATAAATTTGCAGAGATGATATTACCGAAAAGTTTTGATAATAGTCCTCAGACTAATTGGCATAAGAAAAAATTATAGTAATACTTCTTGAATTTTTTTGTTAAAAAAGTTAATTTAAAAATTTTGGAAAGAAAATTTTATGGCCTATTTTTAAGAAAAATTATTAATATAATAGGCAGTATTGTAAATTTTGCTTTTTTTATAAGTGTGCAAAAATATTAAAGCCATTATTATTCTCTATCAAGTGGCGTCTTCTATTTATTTATGCGATGAAATCTTTTCTCCAGCATCCTAAAAATGTGTGGTGTGTTCCTTTCATTCGTTCATGGGATGACCTTGTAAAATCTCTCAATTAAACCATACGATTGACTGAAGGTTTTGATAAGAGCTATATTAATTTCACCTTTGCTAGTAGAGTTTGTAAAAGGATAGAATGAGCGGAGGCGGGGAACATTCATCCTGCTCACCACTGTAGGTTGTCGACATTGACAGAGAAAACACAGACATAAATTCACAACAGCTAGGATGATTCATCAATTTCTGTGTAATCAATCATCGCTTCCTTTCATTAAAAGAAAGTAGATGTTGTGGCGAACATGATTAACAACAAAGGATATACGTATATATTCATCATAATAATATAGCAAAGGACATTCAAAACGCTTTTGTCATCTTTTTCGATAATCCTACTTCAATTGCATATTGTATGAAACTCAAAAGTTGTGAATGGCTCACAGGTCATTATGTAGCCCACGGAAAAGCAATGAACGCAAATGGTGTTTTTGATGCAAAAATATACAGCGAAAATGATTTCCTACTCTTAGTGCCTTCTGAAAAAGCGATTCAAAGGGTATATACCCTCTTATAAAATGTAAAATTGTATAAGCATTTCGAAAGTGAAAACTCATTCAAAACGTTTTAAGAATTTACATTAACTTTTAAAATAAATATCTTTTTTTTTTACATCACTCTGTTACTATCATTTACAGAGGAATAATTTAGACTAGTTATCAGTATAATGTTATGAAATCTTCTTTTAAATAATAAAGAAAGTTTTGGATGACATGAAAATTCTTTTTAAACGCTTTGAAAATTTTTAAGATAAGTTCATAATCATACTACACCCTATCCAACATATGAAAACATGAGCGTGTTCAATTTAAATACTCAGTTGCGCATTTTAATTTTTTTTTAATTTTAATATGTCCAACGATTAACACGCCTATCCTTTTTTGCGTTGGACAAGATATAGGCGAGCACTTATTTAATCACATTTATACCAATCCCAGACATTATTCATATCGATTTTACATTTCATAAAATTATTGACTATGCTCTGTATTCGGTAATTTTTTTCTGTTCCACTTTAAAAAGGCAGTGATGTTACTCGTTGTACGAGGGGAGATCAAAAAGTAAGTTGCACTTCCACGATATGGCCATTTATTACACCACCTATACAAAAGCAACACGGCTATAGCAGCATACAATGTAGGTTCATTTTTCCACATAGTCCCCAAGAGACCCTAAACATTTATCCGAACGATCAACCAACTTTTCGATTCCGGATGCATAGAAATCTCCTCCAGCGTTTTGTAACCACACGGTGACAGCCGCTTTCACCTCCTCATCCTTTCGAAATCGTTGTCCACCGAGTTCCGTTTTGAGCTTACCGAAAAGATGAAAGTCGCATGGCGCTAGGTCGGGACTGTATGGAGGATGTTGCCAAACCTCCCACTTGAATCGCTGCAGCAGTTCGCACGTTTGGCGGGCCTTGTGAGGTGTTGCGTTATCGTGCAACAAAATCACACCGGCGCTCAATTTCCATATACAGCAGTGATTTCACGATGAATGTCCGTGCAATTCACCCGTTTGGCCGACAGAAATCGGATTGCTGCTCGCACCTCAAGTTTGGAGTGGACATCCAGTTGACGCGCCATTGCTTTTAGCCCGCTAGTCACACAAAACACGACGGGAAACCACAGCAACCGTCCTATCCGACGTCTGCGCAGTTAATGTCCTTTTCTTCGCTTTGCTCAAGATTGCGACACACAGCGCGCTCCTGCGGCGAGTTAGTGCAACTTACTTTTTGATCTCCCCTCGTAGTTCGTCTGCGAGAAGTAGACTACTTATCAGCAAACTTCCACATGCAAAATTTAATGTGTTACTACAATCGTAATTCGTAATACAATCCTTGATATAATAGAAAAGTACATACATTTTTGAAAACGGGATATCCGGGATATCCACCAGACTACAGCACGGACTTCTCAAAGTAGAACAGATCATAATTCTTATATATAGAGGCAAAATTTGAGATGTCTGTTTCCCATAAAAATGTGTAGTTATCAAAGGAGTCAGCTCGTGAAGAGACGAGCCACATAAAATATTGGTTATGAGCGAAGAGACCATCCCGAAACGACTATAGACGAAATCCGCGATGCAGTTCTGCCAATAAGGGACGAATAGGGAAACCTTATAGGCATGAAGAAAACATGGCTCGTGGTCTAGTATAGTGTGCCTGATGGAAAAGCTAGTCCTGAAATAACCTGGCATTTTACAAAAGCAGGAGCCTTAAGGAAAGCCTGGATTAAAAAGATAAAGCGAGCACGGGTCCAAAATTTAAGATAACTGCATCAAGCAAAGTCTGTTCTACTCATTTTATTCTACAAATAAAACACTAGTCAAGACAAGGTTAAAAATGTATATAAAATTAAAGTTTGTTTGTGTGTTTGTTTCTTATACAAATCTACAGTTTGAGATTTCGAAAAAAATAATAATTATCGATAATAATCGATATTTAAAATGAAGGCAGCACATACGAATAGGAGGTATCTCGCCAATATGCACGGGCCAATAACGATCGACAGTGCAAGGCAAAGTTTGTGTAACAATAGACCGGTCGTGTTTGTATCAACAATGGTGATAGCAAAACAGAATTCACCAACAATGTGCACGGACCAACAATATACAGGGCTAGTTAAAAAGAACAGGACAAAAAGAAAACAGTTCTAAGACGACTTTATTTAAAATACATCAAAACTACAGGTATGTATTGATAGATCAACTCTCCAAGTTTCTTCCTATCTTCACAGATGTTCTATATGGGCGCCCCTTTTGACACAGCAGATGTCAATTCGATATTCAAGTTCATTCCATACCCGTTCGAGCATATCCTCTATAATGGAAGCGAATGCATCACGTATTCGTTGTTTTAACTCGTCCAAGTTCTGTGGCAATGGAGGTACGAAGACTCCCAGACATACCTCTAGACGAAAAATGTCTCAGGGTGTTAGGTCGGGTGACCATGGGAGCCATAACATCTATGGAACATCATTCAATCCACCACGGCCAATCCCGTTCGTTGAAGTACTCGCGGACCCTTGTATGCCAATGAGGAGGAGCACCGTTTGCTCAAATACGAAAATGGGCACTTCTTCTTCTAACAAGGGGAACAAGTATGCTGAGAGCATGTTTTACGTACGTTATGCCTGTCACGGTCTGCTCAGAGAAAAAGAAAGGTCCAAACACTTGACGGTTGGTTATCGCACAGAAGACGTTAATCTTAGGGGAATCCCGTTCATGTTCCAAAATTGCATGTGTATTTTGTGAGCCCCAAAATCTCAGATTATGCCTGTTGACCTTCCCGCATAGGTGAAACGTAGCCTCGTCACTTAAGACCAGTCTGTTGCCAAAGCCTTCCTCCTCTAATCGTTCTTGCATTTCTTCGCAAAATGCTCGACGTTTTGGATAGTCATCAGGTTTAAGCGCTTGTACCATATGGAATTTATACGGCTTGAACTGCAAACGCTTGCGTATCACGCGCCACACACTTTTTTTGACAAATTCAATTCTCTGCTTGCTCGAATCGTCGACTTTCTGGTAATGCGTTCAAAAATTGCACGAATGGTTTCCACAGTTTCGTTGGAAACAGACGGTTGTCCTGTGCTTTTGCCCTTGCATAAGCAGCCCATCTCAAATTGCTTTACCTACCTCGTAATGGAATGTCGGTGAGGTGGTTCCTTGCCATACTTGGTTCGAAAATGTCGCTGGACAGTCATTACCGACGATGTGTTAGCAAAGCTCATCACACAAAATGCTTTGTTCCGCGCCTGATGCCGCCTTTTTGGAATCAGCTCCCCTAGCGGGTAAAACGCAAATGATGGACGTCACAGCGTTGCCAACTAAAACTTGAGAGTTGATCTATCAACACGTTCCTATCAATACGTTGTAGTTTATATATATTTTAAATAAAGTCGTCTTAGAATTGTTTTCTTTTTGTCCAATTCTTTTTGACTAGCCCTGTATATCTAATGACGAACAATGCAAGGCAAAGTTTGTGAATAATAAAAGAACATGGAATTTGTAACAATTCATGAAATTCCTGTCGTTCGGGCTTTTCTTAGAATTGATAGTTATTAGAAGTTAACATTATCTTGAAAATCTTTAAAAATGAGCAGTAACTGGAGATATTGGAGAGCTAACAGTTTATTGAGTGGAAAGGCGGTAGAAGAAGCAGTCCCTTCACTCGGCGCTGTATCGTTTTCGCCAGCGCACTGCTGGAACTGAGTGATCCAGTGGTCATAAAAGTTTCCAGGCGGCCGTCGACGATCTAATCATGTCAACAGAAGAAACAGCGACTTCTAGACCACAGCAAGTGATGAATGGCCAAGTTTTGCTTCAAGACGTCGAGAGTAGAGTACGAATTGCAACAACAGATTACCAAGTAGTGAATAACCCTATTCAGTTGCTGGAATTGCAAAGCATACAGATACAAAAGATCATGTACATCCACCGCCATCCAAGAAGAGAAAAAGGAAACCCCGTTGAGGAAACTGTGGCCGCCTATCGAAAAACTGATGAAGAGGAGTCGGCCATGTAACGAAAGACGAGACTTCAGCGCCGTTTTCGAAATCGTGTGATTTTTGACGAAATAGCCAACAACCGGATTGATGTAGGTGCATTGGCGCTTGGGGGGAGGGGGGTGATGCAGATGCAGATGCATTAAATAGGAATTGCTGTAAAAGATATGAATATCCTGGTAGAGCAAACTATAACGGGTAAATATAGGTATCCGTTGTATCGTCAAAGTTCACCACAGCAGGGCGACTTCACATCTAAAGTAAGATACGTGTCCAAGAAATTATTTAGGCTGGCTGTGCCCGCGACTTCATTCGCCTGGAATTTTAGAAATCATTAAAAATCAATTTTTTATGATTTCTTATTCTGTATCTTTATTAGCAAGTTCAGAATAAGCTCATTGTGGTAAGGAAAGTACACTATTTTTTTTTTTTTTTTTTTTTTTTTAATAAACGTGTTTTCCATTAAAATTTCAAATTGAAATATCTTTTCTTCCCAAGAGCCTACTGTGGTGAAACAAAGCCTATATATTGCCACAAGCTCTCCTAAACCGAAGTATTGAATTTTAACTAGTAGCCAATGTTGAAGAAATATCATATAAAACTATTGTTTTATTTTCATTATATTTCCTTCTACTTCGAAACCACATTTTTTTCTGGCACTAGTAAAACTCGCTCAGCTGTACACAACAAGTGCAAAGACGGGCAGAACTGCTAGAGGGCTCTGAATTTTTAATGTACATGTATTAATTGCAAGCTATTTATTTTGTTTATTTTTATTGTATATTCATATTCAGATATTCAGAAATACGTCATATTTTTCTCGCCTGCTAATGCTTAGTACAGCATGCATATTTGTGTCGTTACAAGTAAACGTTATTTCGACGTAAATGATTGGTCAGTAATTTCAGACATGAGTAATCGCCACTCAATCATAAAGGCTTTGGTAAATAAACCCCCTTTCCATTCATACTTTACTAATTTTGTGGATTTGTAATATTAATTAGAGATTTTATAATAAAACATACTTGCAAACTAAGACTACAGTGTAAGAATATATCAAGAAATTTTTCCAGTCAAATCAATTAATCCATTATTAAAGGGAAACGATTTTAAAAGTTTTATGACTGCATACGATAAATAGAAAACGGCGAATTCAATTACCGTATTTGCGTTTTTCCCATGTGCTTCTGAATTTGTCGTTTGTAAAACTTCGTCCCCAGCAGCGTTGCCCTTAGATTATTTAATTTAACACGTAAATATGGTCCCGTAAATATTTAATTTGATAAGATAAATGAAAACTGCTCTCCCCCAATAGCGAAATGTTGGCGGCGGCAGACATCAAACAGCGGGATACAAAGGGCTGTCGTCTCGGCTGCGGCATATCCTTTTCTTATGGACAGACGCAGACAGCTTCATCATAAGTTGCCTACCAGACAAATTTTAAACTATTATAGAAACGTAACTTTTTTGTATAATTAACGTAGATTTGTACAATTAAAGATAATAAAGAAGACCTTTTTTAATTGCTCTAGTTTAGAAACAGTTACCGCTTAGAAGTAGCAATGTTAAATTGGCACTTGATGATAGAGCTGAAAATTTTTAATCAATAAAAAACGCTGTAGCATGTTCATTGCTCTTTCTATTAATGCTCTTCATGACGTCATAAGATGGCATCCCAGTGTAGGAAAACAAGCACTCAACCCATGCCGTCGCCCAGTACTGCAGTGCTGATGTTTTAATTGTTCCTAAATCTGTTTAACAAATTCATAAGAAAAAAAATAAGTCAGGCAACCGAAATGCCCAGGACCGAAAGGATTTTTAAGAATTCGAGAATAAAGAGGAAAACATTTGTTTCTAATTGTTAGGATTAGATGAGGGTTGCTAAGGAAGCTTCTGGTCGTTAAGGAAAGGCGTACTTCTAAAGGCAATGTGTAGTTCAAGATAAATAAAAGTACCCGAAAGATTAAATGGAGAGATCAGTAATTCTTTAAGATTTACTGTAATTTGTAAGCATTCCTATTTAATGAAATGAGCGTCAATTGATGAAGCATTCTGTGTAAGGGTGTATAGGGAGTGCAAGTGACTACGTCACAGCTGATGTCATTTGCGCGATGAACGGGCCGAGAGCCTAGGAAATGGGATCGCTGGTTCCAAATATTGGAACCACGCAATATACGTACTAGTAACGTTGAAACGGGTGGCCAGTAAAAATGACATCTCTTAAATTATTATGTTAATTTGTGTAATTGATACTATTATTAAGACATTTAATCCCATTATATAATTTATACATTAATATTAGAACGCTTTTTAATCCCTTTTAATCACTTAGCAAAAGAATGCCATCGTTCGCGGATCTTTCTTTCTTTGGGAAAACGATAGATGTCTAAATCGCTGTTTTGGCTCCTTCTTGAGCAGTGAGGAACTAAACAATTTCACATCTTAAATGTGTTATAAACACTGGGCTTATACAAAGCGATTTTATTCCATCCCTACGTTGGAACCATGTTAAATCCCGAAGCGAGAAGACTTGTTTGGAACCAAATCGAGTCACGTGACTGAAGAATTCCAAGGACTGACGTCACACTTGCACTCCCTATTAATTCTTCATAATTTATTGCTAAAGCGTTTCTTCGTTAACCATGTATTCTGGCTGTTGATAACAGAAATTAGCTATTGATAATTTAAGGCGTAAGTAATTACATGCCATATCTTAGCATTGAAAGTTTCCAAGAATACCATATTGGTCATATTACAACACGTACCATTGAAACAATTTTGACTAGCGTTAATTTTCCGTCATATTCAGTCATGACACGGGGTTACAAGTTGTTTGATATATCACATGCTATATCGTATTATTGAAAGTTTTCAAATGGACCATAATGGCAAAACTAAACCACGTACCTTTGAACCAATTTGGATAATCATTAAGTTTACGTTATATTCTTTCATGACACGTCATTCCAAACTGTTTGGTATATTACATCTAAACAGTAACACGGTTTTTAAAATGCTCCGACTTTCAATTTTCGTGAGTTTCAATTTTCTTTCTGTAAGTTTTGTTTACGAAGAACTTCCGTGTTACTGTTTTTTTTAATAATATAGGGTGTCCCAAAATGAGCTGACAGTTTTCGTAAAATTTTCACCATTTTTGAAGTGAATTTTTACAGATTCTATGCATTGTTCGTTTATGTAGTTTTGCATAATTTAACCGCCATGTTTAATAATAGCAACATATAAAATTCTTTATTCTGGTTGTACCACGAAAAAAAATGGTGAGAAATTCAAAATGTCAGTTCATTTTGAGATACCCATTACATAGCCTAAGGACACATATTATACATATTTGATATGTAATAGCCCGAGATATGCACGTCGAATGAACTAGGGGAAATCTTTCTACAGTACTTGCTATGCTTTTGGTGTAAAAGGAGAAAAGGTGGATATGGTTCCTTGGCCGGTATTCCTCCGCATGATGAGTGATGGCTTCAGAGTTTTGGTTGCTTAACACACGTGCTCCTTGGGTTCGTAGTAGTTGAAAGTTAATTCGGTTCTTCAAAATAGTAACTCCTTCAAAATTGTTACTAATCACTAAAAATGGAAACATGAGTGAAATCTAGATTGTTTCGATCTTATCACGCTATGGAAAATCGATTTCTCGGAATTTAGTCTTGCATCATTCAAATTATTGCAATCAAAGATTGACCAAACGAATCAAATTTTGATGAACCATGAGATATACCAATGAAAATTATTTAGTTTTTGTAATTTATCAAAATTTATATATTTATTGTGCAATTATTTATTTCATCCATTATTAAACAATTTCATAACTAACAGTATATTTATTAACCTTGATTAACACTAAGTTTTAACATTTCCAAAAAATTAATGGAACAGTAAGTATACAAGTGCTTTATATCTCTATTAAATATGAAATTAAAAAAAACTGATATTTTTCATAATAAAAATTAGTATCAAAGAAACATATCAATTTAAGATATATCAAAGTTGAAATCTACGAGGCTCCTTTATAAAAAAAAATGCATCACGTTTTTTTTAAAAAAAACTTTTAATTCACAACTTTACTACTTTCACAGTGTGTAAATACAACTTTTCGGGGAAAGCTGCTACTTTCTTTTTCATATAATATCCATTTCTTGAAATAGTCTTATGCCACCTTTAAACAAGAACATGTGAATAAGGACAATTAAAACGAAGATATACATCTTTGTCCACAAAAAATTGATGGACAAGAGATATTTCTTCGTTTAAGAACATGTGTGCCTGCCGGGTCAAAGTCGTCACTAGGCGCCGTCAAAACGACTAACTGTACCGATACCACTTATAAAATAAAACCTGCTAACTAGCGTCATCAGGCTTTGTTTTTAAGGTGGCGTTGACATCAGCGATCAAGATGTTCTTCCTTAACCTAACCTAACCTAACCTAACCTAACCTAACCAAGCCTCTGCATGCTTCGCTTCATTCTCGAATGGAAGGAGGTCAATTACTGACGTCGTAAAATGCACCATCCATTTTCAGTTAATGCTGCAGTTAAAGCCGTTGCCTGAAATGGATGAAATAAACTGGAAAGGAAACGGAAAGAATGCATCTGGATACCGTGTACAACTTTGACTCAGAATATTGGAATATGCCAAATTTGCGATATATTGAAGAGTGTAAGTCTTGTTCCCCTAAAAAAAAAGGGAATGGAGTTAACTTTGATTAAATAATGTTAATTTACTATGAGCTTCAAAGTAAAAATTAAACATTTAAATTTATCAAAAATTTTATGGCTGGAGAAAACAAATTCTCAAATCATGTAATTAGAGTATGAATTAGTTCAAAGATTAGAATATTTAATTGGTTCACATTGTTAGAAAATGCAAATGAATACACGAATGAATTATTATACAGGGTGAGTTAAAAGTCTGCCGCCCCCTTCCTATCTTGGATACCAATGTAGTTACGCAAATTCCGATACAGGGAATGAATAGGAACTTGAGGGTCCTCTATCTGATGGAGCCCCTTTCATCATCTCAAATATGCAAATTAGGACACATCCAAATTCTATCTCGAAAACCGTAAGAGATACACAAAAAATTCCAATTGCACATTTGTTCAACAGCAAATTCCAAACAAAACAAAAAAAAGTTCACCAAAATCCGATTTTTTGTTAATATTTGCGTAAGTTTAAACCTTTATTTGTTTTTAATAAATCAACATTTGTAAACCTGTTACTGTTTATAGGCACGGAACTTGTTGTTAAGCGGAAGACACCTACCCTTACCGCAGATGCCTACCCTACAATATTTCCAAATCAACCTGCATATCATACAACAGAACTTCCACCTCAAAGAAGAACACCAAGTAACGTGTTGCTGCTGCTGTTGCTCGAGAGGAGCAGGTCTTTCAGGAATGGTGCAAGTAGGATAACATTGCATCTTTAGAAGAGGTCAAGAAGAAACTCAACATGATCAATACAAAGGATTGGATGATAATCAATAATGAACATGTTATAGTGCTTCTATATATAAACGTTGAAAATGTGCCAAAAATCGAAGCTTCTGTTAAGTTACTAAGTGACCTCACCGTGCAAATTTGGATAGACAAATATCCAGTGGAGATGGCAGGAATGAAATGGCTCTTAGGCGAAGGAGAAATGAAATGTGATAGGCTTTCCAAGTTGGAAAATCTTCTTAATTATTAAAAAATAGCCCAAAAACGAAAATTAACATTCGTGAAAAAATGGCAGTAATAGAAGAAACACTATAAGAGTACATTGGCAGTCTTGAAGAATCATTTACAGAAGATGAGTCAGATAAAACTTCAGCATCAGACACTACAAGTCTAAAGTTTTTACAAGAACAGATTGGCTTATTTAATACATCTCGTCCTCGCTACAGTGCTGATCTTCTTCTATGGAGTTGCAGTATTTTTTTCATATCCTGCTTCATATCGGTGGATAAGATAAAGCAAAGCACTGCAATTACCTCATCCAAATTATTTGAAAACTTTGACTCTAAGTTTGGGAACATCTCAATCTGCCATCACGGCAACACATATTAAATATCTTTCTGAGAAATGCAAACTGCTAAAGTTGCATGAACGCACAGTTAATCTTTTGGACGAGATTTATGTAAAACCTGGATTTTCATATAAAGGTGGAAGAATAGAAGGTGCATCCTACTTCAGCTTAGATGAGGCTACAACGATTCAGGCGTTCATGATTACTTCAGTATTTTCCAAAAATAAGGATGTAACTGCATTATTTCCAGTAAAAAATCTAATTGCATTACAACTGCATGAACTGCGTTTAAAAGTCATGACTGTTTTGAGAGATAAAGGTTATTGTGTGTTATCTGTAATATCAGATAATAACAGAATAAACCGAAACATGTTTACAATGCTATAAAATCATGCATTCCTAATCCTTGCCATCCAGAACACAAGATTTTTCTTATTTTTTGATACCGTCCATATTTTAAAGTCCATCAGAAATAACTGGTTCGATCATCCCAATCAAACATTTGTGGTACCAACTTTCTCTGACAAGTCAATTCTTTTAACACCATGTTCAAGGTTTAAAAAACATATATGACAATGAAAGATGCAAACCTCTGAAATTGGCTCCTGCTCTGTCTAAGAAAGTATTGTTTCCATCCTCCATTGAAAAACAGAATGTAAACCATGTTGTAAAACGTTTAGACGAATAAACTATCACGTCACTGAGTTTTCATAAATCAATTTTACGTACAAATGCTTCACACACACAAGATTTTCTTGAATTCTTGAGCAAGTGGTGACGTATTGTAAATGTCAAACATCCCAAGAAAGAAGTGATGTTACGGGATATTTATAGTGATGCTGTATACCAACCAGGTCAAGAAAATATGCTGTTTTTGAAATCTTTCTGTGAATGGCTGGTCAAATGGGATAATTTGCAAATATCCAATCCTGAAGGAGTTTCACAGTCTTCTTTGAAAAGAAAAATATATGGAAAATTGAGCGTCCAGACACAATTCTCTATCTTGCATACGACAAAAACTTTCATAGAGTTAGTTGATTACTTGCTAAATATCATTGGGGCTGCTTTTGTTTTATTAGGCCGTTTTCAAAGGGACCATCTAGAAGCCCGCTTTGGAAACTATCGGCAAATGAGTAGAGGAAATTATTCAGTTTATGTTACTCAAGTTCTTGAGTTGAGAGAAAATTAAAAATTAAATCTCTCCTGAAATTGAAATCATGTTCGAATAGCAACATTGATGTTAAAGATATTTTGGATACATGCTCACCCGTTGCTCACAGTGACAGAGCATCTGCGAAAATTAATGAACAAGTTTTTGAAACCATACTTATTTTCAGTGAATTTATTGAACTCTCTGAGGAAGATAGTAAAGCAGTTATTTACTTAGCTGGTTTGGTTAAGTTGCAATGAATACAAGTGCAAAACTTAAAACTTAAGTGTACTGTTTGTAGTGACCTGTTAATAGGCATAAAGGAATTAAATGCCACTGTCAATGAGGAAGCGATGGCATATTTGGTTGCACTGAACCTTTGTGGACATAGGCACGGCAGCATATCAGATCATGGAGACTGTAATAAGTGAGAAATTTGAAAAAGGCTTTTTCCAAAGCATGAATCAAGCATGCCTATTATTGTGATAGATATTGTCAATGCGGCAATTCACTTGACTTTTAAAGCGACAGAGAGTGCATATTTGGTGCAATATTCTTTTAAATAATTATTGTGCAACTTGCTAATTTTAATACACAAAATCATCGCAGAAAAAAAGCGTCCTTGGATTTATCCTCTTTGGCAAAAAAAAAAAAAAAATAATATGGAATATACAACGTATATAGACAGGATTTAAATTTTAACGACGATAAATTCAAACATTTTTACCGAATGAAGAAAGTAATATCTTGCAAATTACTTGAAATACTATCAAAAGAAAGACACAAATTTTTCATAACAATACCGCTGTTTCGCATTCTGCTTACTT
The DNA here is from genome assembly GCA_023313115.1 of Rhysida immarginata. NCBI lineage: Eukaryota > Metazoa > Arthropoda > Chilopoda > Scolopendromorpha > Scolopendridae > Rhysida > Rhysida immarginata. The sequence goes on from JAHWFO010008089.1 coordinate 5,327,074, forward strand.
GAATGTGTATTAGCAAGTGGCAGCGAAGTGGCACGCCACTCGAAAATTAAACATGTCGGAGACTAGTGGCACCAGACTGGCGCCACGCCACTTCCACTCCACTTCACCACCGCCAGTCCATCTTGATGTGCGCGTTCGCATTTGTATACATAGATTTAAAAATTCCACTTGCTATTTAACCACCACGCCACTCACACTCCACTTGCTTACCATCTCAGTGCGCGCCTGGTCTAAAATATGCGCCCTTTCAACCTTGGTTGGCGTCCTATCCTACAATGCGCGCCCATGCAACGCTTACTTTGCTTACCGTTTCGCGCCGTGTCTGTTCTTTGGTGACGAATCCGTTTTTTGTACACAACATGGAACCTTTCTAATGAGCTGCCTCAAGCTTTCTGTTAAGTTTACCAATTGGATCATGGCCTGGGCCTGCACGACTGCAAATTGTGTTCGTAAGTTTTATACTGAAAAGACATATAAATTCGGAAGTTTACCAAGAAGTATACTGTAGTTTATTCTACCTTCAACCGAAGACATGAGCGATGATGATTTCTCATTTTCCGACAAGATAGCGCATCATATCACACGTCGAAGTGAAACCGTGAAAGATAAATGTAATTCCTTCCTTGGCCGCCAATTTCCGGATATGAAGCCGATTGAAAATTTGTGGAAAATTATGAAGAAACAATTACAAATCGAAGCTCCAAGTAACAAAACAGAACTTACTGCATCTAAATAAAATAGTCTGAGCATGTATCACGGCAGAGCAATATTCTGCACTTGTCAACAGTATGCCTGCCAGGTTAAAAGATGTCTTCCCGGCAAAAGGACTGTAATTAACCAAGAAACTTCCTTTGTTTTGTTTGTAAAACCTTATTTTTTGGATTCATTTCATTTTTCTGCTGACACAGCCTAGTTTATTGAACCGGCACGGGACTATATTCTAATTTTGTGATTTCAGATGTACTGCTTTATTTACATGGAATTTGGTTAAAATACTTTACTCTACAACTGAACATCTTGCATTTAACTGCTATTTAGATACATAAAAGAAACTGTTTGATTTCACATATGAAGGCCTAAAAAATAATTACGTACTCAAGTGAACTGATTTTCTCCTTATTTTAATATTCTGAGTCAAAGTTGTAAATTGCAAAGCTGTGAATTAAAAATTAGTTATGTAAAAAAAATTGGTGCATCATTTTTGAGTAATCGTTGTGCTTTTTTAAAATCTGATGAAACGTAGATTTTATACAGGGCGTTCGTAAATGTTTTGTCACCTCCTGGAAATTGTTCTACTGACAATTAACAAAAAAAAACATCATAGGTGCATAAGACCAGCAACCCTTCGAAGTAGCATGTTTTTGCCGTCAACTAAATACGGCTCGAGTTCCGAGACTATGTATCCTGATGGAGGGCAAAAGAGAAATATGTAAATAAGTACCTTTTGTTTAAGATGCTCATTTTCAGCAACTGCTTCAGCATACACAGTATCTCGGAAAAGAAGCGACTTCGGCTCTATGTTCACAAAGGTTATTTTTTCTCAGTGTTAGGTGATGCATTGACGAAACAACTGTTTCCATAAATGCGCGATTGAATAGAAACTTGTGCAATTTAGGAAATGCAAAATACACCTTTAAATACACTACGCCCTATTTTTTCCATAACATTAGGCTGATGACTAATGAATTAGCATTGATAAAAACAATTCGATTTTATTTTGTTTGACTGTAAAATTCGTGTGCATATTTTCGATGTAGTTTTAATTACTCGTTTTTAAAGTAAGGAATAAAAAAATATATGTAACTTAGTAAAAAAATAATTAAAAATTCGTAATAAAATATCATTAAGATCTTAATAATTCTACCAAATGAAACTAGCAATTTCCGGTGGGAAAATGAAGCATACGCCCTTTATGGCCTTTTCTAAATCCACCATGAGTTTAATTCCAGAGTTGACGTCATATTTCTGAGAGTTAGAAGCGCTTTATTTCTGTTTATTGAGACATAGTAAAACTAGTTCCCATGTTAAAGAGGATTATGTACAAGCATTTTTATAGAAATTTGGCACGGACGTAGGTAAAAGACCAAGTCGGGATAATTCTGTATTTTTTCATTGCACGATCGTCCTACTTTTAGTCACATTTGGCAATTTTTCTTGGTAATTTCATTACCACGATCTTCATCGTCAATCAGTGTCATCTTTTTTTCATACAACAGCTGACGATGAATCATATTGCATTTACTATTTCATTATTAAACTTCCGCTTATTAGTTTTCACTTTCTTTTCAGTTATAGATATATGTTTATATTTTCGTTTTCATTATTTATTATCTTTACTTTCCATGCCGCCATTATAAAATATATTTCTCAACGTTTTGTGTCACAAATATTGGCTATAAAGCAAAACAAAACATTTGTTCTCAATATCCTGTGTATGCTCTGTCGATGTTATAAAAAATGAATTTCATTCGCTTTCAAAGATTACAGAGGGTTGTTAGGGATCTGTGGTAACAATTAGCATATTCGCGCGTTCATTTCACGTGAGCTATCACGTGGAGTATTGTTACGGCAGGTATTAAAATAGTTAGTATTCGAACAGCGAGCTATAAAACTTGAGTTTTGCCACCGAAAATTGACACGTATTGGGAGGGTTACATAACAGCCCTTTCCGACGACAAATCGGGTATTCCAAGATTATGAAAGCATGCAAGAAACGAGGCTTCGAAGTTTCCAAGAAAAGGATATCAAATATACTAAATAACACAGCAAAACCAGAAGCGCCATCATTCCTGAGGGTAAAAAACAGGCCAATCCGAGTACATCCATTAACCGTATTCCTGAAGTCGTCCAGAAAATTCGGACCCTCGTAACCGGATGTAACCTACCAACACAACAAGCCATTGCACAGAAGGCAGGGACATATGCGTACACGGTAAACGGCAATTATCAATCTCGATTTACAACTGGAGAAGTGACACAAGAGCCACGTTCATAAGTTTTGCTGCGCCATGTTCAAGAGCGATATGGCCGTTAACTGTATGAACGATACCTGGCGAATGAAAAGTGAAAATACATGGTCACACTAAACGAGGCGGTCGTTTATTTAAGCCACTACAACAAGAGCTGAGTCATTTTTTACCGCGTAAGGAGTTCTAAGGATTTCGGAAAATGGTACCGCGAATGCAAGGAAATATTTTCAAAAGGTTTCATGATACAGCTACAACAACAAGTTAACTTTACACAGAGTTGAGTCAAAGGCCAAAGTCAACCCCATGTACCCTCAGACTAACGTTCTAACTCCCTTATTTACCCGTGATATCCCCGGTTTGTATGGTACAGAGGTAAATAAGGTATGGCTTCACCAAGCCGAGACGTCGAATCACACCGCCGCCTCAACTGCCGTTCCTGGAACGCATGCAAGAAGATACCGGAATCCGCTCCATTCCATTCAGCGACACACCCGTTAAGTCGCCGGACGCATCACCTGTGGATTTTTGTGGATTTGACCTACTTAAACGGGCCCTCGGAAAGAGACGATCGCGAACAGTGGAGAGGTCTTTAGAAAACGTGTCAACAATTTATCTTGGTGTTCTGCGTTCCAGACTCCTGCAGTGGAAACTGCGATGCTTGGCTACAAGATTGAACACACTCGATAGTGGTGAAAGGTGTTTCCACCTTTTCTGGCCCTCTGTAACAAGTTACCATATATACCTAACAACCCTCTGTATACTATTTAACAAGTTTCGTATTCATATGCGATGGCCACAATTTAAAGCAGGCTAATGCAACTGATCTTCTGTCATTTAAATAACCCACTGTTTAAATACACAAAATAATAATTCCAGTGTTATAATGCCAAAATGGCAGTATCAAAAAAATAAGGACAGAAACTACAATTCCACAAATGAGATTTTTTATATAGAGCCACGGAGTTACAGTACATTTCGAAGACGCTGTCCTCTTCGTCGGTGTGTAAATTGGGAATATATTGTGACTATATACGAGGGGAAGTCAGTAAGTAAGTTACAAATGGACATATAGAAATGAAACACATTTCTCCACATAATCTCGCTGAACAATGAGGCACTTGTCCCAGCGTCACACGAACCCCTGAAAACTAGCAGCATAAAATTCTTTAGATTGCAGTCTGAACCAGGCGCTGAATTCCCTTTATGCAGCTTCATCGCCGGGAAAGTGAGTCTTCTAGGATTACTAAGGCATATTGTTTACCAAATTCCGGCAGCGAGAGTAAACAGTAAATGTAAATTCCTACTGTAACACCCTCATGTAATGTCATTCGACGGAAGCGACTAGAATTCCATATCAAAGGCGTGTTGTTATTGCATGATAACGCGCGTCCGCATATTGCCAACAATACAACTAGGAAGTTTTCGAACATTCTCCGTACAGCTCTTACTTTGCTCCAACCGAATTCCATTTTTCGGCTCCAAGCTGTACGAAGTTAATTCACCGCCTGTTTCAAACAGCAGCTCAAAGAATGTTATGCTGCTAGTTTTGAGGGGCTTATAAAACGATCGGAGAAGTGCCCCAATGTACAGGAAGATTATGCGGTGAAATAAAAGTAGCTTTCAAATCATTATTTTTATTTGTTTTATTTCTTTATCCATTTGTAATCTACTTATTGACTTCCCCCTATTTATTAATAACCAATCAGGTTAATTTTACAAAGAACAAGAGGCGAATCAATGAAATACAAATGTGATAAATAGAAATATAAATAATAACCAATAAGCTTATTTGCAAATAAGATAAAGTACAACTAGCCAATTACGCGCACCAGCCGTCTCACGTCTGCAGAACGCCTTGAAGAAATTTGAAGATTGGTTTAATTGCTGGAGGCTAAACCTTAACGTCCTGAAGCTTATGGAAAATGCAAAACCATGTACTTCAACAAAAAGCTGAATCGTCCCCCAAATTCTCTTGTTCTAATCAATAAAAAACTCGAATGGGTTGATAACTACAAGTACCTTGGCGTTATCATCGACTCAAGACTCTACTGGAACCGTTTATTGTTAATCGTATTTCTACCAATGATAAGCCCTAAATTTGGCCGCTTTATGATGATATGACAATGTATACACCTTTTGTCTGCAGGCCTTCTCTCTAGGAGGTGTTGGCTAAGTACAATCTCATAGCTCTCCTAGGTCGAAACAGTGTCCTAAGCATCGACAATAAGCTACTCCTGTACAAGTTGATGATCCAGATCATCCTCCTCTATGGTATGCCTGCGTGGTATATTCTATATAAAAGTAGATGGAGTGAGCTCCAGTCGTTTCAGAATGTTATCCTGAGGACCATTGCGCAGCTCGCTAAAAGGACTATGAAAAATCAATACATTCATTCAGATTTGAACATGAGTCACATCGAAAAGTTTACATGACGATGAGTATTGCATGAGTATTGTGCAGACGATGAAGACCCATGACAACGACCTGGTGGCTGGAATACTGAAAACTTGATGGAAATGAAATAGCATTACGAAGTATAGAAAGCCGAGGCATTTCTTGACGTCAACTTTGAAGACATTGGCAACGTTTCCTTCCAGTATTTTTGGAATATGTGATCTACCCCCCCCCCCCTAATCTTCTGACAATTGTCCATCTTATTATTTTTTTTTTCATAATGTGTAAGACCTCTTAGGTTAGTCAGGCGTCTTGCCTACCTCAGTGTATCTCATTTGGTATTTAGTCTGGAAGGGTAAACCTAGTGAAAGCACTGCTCCGTCCCACCTGAACGAATGTACACTTCACTGTTCGATTGTCGATTACCTTTTAATTTTATCGTTGAAAAAGCAAGAGTAAAAGGCGAAAACTGTCGGAATTCTGTGTGATTTCTTTCCCGATATGTACTGCAAGGCCTTCATCAACTTCATCAAGAAGGATAGTACGGAGGACTTTCCATTTCATAAATCACTGTATCTAATAAGTCACCCTTTATTTCACATAAAAGCCAAAAAATTGAAATGGACCAACCACGCATAAGTTTTTTATCTTTATTTCAACGGTCACCAGCACTGAGATCAATCGAGTTGGGGTCAACAAGAGATTCATCCCGAGTTTCCCGCCAGCCAGAATCAGAAAATTAAATAAAGCTTAATTAAAATATCTAGAGAAAAACTCAAGAATATTACCAACGATAATAGAAACCCAGTCAATTAAGCTGGACGAGAAAAGGCCAGAGCAAGATAAACGCGTTCGTCTCTACATGACAAGACAGAGCGAACATGAAACAAAACGACGAGGGGGGGGGGTCCAATTTCCAACACGATATACCATAGAGCCGCCAGTTTCGGTTAGTAGAAGCATTGCGTAGCAGACTGGAAAGATTTATTATATCTTCAGCTGATAAACAATCAGATAATCTCCTTTAGATGTTATTATGAAGTGCAAATAGATACATGAAATGCTTGCCGTTTGGGAATGCGGATGTACTCTTCGGCAACGCAAAACCATTCTAGGTATATAGTCTCAACGAGATATTCTAGTTACTCACATGCTCAGAAATACTATTTTAATCATACAAAACAGAAAATATACAATATATTTCAGTTGTTTAAGCTATAGAACGGTGCTTTATCCTGCACGTAATGCTATTAGATCGTCATCATAGCAAAATGTACGAAAGAGTTTCTTAAATATAGTTCAAGAATATGTATAATATTAACCCGTATAGGAGAAAATTTAAAAAATATAAAACTTCAGATAGGCCTAATGCATTATTTTCTGGCAGTGAAGCAATATTATCAAATAATGCAAACAATCAAATGCAATCTTCTCAACAACAATTTTTATAATACAATCAACAACGCATTATAAGATAATTTTTTTATTTGCATTATTAGATAACATGATATTATCAAACATCGATTTCTAATGGAAGAATTGCCCAATATCAAAAACCTGTTTAAAAAAAAAAGAGGAAGCAATTCCTCTTCAATTTATGGTTCAGTAAGAAATGGTCTAGCAAACTACTCAACACCCAAATGGACGAGGTTTGCATTATGCTTTTATAACATAATGAGCCTGTTATTTTATTATTTGCAATTTCAAAAGTCAATTATATTATAGTATTTTCTGTTATCTTTCTATTCTCGTAATTAATTTCAAGGGGGAAAAATCTGTTTGCTTGATGAATGACGAGTCATCTATATAATTTGATAACCAAATTCACTTGATAAAATATTATTCGTTTTATTTCTTTCTCGCGTAAAAATAGACTAACAAATAGCATGTACAGTAAGTTCATTCATGTGGCACAATCCGGCTATTATTCATTTTTATCGACATTTTTGAATTATTGAATTAAATACACAAAGAGAAGGATGACGTAATTTCTCACTGGGCTAACCGTCTTTTTCTCGGTGAGGACGGTGAGACTAACCGGTTAGGCATAGCAGCACTAACTGGCCTTTCTGAATGCGTTAAAATGATGTCACAGATCCATAAACAGAAGATTTCGATAATATTAAATTTTATTAAGTTGGTTAATTTATCAAAGAAGAATTCTTTGGAATTACGTTTTTTTCCAACAGGATCTGGTCTAGAAACTCCAACAAAGCTTCTGGTCCAGAAACTCCCAACAGTATCGACTGTTCCAGAAGTTCTAACAGGGTTTACTGGTGCAGAAATTCTCACAGTGCCTGCACATCTTGCAATTCTAACAGGCTCTAATTCTACAAATTCTGCATGGTCCAAATATATCTACAGGGCCTACAAGTAGAGAGGGCCTACACTCCTGCAACAGGATCTACTAGTTCAGTAATTCTTACAGGATCAACAGGACCAGAAACTCCAGCACGTCTATATCAAACTGTAGAATTGATATATCGGATTGTTTTAAATGAAATGGCTGATTTTATGTGTTATAGTAAAAGCCAAGTAATCTCCAACAAACATTGTTATCAACAAATAGCCAGGATTTTAATGCCACGATTGAAAAATTCAGCGCTTCTGGATGTTATCAACTGTTCCTGTGTCTGGAACAATGATATAGGAAGTGAAACACTGGAGTATCATTGGTAAAGCATTTCTTCGACAAAAAGTTGTTCCAAGTATAGGAAAAGATGTGAAGGATGTGGCACAAGTTTCGTAGACCAACTTGCTGATCTACTGTTATAGTTTGAGCCTGTGGCAGGAAGAATAGTGAATGATATTGGCAGAGGACTACTACACAGTAAACCTTACCTTCTTTGCATGCGGGGCTTCGGAGTACTTCCTGGAACGGCTCTTGCTCTCAACGTGTATGATTGTCGTACAATATTCGCTTCTCGTCAACATTGGCAATATGTTGCAAAATTGTTTCCTGCTTGCTTTGAAGGAGAGAAGAGCACACTTCCAAGAGCTGTGCTTTGTTGTGAACGGTGAGTTCGTGTGACATCTGCTTGTCGAGCTTTCGTACCTTCTCTGTTATCCTCAAGCAACGGGAAACATTCCACTCAGGCCGTCTCTCGTGGGCCTGGTTTAATCGTACCCTGTAATTTGTGAGGATCAATGGAGGAAGAAACGATGGAGGAAGTTCATTTTTCAGGGTAATATTTCCGGAAATAAAGTTTGCAAATACGCCGAGCGGCTTCTACCAAATACTTTATTAATAACTCTTTCAGCTGCAGCCTAGCAGAATTCCCCAATTTAAACAAAGAAAAATATAGAACTTAATTGATGTTCGCTTTATGCAACAATTATTATCTTTGCATTGCCTCCATGTTGCCTTATCGATGACACCAAAAACTTGTTTATCCGCAGCTTGCGCTTTCTCTCCGACATTAGAATTAACTCATACCTGTAACCGTACGTTTCATTTGCAACAGCCGAATATAAACGGAGTGGACATTTTATTAAGTACTTATTGCTCGTAAATGGTTCCGATTAGGAGACACGAAAGCAGCACCAGTGTTTTTATTAAATGGGCAAAACCGAAGATTTGAGTGACTTCGAACGCGGCATGATCGTTGGTGTTAGACGAGCTGAATCGTGACTACCGAGAGAGAGGACCTCCGCAATAAAACATAATACCTTGTTACATCATTATAGATAGGGCCGTAGCCAACGAGTAAGACAGGCCCCGGCACTAAAAAGTCACCTGACCATCTTATTTCAGGCAACAATGTAACCTTCATTGTTTCCAACAAACGAAAATATACTAATTGTTAAAATCCAAGATGGAAACAATGAAGGTTACATTGTTGCTTGGACCATAGCGTGACCACCGAGAGAGAAGGCCTCCGCAATGAAACTGAATACATTGTTACATCATC
>JAHWFO010008089.1:5336357-5392614 GCA_023313115.1 Rhysida immarginata
AAATAGGAAGTTTAACTGGACACGCCCACTCCAACTTTCGTTGGACAGAGCATAATTGTCATTGCAAAAGCTGGGCGAACGGGAAATTGTCGCCGTTCGAACTCCACAAAATGATCAGTCGCCTATAACGGTATTCTTGATATTAAAACGATTTGTGCTGCGTTATCCCTGCTGAGTATAGTATCTTGTAATGAACCAGATTATTCGGAATTGGCTGCTGTATTGCTTAATACCCCATACGTTCAATCCATTGACCGTCGAACCTACAATTTACTGACAACTTCGGACGTTGCTGTGGTTTTAACTGGCACTGGAGTCAGTGCACATAGTAATATTATTTTGCCCTAGCGCACAGATTTTAGAGTTCGTTGAATTTTAGAAAATCACCCATGGTATGATCCTCTGCACTATGTGCTTATGTTTCCGTATGGGATGCAAGGGTGGCACATTTCTGTGCAGTCGAAAAACAATGCTCATACCAAACGTGTTACGATACGCCAGTTTTATGCTTACTATCTTCAATTCGTCATGTACATGTTTAAGCTCGGCGAAGATGGGCATATATAATAAAATCTTGTAAACATTCCAAGGAGGAGCTTTAGCAGTGAAGCAGAAATACCTTTATACGTTTATTAAAAAGAAATTAATTCTCCCCCCCCCGCCTCCCGAGAAAAACCTCGTATCTTCTTTCCTTTCTCATCATTTCCGAACTTATGATATATCACATGCCATAGTTCTAAGGACCAAGTAACTGCCACCCCCGCAAATCCGATCCCACTGGAACAATTGGGCCTAAACTTCATAGTAATGTAGATCTTGCCTAGAGGAATCTGGATACTGGATTTTACGCCTTTACGTGCCTAAATAGCACATAGATATGTTGCCCTCTCTGAATCCCACCCCCGTAATTCCGACCCCCGTAATTCCGACCCCCGTATACCAATCAAAACCAAACTATATAGTGTAGATAGTAAGCTACATTCCGAATTTCAACCTTCTACCTCAAAAAATGTAGAAATGATGAAGGGTGATTCAAATCGTGTGTAAAATAAAATCTTGTAAACATTCCAAGGAGGAGCTTTAGCAGTGAAGCAGAAATACATTTATACATTTATTAAAAAGAAATTACCCCCCCCCCCCCGAGTAGGGGAAAGCAAGTGGCAGATCCTGCGCTAATCTATTTTTACCCCTTTATCTGCACTTTTTACCTCTCCCCAAGTTATTTAATCAAGAAAATTGATTTTCTCGAACGTAATATGTATAAAATTTTAAAAAACTCGTATCTTCTTTCCTTTTTTATCATTTCCGAACGTATGATATATAACATGCCATATGTTGCCATAGTTTTAAGGGCCAAGTGACTGCCACCCCCGCAAATCCGACCCCCTGGAACAATTGGGCCTAAACATCATAGTACTGTAGATCTTGCCTAGAGGAATCTGGATACCGAATTTCACGCCTTTACGTACCTAAATAGTACACAGATATGTTGCCCTCCCTGAATCCCACCCCCGTAATTCCGACCCCAGTGTACCAATCAAAACCAAACTAAATAGTACAGATGGGCATGCCCATAGTAAGCTATATTCCGAATTTCAACCTTCTACCTCAAAAAATGTAGAAATGATGAAGGGGTACACAGTTAAGACATAATAAAACCAATAAGTAGCTCTTTTCTTCGGCTACTTAATAATATAATCTGGATACCGAATTTCACGCCTTTATAGATTATGAACACTTGAGCAATCGTGCGTCAACAAAGCGATTTCACGTGCGCGCGACGATGTCAGTAATGCTTAAAAGATGAACAGAAAGTAACAATGTATTCCTTCTTGACAAATCGATTGTTATATGACATGTCATTATCTTTGTATTCTTTACACTCACTGTTTTAGCACGTGAATTCGACTTGAAGGGGTCCACGAAAAATTCTGAAAAGTTGATACGGCCGAGCTAAGACTTTGATGGTCATATTTCTGAAAACAGCATTTGAAAAAGTTAATTCGTTTTCAAGTTATCGTGCAAACGGCGGACGGCTGGACGGACGGCCGGATAAACGTACAGACCAAGGGCGCATTCTTATAAGTAGCTTTTATGCTAAAGCTCCTAATAAAAATCGTACCTTTCCGTCTTCGCCGAGCTTGGCAAAACAAAACGAAGACGAAACCAAACTGTTTAAAAAATGTATTCCGAAGGATTCGAACCCACAATATAAGGCTGCCGAACACTCCATGTAACCAACACGCCAAAGTAGCGTTGAAAAAATGTAAGTTTTTTTTATTAAGAATTAACGCAAGAAATAATATCTAATGAACTGACCTATTGTTGCACAAACAGTGCCTTGTATTGTTGGATGAGATATACCAAGCACGAGATATACATTGTTGGTCCGATGAAAACTCTTAACAATAAGCGTTACGGATTCTCTTATCATTGTAGGCTATGGCTTAGTATAGTAGGAAAATAATATGTTTCTGTTTAGTAAGAAAATCACTCATGAACAGAAGAGAATAAAAGAAAAAGCGTCACTCTCATATTTTGCTTTAATCAGATCTTTCTAAAATATCTAGGTGCCGATTTGCATATCTCGATATATATATTCCGTCTTTCTTTCTTTTCCCTCTTTCTTTTGTTTGGATTTATAATTATATTCTTCTCCTGAAAGGTCAATTACAGTTTTTCTTTCGAAGAATGCATAAATAAAAGATTTGTCTTTTCCTTCTGAATTTTCTAAGAAAATGCAATTATTTCCTCAAACTGTGGAAACAAATTAAGACTTTCTTTGAAACCAATTCTAAATGACGAGATAAATTTTCTAAGAAGAAATTTTTTTGACAAATGAATAAACTTCACCAAAATGTTTGTGATTTTTGTAAACGATTCTTTGAAATGTTATCAACATGACATGAATATAAATATAAAAAAGTTAAAAAGAACAAACAAATATCTTTCAAAACAAACAATAAAGATAAATGATTTGGATCATACAAAACTTCCTCAATCAGGGCGACCTTCGGACATATTTTTCTGTACGAGTTCTGAGGTAAACTTGTAAACATCGTCCCACTTCCCCAGAACATCAGGATCTGCCCCTTAACAGAATTCGATGGAAATATAATGGCATTTTTTATTCATGAAAACAAAGATTAATTGGAGAGTTTTAAAATTCATGAATAAACTCATATCAGCATTTTCTCGAATAATTTTGAAAAATTCTAAATTATTCTGAATTGCAATAAACTTTTCAATTAAAATAAATATATTTTATTTTTCACAGTATAATTCATAATTTATTATTTTGAAACATTGAAGAATCAATTAAATGTTCATTTAGATCTGTTGATGCTTTTTGAAGTCTTCATCTTATTTATATTCTAAAGTATTCTGAATGAAATTTTATATTTTGTTATATTTTTAGAACGACGAGTGTATTGAGAGGGATGTGAAGAATTTTATTCTTAGTATTCCCGATTCCTGGAAGGATAATTGTCGTTTGTATCCAGAAATATTTCTACTTATCAAAAAAAAATTATTTTCTAAGAAAATTTTGGAAATTGTCGTAGATTTTCAAAATTGGTTGTTATTTTTAAATAAATGTACTTCGTAAAATTGGCTGTTTAAATGTTTAATATTAAAGCATTAAAAATTATACGTTTCAAACTTTAAAAATAAATTTTACAAGATGCGCCATAAAATCTTGTTTCATAATTAGTATGTTAGGTTAGGTTAAGTTTGGTTCATTAAAAAGTAACAAATTATTCCTGCACGCCTTTTATTATGCGTGTAGTAATTACGATGTACGGCTCCAATTCAAAATATTAGAATCATGAGTAAATCTTACTTTACTTGGAAAACAACATGTAATTTTGTGCATAATAAATAATCTAATAATATGTGTCTAAATACTTCCGATCAGAAAAGAAAAAGAGAAGCTGAAATCGCATAATTAGAATACGAAGTTTCATTCTTTCAAAATATTAGAATTATTTTCTCATTGGTCTTTAAATAGCTTCAAAGAATATTCAAATTGTGGAATGAATTGAAGGGCTTGGGGCAATAAGGAAGTAACCCACAGGAAGAAGTTCTTACTAAATGTAATAATTACTGCTTGTGAAATTCATTTACGGTATGTTTCAGTAATAATTGCACAAGTAAACTGCAATCACAGTAATGCAAAACATCAACCATGCAGATTTACAGATTTTTTTAAAAAATATAACATCACTTTTCTCAAAAAATTCTTCTTATAGGTCAGGTTATCTCCTTATTGCCACTTATTAACATTATTCCTTATAAAAGCCATTTAGGATGTAATAATTTCATTGCTTTGATTGCTTGTCAGAGCAAAATGGGTCAATAAGCTAATATTTCTGCAGCTACTGAAGATGTTATCATCGCTCTTCATCACCAGAAGTTGGCAAAACAGAAAACTGCTACACAAGTCAAATGTTCACAAGTAACTGTATGTAGAGTTTTGATAAAGTACTAGGATGGTACTTCATTGGAACAATTGCCACAAAAAGAGAAGAAAATTTCTACAACGCTCCGAGAAGATAGGAGGTTACAGGACATTGTTAGAAGAATTCGCTTCATGCGCATTGGAGCCAGTGTGGAGTGCAGGTATCTCGCTCAACAACTTTAAGATAACTACACGCAATGAAGTTCTAATCTCGAATGCCTACGGCAAAACCACTCCTTTCACGTAAAGCAGCATGTAGTGGTGCAATGAACGACTTCTGTATTCTATATTTGCTGTGGGAAACCAAGGACCGCCTGTGTGGCGTTTGCATGCAGAAGCGTTTTATAAACAGTGTATCACTCGTCGGTGATGGTATAGGGGTGCATGACAGGAGATGGTGTTAGAAAACTTTGCGTATTAAATTGTCGAGTCAATGAGAATGTGTACCAAGAAATTCTTGAACAAATGTGAAGATTTGTTCTGCTGCCTTCAGCTGAAGATTTATGTGAAGAAAACTTTTTGTTCCAGCATAATGATGTATCCAGCCTCCCCCCCAAAGATTACTAAGGAATGGCTTCACCAAAACAATATTGATGTCATTCTTTGGCCTTCTAATTCACCCAAACGAGAATTTGTGATGTATAATGAAAAAGATGCTCCGAGTTGGAGGTCCAACTAATAAAAGTGAATTTATGGAGTGTTTATAAAAGATTTGGTCCTGTATTACAAAAGAGCATTGTGCTGAGCTTGTAGATAATATATAAAACTGCTTAAGAGCTGTAATCAATGCAGGCGGCGATGCCACTAAATACTAATGCTTAGATTTGTGTTGTTTGTTTATTAGTGTAAATTTTGAATGCGTTAAGATTATGATTCTAATATTTTGAACCAATCCTGTTTATATTATAATTATGTGACTTTACATATCTTTTGTTTTCTTTTATTAAGGTTTAATTTTTGCAAACCGGACCTTGTAAAATTTTTGTAAATTTTAAAAACTGGATCTTGAAGCTGAAAGCCTTAATTATGCTACTGAAAATAAAAAGTAGAGATTTAAATATCCACGTATCAACTAACACTTTTGAATGCATGTCCAAACCGAAATTTACTCATGGTTCTAATATTTTGAATAAGAGCTGTAGTATTTCATAGCATATAGAGATATTAACATTTTTTATGGAGAATTATTTATTGTTAATAAATAGTTTTATGGTCACGTGCTATAGCAGAACTTAATAACATAATTTAATGGCTTTTAAATTATATAAAATGTTCTTATTTTAAAAATCATATTGGTAGCTATTATAGGATGAATTTTTCAAAGGACCATTTATTCTCATAAAATGTCATTGTCTTTTTTATTCTGTCTTGGCGAAGTTTTTAATTACCTTTTTATATTGTGTAAATAAATTAATAAGCGTTGTCTGCAAAATATTTCTCATTAGATATCAGGGGGCATCATGTTATCATGGCAACACTTCCATCAACCCGTTTCAGATATGAAGTTCAAGAACTTGATAATGGAGCAATACCGAGAAGAAATGTAAGCTAGCAACGAACGAGTTATTTAGAAAAGTGACGATTTAAGCGTACATATTTTGCTTTCATTCATCTTATTTGTGCACTTAAAATATCATCAAATTGTGACATCTTTTCTGTATAACTAGAATGCTCTTTGTGGATTTTCTGTAGCTTTAATTCTGTAACCGGGGAATAATTCTATTTGATATTCTTTCCATAAATGTTTCTATATTTAATGTTTTTGAATTGCCAATATTATATTGCCAAAATGTAAGTTCAGGTTGCCAACATTGCATAATTCGATAGATTGCGGACTGCAGCCTAATTCACTCTATTAAATGGAGTTACTTAATTTCGTAATTAATTGACTTCTAAATTATTTCTACCTAATCTTATTTTATATTATGAAACGAGTGGAGTGCTGAAAATCCAGCTTCTATTTTCATAATTTTACAATTCTAACTTGATTACACCAATAAAAGTTTTCTTCGTAAGTTTTCATGTAAACAAGAAAGTAATCCTCCCAAGGAAGATATAGAAAAGTAACGGAAGCCTTAGGTTCAAGGAAATTGGCTCTCTTGAAAATAGAGTAAAAAACGTGAATAAAACGGGGGCTAAGAAGATGAATTAAAATAGGAGATAAAATGAGGAGATAAAATGTAGGGTCAAAAGATGAGGGATAACAGTGAGGATTAAAAAGTGAAAGTTAAAAGCCGAGGGAGAGTTTAAGAAGTGGAAGATTCCTTCTTATTTATTCATTAGGGAGAGTAGGGATAAAAAAAAGTGTTTAAAATTGGGAGATAAAATTGAGGTTATTGTTAAACCTCAATTGTCTGGGATAAAAGATGGGACTAAAAGGAAGAATAAAAATTAGATTAAGGAGTGGGGATTAAAAACGAGGGTTCAAATGTTGAAGGAAGATAAAGAGGGTAAAATATCCCCCATCTTTATCCATTTTACCTCTTTCTTATCCTCATTTTTAACCCTCATTGTTTTTTATCAGAAATTGACGTGACCCATACTATGTTCGGATCGACGTAAATAGTAACTCCGATCCCATTGGGCCAATCCGAATACGAACTTCATAGCAACGTAGATCTTTCTTAGAAGAATCGTCCTACTCAATTTTCTCCCTTACAGACTTATATATCATATGTTTCGAAAAAAATAATATAGTTTAATCCCATGCCCCTATGCCTCTTCAATCAGTATGTGCTACCTTACGGAGCAGAAACGTGGACATTAAACAATAAAGCCATCCAACGACTACAAACTACCCAAGAATCATGGACTGATGTACGCTAGATATCGCAAGGTGGGACAAAAAACATACCACATGAATTCGAAAACAGACGAAACGTCATAAAGCGGATATAACAACTCAAATTGCAATGGGCCAAACGAATTGCCAGAAGACAAGACAACAGATGGACTATTATAATTTCGAGTGGTGCCCAGGAAATATTAGAAGATCATGATGACGACCCCGTACTAGACAGAGCACATGAAACTAGTGGGAATCAACTAGAAAAGCAAAGCCCAAGTCAGAGCACATGGGAAACTTTTAGAGGAGACTTACCTCTAGCGGTGGATTGATAACCGTTGAATAAAATGATGATGATGATAAGCCAATCATGCATCGACCCTTACACTCCGACTCCAGTGGAACAATCTAAACCGAGCTGATTATTAAATAAAAAAAATTAGTAATTATTAGTAAAAAATTAGTAATTATTATAGTGAAGTAGGACAATCTAATACCAAATTCAGTTTTCCATGTTAAAAGGATGTTGAAAATATAAATGGGGAAAGACAACGATAGACAGACGTGGTAAAAACCCATTTGTAGCACCATTATTCCATAATTATTTAATAATCTATGAACATAATCTATGAAGATGATTAACTTAAGAATAAAATAAAACTCTTTTTCCACAACGAAACAGGAATTGAACAAACATAAAAAGAAAAAGACAGAAAATAAAATGAAAAAATACAACCTGAGTCTGTAAGCGCTTTTCGAAAGCTTTGCTTTCATCATTCAGCAGCCAAGGAGCACCTCGAGAGAACTGACTTGGAATAGAACATGCTGAGTATTTATAACGGACAGAAGCCAATCAAGACAATTTTATTTATAACGTGGAAAAAGAGTTTTATTTTATTCTTAAGTTAATCATCTGCATTATCCACATAAGATTTTTAGACAATTTAATAATCTATGAACATAATAATCTATGACCATAATCTACTATACAGTATACTATTCAATTATTGAGAGCAAAGAATTTAGAAGCTGAACAGAAACATCTTGCGCTCTTGTTGGTTTCACGGCTATATGTACTTTTCAAAAAACAGTGGACTTATTAATTAACTGCTGCTATTAAGAAATCATCGAATACGAATTTTTTTTTTTTTGTATTATTCAACCTGTTCTTTATTTATTCTTGAGATATCTAAGATTTAAGGGTTCATTAATTAGGATTATGATTCTAATTAAAAGCAGGCCTTTTTATTTTTATGACCATATACATTTATTGCATCTCGTACTTTCAAAGTTTTACAATTTTCTTTTCCAAAAATATGCTTTTTCTCAGTTCACGAAAAATGACTCACGATCTAGGGTTCACACTATAGGACAACTTCTTCCTTAAAAGAAATACGTATATATAGAATCCTTTCAAGGAAGAAGAAATGTTATTAACTTTAAGATTAATTCAGATGTATTCAGTGTCAGTGAACTCATAACGGTAGCGCCTTGCGTGTTTCCTTTAATGGGTGTAATCACGGAATCCCCCTTCGAACTAGGCTGAAAAATGTAGAGATACTCTTCTTTTTCTATTAATAGAAAGTTATGCTTTCTTGGAACGATTGTTCGGTTCGTTCCAAGTATTTCCGTTTTGAGTACATTACACTCTCTGCCTCCCATTATGCATTACACCGTACTGATAACATACAATTAGTCCTACACACACGTTTTGTTTCAAGCTATGTATTCAGTTGTTACTCCGCAAACGGACAATGGTGCAACAGTCAATTGTATCAAAACTGCCACTTTTATTTCTATTGTATTTATGAATAAATAGAATGAATGGTTCTATTTTGGCTATATTTATTTGGTTGGATAGTAAACAATGCACATATTCCTTGTCTTGGCTCACCTCTTTAATTTCATTGTTGAACTAGCTGACATACCCGGCGTTGCTCAGTCTGTTTGTTTGATGAAATTTTGCAATATCTGAATTTGAATTTGAGCACTTGAAAAATCCTTAGAGTTAACAAAGTAAATATTCATTTCGAAAAAATGAAAAGAATTCTTTAAAATGCTAGCATTGGAATTTTGTGTCCAATTGGTTTTGCCCAGGAAAATTCGACATTGCATCCTGAACATTTTAGAATATCAAAGAAAGGCAATGAGTATTGAATTACGAGGGGAGTTCAATAAGTAATGCAACAAATTTTTTTTCTCGGCCAATTTTGGTTGAAAAAACTGGACATTTCTTGTGGAACATTTTCAAACATTTCCGCTTCGTCTCGTAAAGTTTCATTGACGTCCGATATGTGACAGCGCTATAGTGAGCTGTTAAAGTGAGCTCTACAATGGAGGTGCGTTCCAAACAACGGGCAGTGATTGAGTTTCTTTTGGCGGAAAACCAGGGCATTTCAGATATTCACAGGCGCTTGCAGAATGTCTACGGTGATCTGGCAGTGGACAAAAGCACGATGAGTCGTTGGGCAAAGCGTGTGTCATCATAGCCGCAAGGTCAAGCAAAACTGTCTGATCTCCCGCGAGCTGGCCGGCCGTGCACAGCTCTGACTCCTGCAATGTCGGAACATGCGAACACTCTCATTCGAGCAGATCGACAGATTTTCATCTGTTTGGCCCAATGAAGAACGCAATCCGTGGGACGCACTACGCGGATGATGAAGCAGTTATTGATGCAGCACGACGTTGGCTCCGACATCAACCAGTGGAATGGTACCGTGCAGGTGTACAGGCCCTCATTTCAAGGTGGCGTAAAGCCGTAGCATTGAATGGAGATTACGTTGAAAAATAGTGTTGTGTAGCTAAAAGATTGGGGAATAACATGGTGTATTTGAATGCTGAATGAAACAATCCCCTTTTTTAGAAAAAAATGTGCTGCATTACTTATTGAACTCCCCTCGTATATCTCTCTGTATTAAAAAAATACTTCATAGATGAATTGAGAGTTAAGGAGCTCTGTTTACAGCCCCATGAATATCTCTCTTCAACATATAACTGTTTCAATAGAGTTATATTCAGTCATAGAACGTGGAATCGTGTCTTGAATGTACGAGGGGCGTTCAAATTTGACCTGGACTTTATTTTTTATAAAATCAGGAAACTACAAAAAAACGCGCACACACCTCAAAGAACTCTCCTTGCTTCTCTACACATTTTTCCAGCGTTCTGGGAGTATCTGGATACCAGTTCTGTAGAAATTTTAAGGCTGATGTCGAAACAACGTCAGGACAGCCTTTTTCACTTCCTCATTAGAGCCCAATCTCTCCCCTCCCAAGAACTCTTTCAATGGTCTATAAAGGTGATAGTCGCAAGAGAAGAGATCCGGGCTGTAGGGAGGATGTGGTAAGATGTCGCATTTGAGTTCCGTCCGTGTGTCCATAATCAGTTCGGCTGTGTGTAGTCTGGCATTGTCTTGCAGAAAACAAACACCACTGGTAAGGAGTCCTGGTCGCTTTTTCCTTAGTGCCGGCTTCAGAGACGTCCTCAAAGTGTCACAGTAGTAGGGGGCATGTATGTTTCGACATTCTTCCAGAAAATCGACATGAATGATTTCGCCATCACTTTCGTTGCCGACGGTGTCATCTTGAATTTCTTGTGTCGTGGTAAATGAGTGTGTCGCCACTCCATACTCGCACGCTTGCTTTCAGGAGTATGTTTATGGATCCATGTCTCGTCGATGGTCACAACACGCCTTAGGAAGAGATTTCCACCCTGTCATATCGCTGCAGCAGCATGGAACAGATTTCCATCCGGGTGGTTTTGTGATCCTCGGAGAGTTGCTTAGATCTGGCACAGATCTTGTTGAATTTCAGCTTATCGTGGGTGATGGTCCCTACACTGCCAGTGCTGATGTTCAGTAATACCCTGTTCACACTACAAATCTTGATCATGATCAATTCGCTGCTCATAATAGAAAATATAGTGTGAACGGAACGTGATTAAGTGAAACGTGATCATATGTTCGGAACATGTGTAATTTCACACACGTTCCTATAACCTGATCAAATCCTTACACACGTTCAAAGCCGATCAACTCCCAGGATCCAGTGCGCTCGCTAAGGTTTTCCTAATGGCGGAAAAACGCCGCTTCGCTATTTAAGAGTTATACAAACTAATTGCACTGTCGTGCCACGAATAGTTAACGTAGAAGGAACTCTATTTGTTCCAGAACATCGGTTATGAACCGAAACAAGAGAGAATCCAAGCTATTTTTATAATCAGAGAAGATTAGGTTCGCGGTAAAATGCCTATCGCTAAAATCTCCAGTGATGCCATCTAGCGGCAAGAATCGTAACTCTGATCGTGATTAAGAGTTTGCAGTGTGAACGCAAAGATTTGTCGACAAAGTTTGAACGTGTGTAAAGTGATCATGATCAAGAATTATAGTGTGAACAAAGTATAATGAAGCCAATTCTCGGACTTGAAAATGCTTGTTGTCCCTTATAAGCTCATTTGTTCGTGCGATGATGCCATCATTAACAGTAGTTGCTGGCCTTGCCTTATGAGGTTCATTGCCGGTGGAACTTCGTCCTCCTTCAAATATACAATGGCTCTTTCCGTTGGGGAGAAATATTCTGAATTATACAAAAAGTTTTTCCAACGATCAAGTTTATTATAAAATTTGAAAAAAAATCAACAGTTTAAATAAGAAAACATAAAAAATAAAATGATTTTAAAAATTTCCACCCCTTCTGGGTTGACAAATGCAACTAACCCATCTCCTAATTAATTTGACATACGGATTTTCAAATCCGTTTTAACATAATAATTTTAAGAACTCAGTCATGTGACTTTCCGTTTTTGTTAATTTCTAATTTTTTATATTGTATTTTAATATCAATCTTCACCAGCCTTCTGAAGATAAGAGTTGAACTCTCGAAAACGTTAAAGCTATGATAATGTAGTGGAATAATGTATCATAAGGGCAATTCTTTGTAAGATATCACAAACATTCTCCATGCTTAGATCATTTAAATTTTCGTCAATATTCGAGGATGTGGATATCGGATTGTTAAGCCCTTATGAAATTGTAAATTATTATGTAAAATGGATTTGAAAATCCGTATGTCAAATTAATTAGGAGATGAGTTATTGCATTTGTCAACAGAGAAGGGGTGGGAATTTTTAAATCATTTTATTTTTTATGTTTGCTTATTTAAACTGTTGGGTTTTCTTTCAAATTTTATAATAAATTTGAATGTTGGGGAAACTTGTTGTATAGTTCTCCTTCAAACTTTTGGCACCAAGCAAGACGGATGATCGAGACAAACATGACTCGGTGAACTGTCTTTGAAGTCTCAGATGTTTTCACACATTCGTTGTGGAGAAACTTGATGATTATTCGTTGTTCCACTTTAGTCGACACATGCTGTTCGCCATTTTATTTAAACAAATAATCGGTTGTCATGGCAAGCAGATGAGTGGTGCCGCATTTGCATGACAGGCGGTAGTTGCCATCCCAACAATGAAAGTTCAGATTTTTACAACAATGAAATTTACAAAAAAAAAGTCCAGGTCAAATTTGAACGCTATCTATCGCATTCCGTCTTTTTTTTATTGATTTTCAAAATCCATCAGTCATTTTTGGGACACTAAAATAGCCTTTAGAATAGCCTTTAGAATAATAGCCTTTAGAAAATCAATAAAAAATACTTTAAAAGACATGAGTCGCCCTGCCTCTTTTACCACGTAAAAAACTTCATTCTCTAACGCTAAATTTCGAAGAGCATTTTGAAAGTATATTAACAAATCTCTTATTAGGCTAAAAACTATTTGAAAAAGGTTATGTTCATCTAATTGTTCAAAGAGATGAGCTTTTTTTAGTGAATTCTATTCCAAAATTATAGATGTTTTATTTTGATTACTTTCTTCCCATTTTATATGCTGCTAATTAAAAAAAATAATAAAGAAAAAGATTTTTGTAATATAGCAATTTATTTCTTTTCAAATAAATAATAACAAGTGCTTTATCTTATGGCTTTTCCGTAATATTCTGCCGGCTGGGTGGCCGAGAGGGCTAGGGCGTAGGCTTTCTAGTTCTCTAGAGTCTGTCTGGTCGTGGGTTCGAATCCCTCCTTGGGCATGGATGTTTGTGTTTGTCCCGGGCTGCGTATAGATATAACTTGTGTAAAAGGCGCAAAATGACCTTAGTAATCGAAGCCAAAATTTCTAATAAACCAAACCGTAGTATTCTCTTTCATTAAAGGAAGCTGGCTGTTAGCAATGATATAATTTAAATATTGAATTATTGAATCTATGTCAGGTTGTAGTTCTATGGGAATGTGGTTGAGGATTTGACATAATTTAATCCTCTGAATGGCTCGTTCAACATGTATTCTTACTGATGCTATAATGTAACTTTGTTCAATCTCGTCATCTGTAAATTGTTGATTATAAGTGAATGGAGGAATTATTAACGTTGCGTTACGTTTTGAGAGCTCGGATTTAATTAATGGGAAACCTTTGTTTGCGAAAACGAGATCACCTGTTCAATCAGGTTTAAAAATCCACAATCATTAGTTATAAAGGCATCTGTTGCTCTTCCTCCATAAGCTTTAGATACTATGGTGATTGTACCGGATTGTAACCTAATTTTACCGCTTGATGTCGACGCCAGCGTTACGCAACTAGCCTATATAAAGCAGAATTTTATATTTCAGTTCAGATCGTGTTTCAAGCAAGGAAAAATATTCTCCATGATCCTAAAAATTATATTTATAACTGTGTATTCCGTGGAATTTTATAAGATAATTAGCATGTATCAATTTGTAATTAACAGTGACGTACATTTCTAAGGTAAATGAAATGATGCTCAAATGTAGAATACACTACACAGCTTTTTTGTTCTGTGAGTAAGACTAAAGTAAGCCTAATCTAATGGTCATATCACATTTATATCTAATACTACTGGATGGCTCACTCAAGGCAAGTTTGCATGAAAAAGATTCTGCCTGAAATTGGCCATTGTTATCTGACACAACAAAGAGTTTGCCATTGTTATCTGACACAACTAACCGATGACCTTTGAGGACCTTTCAGTGAAATTCTAAAATAATGCATAATTTTCTCCACGTAGCACATTTTATCTTATTTTTCAATTAAAATTATATAAAGAAAAATTTCCAAAGTTCGTAAAATTAGCATAGCCTATCGTTGGTATTGGACAGGCATGACACAACTACTCGATAATCTTAGAAGACTTGGTATTTTTTGCTATGACACAAACATTCGCTATTAAGTCAGCCATCCAGTAGTATTAGATATCAGTGTCATATCATCAATGCCTTAGAGGTTATACTAATTCTTTTCTGTTTGTAACTCAACAGAAGCTGATATACTGGTGCATGAGTTTCTGTTGCCTTCGCACTTTCAAGGTATACGGTTCTGATCCCCAAAACATAAATTTCACAGGAACATCAGAAACATCAACCCTTTTTCACGAGCGTACAAGATAATGAAGGATGTCTGTGGCTGCTCCATAGGAAACGTTCAAATGTGGATAATACAGCACGATCCCAGAAGATATAATTTGCCAATTGCCAATGAGGTAACAGGAATGTTTGAAGCCGACGATGGAGAACCAACCACAAATTGAGCGAGATTTATGCATCTATCCTAACACGGGGAACAACTGACAACAAATGTCGATTTTCAGTCCGAACTGTGATCCAGTGACTTACCCTTTGCTGTTTCCTCATAGAGAAGAAGGCTGGAAGATGAAATTCAAGAGCACTGAAGGGACGAAAGTCAGCATGTTAGCCTTCTACTCCTACAAACTGTACGAAAGGCCATGACTGTTTAATCCGGTGTTTCGACGCGGGGAAACTTACTCAGTAGTATATTGTGGACGCGTTTTAAAATTTGAAGGAGACCGGCTACACTGGGTGAAAGACAATCAGAAGAGTTTGAGAGTGGAGGCTTACCACTTGGCTTAATGGATTTCATTCACAATCAGGCTGATAACTTTAATACTAAAGCAGGAAAGGTCTGTGTTCTACCTACGCCATTTACCGGAAGCAAACGCGCATTGCAGCAAAACTATCAGGATGGTGGCCAAGTTCGGGAAACCAGATCTCTTCATTACATTTACATGCAATCCAAATTGGACTTAAATAACAGAACAGCTGGCTCCGTACGAAATTTCGATGCATAGACCCGACATCGTCGCGGCAGTCTTTGGTTGAAATTGAGGGCATTTGTCGACGACCTGGCTAAAAACTTGGTGCTGGGGAAGGTGGTGGTATGTATGAACGTCATTGAGTTCCAGAAAATAGGTAATGAATTAGTTAGGACAAACCAATATAAAATGGAATGATTCTCAAAGGCAATTATTTAAATGTATCTTCCAAAAATACCTATAATTCTCAAAACATAAATTTCACAGGCTGTAAGCCTGCCTGCCTTGCCTCTAGTAAGGGTCATTAAAATGAAAACGAGCCTCAGGACTTTTAGCAATATGATTGTAATGCACTTTTAAAAATAATCCCGCGTCTTATAAGGCCTTTATCTTATCCTTTATCCTTATGCGTAGAAGGTGGTGGGTTGTTGGGAACTATTTCTAGACACCACCTTTTCGTTCGAGTGAAATCTATGACCCCACAAATGCTTCTCCAGTTCCTGAAAACATGAAATTACAGATGGACAAATCTGGATTTTATACCAGATGCGGGAATGTTTCCCTTCTATATTTCGAAAGGCAAACCACCCAAATCTGGATTTTAGGGATGATTTTCGCAGTATGGCGGTGGGCATTTTCGTAAAGAAGAATGATTCCTGCGGTGAGCAATCTTAGCACTGTGTCACCTCATTTAATACGATCTAGAAAAAGATCGAATGAGGTGATATCAAAAGAAGAAAAAATTTATTTTCGAAACGCAAAGCAGCGGACCCCCGCTGAAGATAGTAGACGAGTCGGAAGAACGATCGACGAGCGAGCCACTAGATTGGCTGAAAAAAAGGCGAGGCAAGAGAAGTCAAAAAGATTGGAAAAAGAGAAAAAGAAGAGAGGCAGAAGGAAAGAGGTTTGGCATCGAGATGGTTCTCAACGAGGAACTTCGCGATCAGACTCGAGAACTAAATCGAGCAGTTTCCAAAGGCCGATGATTTGCAGCACTGAACATTATGCAGCTGGTTCTAAGGTCTCCCGTTCAATTACTAAGAAGCAGGGCATATCGAAGCGGAATTTTACGACTGCGAATGATGGAAATTAGAGGCAACAGAGTCCAGTTATAAGAAGCCAAGTTTTCCGTCCGACGGGATTTCAAACGCTGCGTTCGAAACGGATGCGCAATTCAACTTCTTCCGAGCCTTTGTCATATCGTCACGGTTTCGACGGAAAGAGAAGAAGGCGTAGATTCCGAAGTGAAGAAGCGAAACCCGTCAAATGCAAAGCAACGAGTAATAAGGCCAGTAGAACTTTTAATAAATATTATGATATTTTTACCAGCGATAATGATGCTGCCAATTATTTAAAGCTGGATAATAAATCAGTAATATATACTATTTCATCTACCTCTTCAAATGTGAATGCATGTTCGTCAATAGAACTATCTAATGAATTGATGGACAAAAGATTAATAGTTAATGACAATTGTTCTATTAAGTATATTGTGCAAATATACCTGGCTTCTATATTCCAATACAGACTGAGTCTATAGGAAAGCAAGTGTCATTGACCTCGCCGCTGGGAGAGTCACCGGTCGTATCGTCAAGGAAATTGGATCACAGGCCGAGGACCAAGGTATCGAGAGGTTTATTTCGGATATTAATAATTCAACAGTTCTTGCAGCCATTTCTACGGAGGTTCCAGTGGACTCGTCGTTCCTGCCCAGCCATATTCTTCGCTCTCGGAGGAGTTCCAGGAACAGCGTCGCACCTGCTTTGCTCCAATTGCAGCCGGTAGCGTCGTATGGTACCCCCTAGTTTGATTTCTGTAGATTCTTTGATAATTAATGCTTACCTTTATCAATTTATTGACTTGACTGAATGCTAATATTTTTCGTTATTGATAATTCTAGTTCCAATCTCCGAGAAGCCAAACCTATTAAGTTGCCGTGCTCTTCAGCTACAGTTGCCGCACACACTTATCTGGTATCGTCGTGCCACTTCACCAATATCACTTCCATTTGCTATAAGGAAGAATCCACGTTTTTAAACTCCTATCAGCAAACCGCCGATTCAGAAATCGTGGATCATTCTTCAGGGTCAGCAAATACGAGACATTTAAGAAGTTAATAATGTAAAATATAATTAATAATGCGATTCAATTAGATAATTGAAATTTTATTTAACTATCAATTTTTATTACAATTCTGAAGTTACATTCTCAAAGAAGAATTGTTTTGTAATTTGAATTTAAACGTTCATTAAAGAATGAATGACAAAATCGTCTCCCGTCCCCTTTTCTCTCTGTTCACAATGGTAATTCACTCTGCTACTGTATTAATTTAATTGTGAAACACTGTGGACTTGATTGATGTGCGCAGAACTCTGGAGCGTTTAAGCACGGCCTTTCAGAAACTACCACTCCTGCGTAGCCTACGAAAAAGACAGGTCCCGGGCATAACCATCGAGAGAGAAGGCCTCCGCAATGAAACATGATACAGGGTGATTCAGTCAATTTCTGACCATTTCAGTACTATGATTTATTGACCCATTAATGTTTACAAACTTAGCATTTCAATATGATATTTTAGGCAGTTCGGAGTTTTTATTCCCGTGGAAAAGTCTTGATGATATGCTCAATGTGGCCACCACGAACGTTTTGAACTGCTCGCAGCCGAATGGTGAAGTTGTTCATAACTCTATCCAGGATTTCTGCATCCACAAAGATGGAGCAGTCGACGATGCTTTGTCGCAGCTGGTCTAGGGTTTTTGGTGCTGTAGTGAACACACTGTCTTTAAGGAACCCCCAGAGATAAAAATCACATGGGTTTAGGTCAGGACTCGTAGGGGGCCAAAGAAAGCCACCTCCGAATCGATCTGGAAACCTGTTTGAAATGACACAATTTCCGAATTTCTGATTGAGAAAGTCTAGCACTTCATTAGTGGTGTGAGGCTTAACCCCATCCTGTTGAAACCATTGATGTCGAAGCGGTATACGCCTCCTTCGCAGCTCGGGGATGAAGGTTTCCAACATGTTAAGGTAAGCCTGTGACGTTACGGTGCCCTCAAAAAAGAACGGACCAATGATGCCTATTTTGGAAATCGCCATAGCACCAAGCCATAACCTTTCGTGGATGAAGAGGTGACTTATGGATCTCATGAGGATGCTGGGAACCCCAAAAACGAACGTTGTGTTTATTAACGTCACCTGACAGATGGAAGAAGGCCTCATCTGACACCCACAGGTTGTTCACAATGTCCTGATTGGCTTCCATTTCTGCTCCAAACTCCATCGCAAATTGTTGTCGCTTCTGTCTTCCAGTGTCTGTTGACTCCTGATAAACATGGATCTTTCTCAAAATTCGCCACGTCTTGGTATACGACAGCCCTTCTTCAATGGATAGGCGGCGAACAGATTTTTTGGTAGGGGAATCGACCAATCTTGTGCGAACATTTTCGACAACTTCGGCCGTTCGAACACGAGCTTTGCTCCCGCCTTTTTTCTTGCCTTTAACACGTCCAGTGGCACGAAATTGCTTGACAAAATCCATGATTGCTTGCCTGCCTGATGCGTCTCGACACTTATACTCCTTCCGGAACTTTCTTTGCACGGTTACAGGTGATTTTGTCTCGAAATACCATTCGACAGCCTTGCATTTCTGCTCTGTTGATAAAGCGGGCGCCATTTTTCAACAATACGATTTTCATGCAGCGCCGTTGCAACAATACAAACTCCAACTATTTAGAAATTCGATATGGCGCTCATATTCTTTCAATTGTTTATCCCTAATGCACGTCATTCGAGTGAAATCGAGGCCAACGAGAAAGACAGGCTTCGAAGCGGAAAAGTCATCTGATCATCTGGGTCCGAACAACAATCCAATCTTCATTGTCTCCATCTTGGATGTAAACAATGAGTGTTTTTCCGATTGTTGGAAACAATGAAGGTTGGATTGTTGTTCGGACCCAGATGGTCAGGTGACTTTTCCGCTTCGAAGCCTGTCTTTTTCGTTGGCTTCGAGTGAAATGGTCAGAAATTGACTGAATCACCCTGTACATTGTTACATCATAAATAGGGCTTTGTTACACGTATTTCTACCATTAATCATGTATATAAAATCAGCGACGGTGGACGTTGTCACAACAAAGAAAAATCTAACAATGAGTTATCTAACAATGGGTTATTTCCCGATTATACAAACGGATGGGTTCGCTTCTAGTAAGCCATAAATTTGCCCTAGCTATGATGATTACGTTTCATTGCGGAGACCTTCTCTCTCGGTGGTTACGCCAACGCCTCCTAAAGATAAGGCCTGAGCGCAAAAACGTCATACATTGTTACATCATCATCCGAAGATACGTTTAATCGCATTACTACCAATAATAAGCCTGAAATGCGATTAAACGTATCTTCGGATGATGATGTAACAATGTCTGACATTTTCGCGCTCAGGCCTTATCTTTAGGAGGCGTTGGTTACGCCCCGGCGCGGAAAAGTCACCTGACCATGGTAGGCTGATCAACAATCCAACCTTCATTGTTTTCAACAAACGAAAAAATACCGATTCTTAAAATCCAAGATGGAAGCAATGATGATTACATTGTTATTCAGCCTAGGATGATCAGGTGACTTTTCCGCGCGTGGCCTGTCTTTTCAACGCCTCCTAAAGATAAGGCCTGAGCGCGAAAACGTCAGACATTGTTACATCATCATCCGAAGATACGTTTAATCGCATTTCAGGGCTTTTTATTGGTAGTAATGCGATTAAACGTATCTTCGGATGATGATGTATGACGTTTTGGCGCTCAGGACTTATCTTCAGAAGGCGTTGGTCTTTTTCGTCGGCTACGCCACTCCTGAACATGACGTCATTAATGTATTGCTGAAGCACTAAAATTGTGACGTTGAACTTCTGTCATAGCATCACCCGTAGCCAATAAGAAAGACAGGCCCTGACGCGGAAAAGTCGCCTGACCATAGTAGTCCGAGTAACAAATGTAACTTCATTGTTTCCATCTTGTATCTTAACAAACAATATTTTTTCGTTTCTTGGAAACAATGAAAGTTGTATTGCTGGCCAAACCACTATGGTCAAGTGGCTTTTCTGCGTTGGGCCTCTATTTCTCGCTGGCTATAAGCACAACCAGAACGACGTAACAATGTTTTATCTTTTCCATGTTCAGACCTGGTAGTTTCTAGAAGGCCATGGTCTAAGGAAACGGAGCGAGAAACTCGGTAAATGGTTGCTCTTTCTCATTTGCTTTCTGGTAGATAACGAAAGTAGAAATCTCTATCAATATAACGGCGACCTTTCTTTTGATAGGGGAGCAAATGTTCCAAGGAAATACTCACTAGTAAGCGAAAGCCTTTCTGCCTAGATTCCAAGCTCTGTGGTCCCGTTTGCGCGCAAATCTTCTATTTTTTTTTTAAAGATGATCCCTACACTGATTCTAACTTTGCTGGCTACTGTTTTTACCATGGCTCTTCCGTCTTTTCGAATGAGACTATTAACTTTCAATACGGAAACATCAGTGTTAGCAGGTTTGTACGCTCTGTTTCAAATCATCTGTTTCAAGTCTTTAGCACGTTTCAAAGATTTGTAAAATCATGGATTTCTGTGTTCACGATACTGCCCGCGTTTAAAAAAAAAACATATTACCGCTCACTGTTCAACCTCGCTAATTCAATCTTGACTGTTGGACGATACTATGCACGGCATTCTAAATAAAGGCAGAATGCTACTATCTTCACTACTTCAGAAGTGATTGAATGTCCAAAACATGTAATATCGGGCAATCCAAAATTGACAAAAAATTTGAAAATGCAAAAAATCGCAAAATACGGGACAGTAATCTGATGAGGTGTGTACAGAAATGTTCAGGAAAAAAGTGGGATTTTTGGTATCAATGAAGAAATTTAATGCTAGAATAGTTACACTTCTGACCAACAGATTTATACCGTATAGGATTCCGTTGTTTGGTAAGGGTTGTAGTAGAGTTCACACAGAAGAAATGCTTACAAATGTTCAATGCAGTGCCCCTCAGTCAAGAGCATAGGCGTCAGACAAGGTAAAGCACTGTGCACATTAAAGAGCATTAAAACAACATTAAAGAGCATCTCAGCTGATGTGGCAGAAACATGATAACCATACGGCGACATCTGGTGTCAGAAATGTAACCATTCTAGTATTTCTTCCTTATGAACCATCAAAAAATCCCATTTTTTTCAAGACATTTCTGCGCAAACCGCATCAGATTACTGCACATGCTTTGCGATTTATTGCGTCTTCAGATTATATGCTACTTTTGGATCATCCGGGATCTATAGTCGTATGACTTATCTTTTGTGTCAAAGATGTTGCAATCCCTTTCGGCATTTTACTGTATCCTTTGGCTCGTTTTCATATCATGCCAAAATCCTTTTCCTAAAACAACTCATTAAATTATTAATTTTAATACTGGCATTGAATACGAGGAAGGATTTACATCCCTTTGACTTATATGAAGGCGCACTAGGGAAAGAATTTCGAAATAATTATTTTCCTTAAAAGAAAGAAAAAAGTATCTGTTTAAAAAAGGACAGGGAAAAAAAATAGCTCGTTATATGCAAATACGTATTGACTAACAAAGACATTACTCTCTTCAGAGCAGCAACCAAGAAGGGATTATGTTTATCTTATGCATCGTCGTATTTAATTTCTAATCTAGCAGATTAAATTGCCATGAGATGCAAACTTTAAAGCCGTCCCTTTAGAAATGTTTAAAAAAACTTAATTTTACATCGTTCTAGGAAAAATTTTAGTTCCTTATATGAGACCTAAAATTGAAGTAAACATTAGATCCGTCAACAAGAAAATTTATTTTCAGCGAACATGGGGGGGGGGGGGGGCAATCTGCGAACATCGCAGTGACTCTGTGTCGAATATTTTTGGATCACAAATTTATTACATTGTATGAGATAATTATAAAAAACCCAGAGGAAATAATTATATAATCACGCAGATAAAGGGTTATGCTTGGGTTGGTTTTAATTTCGATCTACGATAATTTTGTTCTTAGTCATCTTCATTGCCATTTTCTTCTAATTTTTTTTCCCCTTCTTGTCAAAATTTTATTTCCTTGCTACTCAAAATATAAATTATTCTGCCAAAGTCTTGAAAAATAGTTTAACTGAAGAATTCCTTGGTGACATTTATCAAAATCCTATCGATTTTGTCCAAATGGGTTTATTTCAGCTATAACAAGCAAATTTCTTATCTTTCCCTTCGATAGAAAATAAGCTCTATGATTCAGAATTCCTTATTCTTCTTTCTTTATCAAGAAAATTTCTTTATCAGTCATGTCTTAAAGTAACAAGGCTCAGAGGTGACTTTAGCTAAAAATCCATAGCTAAACAGTTTCGAAATGTGACGTGTAATGAATGCTTTAGAATAAAACAAACGAAGCTTGCTTTTGTGCTGATAAATTCGTGTATGACATCAATTTAAATGTTATTTACTGTTTTACATCACAAGTGCACGTTATCAAAGATTTGAAAATAATATCAGTAATTATAAAACAGTAAAAAACGTAATTTAATTTTATTTCCCCGAAATTTAGTAAAATTTGTTCTATAATATTTTATATCCTTGATTTGATATGAGAAAATAATTAAAATATTTGAAAAGCTAGTTAAGCAGTTAAAGAAAAAATATCGTTCTTTTTGATCTAAAAAATATTTAGGGAATTAAGCATATTTAATTTTAAAATTTACATACCGTCTTTTAATTCTTTCAGTTAACATGCGACAATTCAAATAGTTTTTTTTTATAATTTACGCCTAAAAAAATATAAGAATGAACTCTGGTGTCGAATTGCCTGTAAAGAAAGAACAAAACTGACTACAGAACAAAAATTAAGCAAAAACTGTGGAATGGAACAACCAAAAAGGGAGGGAACCTCTAATCCACAAGGAGATTTGAAATACCGGATACGTATTTCGGTTACCAAGTAGCCATCTTCAGCGATGAGAGACAAAAGTCAACTCTGTTCAAGTCAATACAGTTGACTTTTGTCTCTCATTGCTGAAGACGGCTACTTGGTAGCCGAAATACGTATCCGGTATTTTAAATCTCCCTGTGGATTAGAGGTTCTCTCCCTTTTTTACTACAGAAGAACAAGCATATCCGGGGTTTCATATCTCGGATGTTTCTTTCCTTTTACAGGAAATTTACATTTGTTGATTTACATATTTAACTGTACTTATAAATATTTAAAAAGTCAATAAAATGTTTAACGAAAATTGGTAAGATATATGTTTTTAAAAATATTAATCATATTTTTCACATTTTTAAGCTCTTTTTAAAAGAAAGAAACTTTAAACGCATTAATATTTACGTGTCCCTAATAAATTTAGAGCCAATATACATTTCAATAGCTATATGCTTCCCTAGCATTGTCCGGTTATGGGGGAGAGAAGTGATTTAACGTGCAAATGAAAAAACACAACGTAATATCAATTAGTTTATTGACGCGTGAAAACAACTCTTACAAAAGCTGCTTAAAGTGTCCAGCAGACATTTCGCCGCAACATTGACTCCCGTATATTGCCAAAGAGTCTGTCATTTCACGGACTTCTTCGCTGGCGACTGCAATGCGGCCAACCAGCTCTTCAATGATATAACAGCTGTTTGGTAGACGAGTTCCTTCATGTGATCCCACAAGAAGAAGTCAAGGGGAGTAGGATCCAGTGACCTGGAAGGTCAAGCAACTGGTCCACCTCTACCCATCCAACAATTGCCGAATGTGTCATTAAGATGGTTACGCACAACGCGGCTGAAGTGTACGGGCGCCTCATCATGTTGGAACCACATCCGTCTCAGAATATCCAGCGGTATATCCTCCAGGAGCTCGGGCAGTACATTAACGATAATGTGAAGGTAGTTACGTCCACTGAAGCGAACTGGCAGAATGTATGGGCCAACCAGTACATTACTTCTCTCCGCCATAGCCGGACATTGGTACGGTTCCGATCCTCCACGCTGTGATACAAACTGTTTGTTTTGGTGTAGCCTAACTGTGTGTAATGTTTGGTAACTACCTTTAGAAACATCCTGTATATGATTCATTTGCAGATTCTGAGAGGCCACAGAAGTTGTTGAAAATCGCTGTGATGCACCTGGGACCAATTCTGAACAATTTTTGCACAATTATTGTTTACGAAACATCTTTCTTCTTCTGGGTAGAAATATAACCTTTCAGGATACACTCGTTTTGTTGTAATGTTTAGGTAAACCTTTGTGTCGACTCGATCTTTAATGATATCAGTGAACCTATTCCACGTTAGCCATTTAACCCATAGACATGAAACCCTCCAGACCTTTGGATTAGATGCACCACAGCTGGGTTTACTGATTCATCGTCCGAACAAATTACTTTTTTTTCCAGTCGCTTATTATTAAATGAAGTCATTCCTTACACAGAAGACTACTTTTCCTATTCTACTCCAAAGTCATTAATTTACGCATTACCATGCGACTATATACGTTAATTCTGTGCAATTTTCTGCGCAGAATCCGGTTTGATATGGTTGCAGAATGGCAACATTAAAGGAATCTGTTAAGTGATCTTAAAATTCTATGGATAGTCATAACTCTATAAAATGACGTCGATCTCTGTCATCGCACATCGTTTTTAGATAGCAATTACTCCTCTTAAAACAGTAACGCAGATTATTTTTCCATGAATTGAAAAATTTTTAGATCTCACCTTTAAAATTCTAATGAACACTTGGTCTTTCATTAAAAATTTTATTACAAAAAAGGAAGAAAAGAAACCAGTATTCCACACAAATGCTTCTCTTTCATTCAACATTTATTTTCTCCTTTTAATACCCATTTCATTTCATAAAATTAGGGGCCCGGAAAAGAGACTTTTTCGAAATGGTAAAAGAGTAGTGTTTTGAGAAAAAAATTTTTATTAAATTGATTTATTTGATGGTATTTTTAATAGTGAGGCCTGTAAAGAAGCTTACTAGGTAGCGTAGATGTACCAGTAATTGACAATTCACGATATAAAGGCTTTTAATAAAATAACAAGGCAAGAAAAAGGATTGGTGTTGCCACCTCGTATTAAACATTGTTGTTGGCTTCCCAGAACAGTAAAAAACTAGGACCTTTGCTTCCTATTATGACCGCAAACACATGTTGATTGTTCATTGCCTTACTGAGTCGAAAAAACCTTGTAATGAACCACTACGCGAGGGTTTGATTACTTGAATTTATTTCATGAATGTTATGCAATATTTGTCATTAATTTTACGTGAACCTTTTTTTGTGATCAATGGACAATACTTCTAGTTGTAACAGAGTTTCAGATGACCAATGATTTCATTGTTTTAATCCACCGTCAACTACTGGAACCCAGATATGTTGTGTCACCATTAATTGACATAAACTGTCAATCATTGATAATATCTGTGTTTTTAAAAAAAAACGAAAAAAATATACTAATGTGATATAGAATGTAGGGCAATAATAAAGGAAACATGATGGTTTTAAGTCTAACTTCTTAATTTCCATTAACTGACCTAGGTCTGTCAATTATAAGAAGTTGACTGTCAATTTCTAGATCATCCACTTTGACTAAATCTTCTACGCCCTATAAGCCAGTTCTTTTGTTGGTTCTGAATCTTGTCACAGAGACGATCAACAGATAGCCCAGGACAAGTTATCTTCCAAGAAGAAAACTGCTATTGATATTCTCTTTACTATGATAAGAATTAGCATAGGATGAATTGGATGAATTTTGCAAATAGGAGAACAATCGACAAAAATCAAGTTTTCTAAGAACAATTTGTTGGCCAAGATATGATGATATTCCACTATTGGAAAACACCTTCAGTTTCTATGGTCCTTGCACTCTACATGGAAGTGGACTGGTTTAATTTATTATTTCAAAGGAAAAAAAAGATAAAGGATCTAAATGAACAACTTAAGTTTTAAAAAGCACAATTTTAGTTAATGTTAAATACTTTAGACATTCTTAAAAATGCTTGATTTCATCAGCTACTTTTGAATTTTGTCAATTTTTTTGTAAAAAATATATAATAAAAATGTGCATTTAAAATATTGTCAATTACTGGTGCAACTGCCTGTCAACTTCTGGTGCATTAACTGTCAACTACTGGTGATTCATGCATTAGTTAGGAAAAAATTTAATAACTTAATAGCTTTTAAAGATATAATAATTGTTTAGAGATTGGCACATTCTGCATTGTATTTACAATTTAATGGTATAACTAGAAAAGTTTCAAAATGCAATTTGATTTCCGTACACAATTTTGTTTCACGGTAATGTCTTAAACTGTCAATTACTGGTACATCTACCCTATGTGTTCCACATTATTTCAATGTTTTTTACTTAGTAGTTTTGCCTGTACATGCTAAAAACAAAATGAAGGTCCGCTTTTGTCCACTTTCCTCTGCTGTCGACTGCAACTCTGAACGTAGTTACATGCCATGACGTATAACCACTTACATGCCATGAGGTGAAACTCATTTGCATCAAGAATTTTTTATCCAGTAACCGGAACGAATTAAGAAAATTTTATGCTCTTTTATAAGCTGATGATTGTTTAGATAACTTTGAAATTTGAAAATTGCAATAATGCGCACACGGCCCTATTTCCACAACGGATATTCAAGCCTCGATAAAGAAAAATCGTCGTTTTCATATTATGTATCAAAATTCACCTGATGTTCAGAGATAGATCGTATGTAAATTCAGATGGACGTTGTGCAGAGTTAATATTGATGCATTACAAAATTAACTTTTAAATTAATAAAGTCCAAGACTTCTGAACTTTTTTTGCTTACCTTGGCTTGAAATTAATTAAATTTTTACTCTTTTTTGTTGCCTCATCTAATTGCCCCTCGGCAGTTGTTCCTAACTGCCAACACTAAATATATAATTCTGGCTGGAGATAACTAAAGGTGATATTTTTAAACAGAGGCCGCTATCACTCAATCACCCCAATCTCGGATATCATCCAGCCATCCTGTTTTAGTTTGTCCTCCTCCTTCTTGTAGTTGCAGTTACAGTTGGCTGTGGAAGAATCATTGAGCACCAGTTACTGAATCATTAACTTTCTTCGACAAAAAAATTAGAAGAAAATTCCTAAAGTTATCTATCAAAATCTGGTGGAAAGTCTTCCTCGGAGAATAGTAGCCGTAATAAATGCAAAATCAACTTCAACGCATATTATAATTTTTATGAATTCGTGGTTGCAGCGATTAATACAAGTGTCCGTATACTTTTAATTCATATACAGTAGTGTATAATAATATGCACATTCCTTTTCACGATTTATATCAGGTCGTTGCATATCAAATGTCGGATTTCGAGGTGGGTTTCGCGCTTCAGCACGTTTTCCACGTTTAGTAGCAAGTACCCATAACAAAGTGGTACATTCCCAGAGATAAACCTATCAGCTACAGGAAATTTGCATGTCTGCGATGATATTTAATAGCATATGAACCCAAGCGAAGATGAAGAACCATCCCAATCCTCTGGTTGCAGGTATTCTTGAGCATCCGCTCACCTTTAGAAGCCTCCTTAGACATCGCAGGCTTCGTCACATACTGGACGTCAACTTCGATGACATCCAAAAGGCCATCTTCCCACCCTACTGGATCACCTAGCTCTTCCACGTCCTATCGTCAATCAACAATCAACTTTATCGTCCTGTTAGGAGAGGACTCCTCCGTATCCTGTGGATGACTTAACCAGGTTCATCTGGCTTCTTTCCTAATTCAGCGTATCTGGCTTCTTTCTTTTGGCTATAATACTGGATGAGTATGGCAGTGGAAGCTTAGCTTCCGGACCGCTCGTTTTGTTTTTCTTCCCTGCGCTGTTCGATTGTCGATTGTCGAAGCGAAGATAGTCATGACTTCATACGAATTACGTGTGATAATGCATTACGAGTTCAGGTTGAATTACACTGTATCCAACGCCTCTCGAAACATCAAAGGTATTCGGTGTAGGCACTATAAATAGTGTTTTTCCTAAACATTCGATGCATCGATATTATCTGAGAGAGTAAAACCGAGTAAAACATCGACGTTTTCAAAGATCGATGTTCGATGTTTTGAAAAATTATTTCACTTCTTTTTCAAAACACATAATGATCGCTTAGGCTTCCCAATTGTAATGTTCAATATGTTTAATTATTGTAGACTTGTTTATTGTACCTTTTTTTTTGTTGTTGCTTTGTTATCGCATTGAGTGGGTCATCATTTGCTACTTCCGGTCCCTGTTAGGACCGTACGATGCCATCGATGTTGATTGAAACTTGAATAATCGATGTTTTTATCCAGTATAGAAATATAGCTTCAAGGAATACAAACACTTTAAAGTTTCAGAACTGTGTGCGTGAAAAAGTTTTAATAAAGATGCATTCATATTTTGAATATTGCAGTTTTTAAATGAACGACAATAAATTTCAATCAGTCGCCAACAGCTAATATGAAAACAACTTCTCGAAAAGATGGCAACTGCAAAACACAACTGCTTACTGTTTCGATCTGAGGAAGTTGCATTTTTCCCGATCATGTTTCATTTACTAATTTAACAGATGAATACTTAAAAGGCCCCAAAATTATATTGTTCATGTCTTTATTCAAATTTGAATACTGTACAATATAAATATCAACAAGCAAAACAGTAATTTCTTCTGGTCTTTCTGTATAATCTTGCAACAGAAAAACAATTGTAATATTTTAAAACAGAATGGTTCGGGTTTTAAAAAAAAGAACAGCTATTAAAATACCAATATATTGTGTTTTAAGCGAACAAATGAAACATCGATGTTTCACTCGATATTCCATTGAAACATCAAATTTTCGATACATCGGGAAATATATAGCGAATATCTGTAAACATCGATGTTTCATTTCTCAGGAAAAACACCTGTCCAACGTTGGTTGCCGAAAATTCCGGGCGGGGGCGAGATTCTGAAGCGACCTGTGGAAGAGGACCCATCAAAAACTGTTCGGGACCTTACAGGGGATCATGCTGTACCACAGTGTTGCCAGATCAGCGGATTTTCCGTTAAATTTAACGGAAAAAAAAATTTGCAGCGGAGATTCAGCGGGAAAAATATTACAGCGGAAAAAATCGCGGTCAAAAAATTTTCCAGCGGAAAAAATCGCGGTCAAAAATTTTTCCAAACAACTTCCTACAATTTTTATTTACACAATTTTTTCGTGATTGGTTGGACAATTGAACAGAGCAGTATCCTATCCGGTTTCAAAATTCGGCTCGGGGCTCCCATTGGTGCTTTATTTGCATGTCTTAGGTATATAAAGCTGGTATATAAGATACAATCTAGGTATATAAGTTCCAAAACGTTACCCTTAGGACTATTGCGCAAAAAGATCGGAGAATTGTTCGCAATTCCTCCATTTATAATGACTTCAACATGACTCATATTGGCAAATACGTTCAAGGGCTCATGGAATCCATGCTGCCCAATATAGAAAATCATAGCAACGAGCTAGTCTCGGGCATTTTAAATCATCCTATACATAGAAAGAGATATCGTGATCCAAGGCATATACTTGATATTAATTTTGAAGACATTGATAATGTCATATTTCCAGATTACTGGACTTCATAGGTCGTGTTTTATCTAGTACTAGTGGTCTGCTTCTAGTCTAGACAGTCGTCAATCAAATTTTCCTCCACCAAGAGGAGGCAATTTTCTTTCATACTTTGGATGACCTTTGTGGGTACATCAGGCTTTTTTTCTAGTTCAGTGTATTTCCCTTGGAATAGTGGCCGTGGCCTGGTTGTCTCGTCGGTTGGCTTGCCAATCGATGGAGTTCAGCAACTTCAGGCGCGGCCAGCTGCTGGTTGGGTGACGGCCTGGGCTTGAGGGCCACCGCTGGCGGGACAGCTATTTGGGGCGCGGCTGTTGGGGGACTTTGGTCTGACCCATTTGCCGATTGACCATAGCTGGTGTTCCAGCAGTTGGTGACAGCCTCTGGTTCGTTTATCCCCAGCAGCTTTTCCATCATGAAACCCCCCGTGCTTCGGAGGGCACGTTAAGCCGTCGGTCCCGACTGCTACTGTCATCTCGTAGCAGTCGTTATTAATGGGATGGCGCAAAACTCCCTCGTAGGAGTAGGTGCCGCTTGCGATAATCTACCCTCTGTACCAGATAAGATAAGATTCCCTTGGAATATGATTATGAAGGGTGAGATTATGGAAGCTATGCTTCAAGTTCCACACGAATACCGATACACTACACTGTTCGATTGTCGATTGTCGATACAATCTAAGATTCCCGGATACAATCTACTGTCGATCGTCTAGGCTGGACGTGCTTGGAAACTTTTTCGTTGGAAGGCTTCATAATTGTAAGTAGACTTCACGGTTTTTAGGTTTATATTCTCTCTCAATTAACTTTCTTTTTCATTAATTTTGATAGAGTTAAATATCGTAATTATTATTATTTTTTATTTTATGCTGCGAATTATTTTATAAAAGTCTGTGTTTATTTTACTTTATGCGCGAAATTTGTGTTTATTAGCGCTAGCACCCTGTTTGTAAGAATGCCTGCAACCAAAGACAAAGTTCAAAACTACAAACAAAGATACGTGAAATCGTGGGAGAGGATCCCAGAATTAAAAGGTATTCA
Organism: Rhysida immarginata; assembly: GCA_023313115.1. Classification (NCBI taxonomy): domain Eukaryota; kingdom Metazoa; phylum Arthropoda; class Chilopoda; order Scolopendromorpha; family Scolopendridae; genus Rhysida; species Rhysida immarginata. Next base: position 5,367,384 of record JAHWFO010008089.1, read on the forward strand.
CTTCTTCGATTCATTTCTGTGTTCCTTTAATCGTATAACTTAAATCGAATAATTTAGATAAAAATTTTTCTTTAGACTGGATAGCTCCTGATCCAACAGGTTCACCCTACCACGCATACTGTCGGTACTGTAAGTGCCAGCTTCTTGCCCGCAAATCTGATATGCTGCAGCATGCAAATTCCAAAAAACACCTGGCGAAAGTGGACATGGAAATATCTGCAAAAACATGTAAACAACTGCCGTTTGCAACAAGGTATTCTGCAAAAGAGAAAGAAGCTGAATTGAAATTAAGCGTTTTCATAGCCGAACATACATCAATTCACACGGTGAATCATTTATGTGAGTTATTGCCAAGTATCGATCCCAAATCTGACGTACTGGGGCAACTAAAACTCCATAGAACTAAGTGTTCTGCATTGCTTAAAAATGTTATTTCCCCCTGTGTTTTGAATGAGCTAATAGATGACATAGGTGATGGTCCTTTTTCTGCCATTGTTGATGAAAGCACCGATATATCAACATTAAAGTTAATGTGCGTGATGTTAAAATATTTTTCTGAACGCAAGCAGAAGATTGTAACCACATTTTTTCAACTAATTCAGTTGTCTGGTGGAGATGCTGCATCAATTACTGATTCATTTAAAAATCACTTAGCAGATAATGGTTTGAAAATTCAAAATCTTGTTGGTGTTGATAATGCAAATGTAATGACTGGCAGTCACCATTCATTTGTTGCACTGCTTAAGAATGAATTGCCTCATTTAATTGTGGTCAGGTGTGTATGTCATTCACTGCACCTTTGTGCTGAAAAGGCATGTGAAAAGGTTCTACGAGATTTTTTAAAAGAACTGTGTAGGGAAATTCAGCATAGGCTGCCTGAAAATCTTTCACTGCTACAACAGTCATCAATATTAAGCCCATGTATTGCTTGCTCGCAGGTCAAACCTCCAATCACCAGTTTGGTGAAACTGGTAACATCAGATCCTGGTAAAATATCTGATATACAGCGTGAATGGGAAAAATTACCAAGTAAAAGATGGAATCATGCTACTTCACTAGAAGCATTTTGGAGTGAAGTTAACAGTGATCGTGACGCTGCAGGTAATAAAAGATTTGGACGCGTTGCCGATTTAGCATTAAAATTTATAGTGCTACCAACTTCCAATGCCACAGTAGAAAGAGCTTTTTCCCAGTTTGGGATAATTAAAAGCAAGCTCCGTAACCGTCTGTCTGTTCAAATGGTGAATGCCATCATGAATGTAAGATATCATTTAAAGCGAAATGATATGACATGTGTTAACTTCAAACCCTCTGATAACATGCTTAGAAAATTTGATCAAAAAATGTATGAAGGAAGCGATTTTACAGAATATGAAGATATGTTAAATTCATTGGAAATACCTTTTGATTAATAAAAAGTGATTTTTTAAGATGCGATAGTCTTTCTTTTCTTTAAAATGTCCAACGGAATTTTTGACGGTTTTTATATAAAAGTCAGCGGAAAACAGCGGATTTTTTTCTGAAATCCAGCGGAGGCGCCACCAGAAAGTCTGGCAACACTGCTGTACCAGTGCCGACTGTCAGTAGACACCTTAGGACCATCTGCAAGGTGAAAAAGCAGGACAAATGGGTCCCACATGAATTTACGGAAAACCAAAAAGAGCGTCGGTTGGAGGTGTATACGGAATTGCTTTTGCGCCATGAAGAAGCGGGGACTCTTGTTCGCATTGTCACCTGCGACGAGAAGCGGCTCCTATAGACAATAGGAAACGGTCAGCAAAGTGGCTGGATGCTGATGAACTCCCGCGACAGTTCCTTAAATCCCCGTTGCACTCCAGAAGTTCATGGTTACAGTTTGGTGGAACATCTGTACTCTCCGGACCTCTTCCCTACAGACTACCATCTTTTCCAGAGCCTGGACAATTTTCTCCGGAGGAAAACATTCCTAACCCAAGCAGACGTCGAAAACGCATTCCGGGAGTTTATTGAGTCCCGTGACCATGGATTCTATCGGAGAGGGCTCGAGAATCTGCCAAATCGTTGGCAAGAATGTTTGGATTGCAATGGGGGTTATTTCGAATAGCACGTGTGAAGGTGTCATTTCTAGAGGGACATTAAAGATGACCTCTGCAACCCGCCATTTGATATGCAACGACCTGATAGTTCCAGTTCCAGTTGGCTGTGGAAGAATCATTGAACACCAGTGACTGAATCATTAAATTTCTTCGAGAAGAATGGAAGAAAATTCCTAAAGTTATCTATCAATATCTGGTGGGAAGTCTACCTCGGAGAATAGTAGCCGTAATAAATGCAAAATCAACTTCAACGCCATATTATAATTTTTATGAATTCATGGTTGCAGCGATTAGTTTAGGTGTCCGTATACTTTTAATTCATATACAGTAGTGTATAATAATATGCACATTTCTTTTCACGTTTTATACCTTATTAGATATTTATGACGAGTATATTGAGAAACGTGATCTAGAGCTGTTAATACTTTGGGAGACAACAAGAGGTATTCTTAAATATATCTCTAAACGTTCCTGTGATGATAATACTATATAACTTTCGACATTAATCAGCATGCATTCATTTAATATTTAGATTAGGCAGTAATTATGAAGAAATACTGCAGAAACTATGAAGAAACTAATCATTATCAAACGCGTTCGACAAAATTCGTCTTAAATTGCTAGTTTGCTGGTTCAACATTTAGGTCATTTTGCGCCCTTTCACCTGACTGATATCTTTAACACAATCCTTAGCCATTGAGGATCTGTCGATCACCGGGTTGGCACATGCTATTAGTTTGTTTGAACGGCAAACGTCGTTGAGGAAGTTTTTAACTGACTCCGTGTGACTAATTCTGGAAGGATCTTACATGCAGGGACGAGTCCAAGAGAGGGGGGATTATTATTATTATTATTATTATTATTATTATTATTATTATTATTAGTGAAAAAGGTTAAATAATTTTATTGATAATAAAGAAATATAATAAATATTACATTTCAGAATATTTCATTTACGCATAATTTTTGCTGGGAAATTTTATGATTTGTTTGATTATGTTTCAGGTTTAGGAATGAGATCGAACGGGGCGAATATGTTGCGAATATTAATTACCTTAATAAACAAGATAGACTCGATTTTTAATCGGAATTCAAATATTGTTTTAAAAACATAAGTTTGAAAAAGAAAGGAATCTCTATCAAAGTGAACATTTATAAAAAAAATCTTTTGCTGATGTGACAAGTGTAAACTTTAAAAATTTGCTTGATATATGGTATATAGAGCTCTTTGCTTGATATATCATCTATATAGCTCTTTTTATATAATTTTTTATTTTTATTTTTTTTACTATGCGCTATTTATTTACCATATATGAAGAGAAGAATTTATCATCAAATTAAAATATGGCCTATACATCCCACGCATGATTAATATAGCGATGTCGAATCCTTTGACAGATTGTAGCATTATCTTATCTCGTTTGTTCACTCAAGGATTTATAAATCAGCCAGAAGATAAATTTTTATAAAGACGGTATCTGGTTTTTATTTATTTATTTATTTATTTATTTATTTATTTATTTATTTATTTGTTTGTTTGTTTGTTTGTTTGTTTGTTAGTATCAGCCGATTATAATTGATTCTTGCGTTTCGCAGATCCTTCGTGAAGACCAAAAAGAATAAAAAAATTTTCTTCAGAAATAAATTCAGTATTTTTTGTCAAGCTAAATGATCACTCTGTGAAGGTTAATATAGAAGAAAAACGTTAATGCAAAACGGTTTATTTTACTTAATATAAATAACTAGTAATTAAAAATAAAAATAAACGATTTTTTTTTTGAAAATTGGAAGCACCATAATTTAAAATGTTTTCTTTTGATATTTATTATTACCTTTATAAAAAATAAAGACAGGAGGAATATAAATTTTTAGACTGTTATATTTTTGAGAGAAATGATGAATCACTAAATTTGAGCAAAAATGAGCTCACTCAAAAAAGCTAATTTCTTCTTTGTCTAGCATTTCACAAAAAATAAAATTAAAAAAAAAAATACAGGGAGATTTGTTTTCTGTGATATTTTTAACTTCTGGATGTTTTATTTTATTTTTTCTGTTAAGTATTATTTCCAGATGACACGGACTTGGGGGTTGTAGGTTGATATATTTGTCTTGAGGTGGCCTAAATTAAACAACCTAAAGAGAAAAAAAAAATCAACATGAATCAGAGTGGGTCATAATTACTCTCCTGGGAAGAGTTTGACGCCTTCTCTGGGCTGTTTCAACTAATTGCATCGCAAGAACATTAAATAATCTGCAAAATGAACAACACCACATCTTTGTCTGGATGTGGTCGGTCTGTCGAAGCATCTGCGCCCTTCTAGCAAATTGAATGAAGGCTGTAAAATTTTATTTGCTCTAAGTATGACGAATTTTATCTTATAACGGGTGGCAAGGGGAACCTTTCACGAGTGACGATAAAAGGAAAAAAAAAAATAACTTCTTTATTGGATTCTTAAAAACGAGGCGTAGAGAATCATCACGTAAGGGAGAAAAAAAAAATAGACAATCGTGAAAATATATACGATTATACATATATAAGATGTTTCACTTAATGGATGCTTACAAAAAGCGAATGATTTGCATGTATTCTAAGATAATAAAAAAAAATGACTTTAGATAATTTAATTAAAACTTTTAATTAACCTGTCTCGACCTTTAATTTTCAGTAATGGAGAGGAGGAGAACAAGGAATCAGATGGCGTGGGCAAGGATAATGAGAGGTGATGATGAAATTGGTTGGGTAGCAGAAAGGAAAGATTGTTGTCAATTGGATTTAAATGTACTTTAGGGTTAATGAACCATGACGAATAGTGATAGGATTGCAGACATGAAAATGCATAAAAAGAAAACAAAGGAGTAATATAAAATATAAATTACAAATAATATCCAAATTTATTACATAGTGTAATATAAATTTTTAAAATAAAATAAAATGGAAAGAATGGACTTGATAACATGATAAAATCCTGACAGAATAATAATGAAAAAAATGCAAACTTGAAAAAATAAAAATTAATTAACATAATTTTAGCAGCCTAAATTCTAAGCTTTGAAACATTCAGCGTTCTCAGTGTTATCATGGTTATTAGAAGTTAATGGTTGGTCAACTCCGCCTCGAAAGGCTATTACCGTCGAAGTCTACTATCAGATCGCACTGACTGGCAAAATAGTCTTTTGCCAATATATTTTAAAGTTTAATTGAAGTAAATTTTTTGAAAAATTGAAAAAAAATTATTATTATTTAATTTTATATACTCAAAAATATATGTAGGAAATGTAAAACATAGAAGACAGTCTTACAATTCAGTATATTTTCAAAAATTATTCTTAATGTATACAAACATTCTTTTGACATTAAAGTTTAAACACTTTTTTAATAAACACGTTAATCACCAATCGCATGAAAGACAAAAAACTCTATTCGAAACTCCCTTTGCTCAGATGTTTCAAATGCCCGTATAGCTTTTTCTGTTTTAGTTGCAGAGTTTCTCTGACCAATACTCGTTCTTTCTCTTTCCTTTCCAAGCACATAAATTTTTGTAATATTTATGTTTGATAGGGATCTCAAGGGAGACACGTGTGATTCTTTGCCTCATCAATAGATGCTGCCTTATTGATGTTCTGTCACTGCATCATCATTTTATGCTCATTATTAATGATTCTTGGAAACGAACGTTCAATCATCGCATTATCAACATCTCAGTTTCCAAAATATACACATTCCCACAGAATATAGTCAAAATGTATATTTATGAAATGTTTGGATCTAATGTGCTACCAAATAAGCTAGGTGATAATCCCGGGCGTGCCTCGGACTGTTTTTATGATTAAATTTTGCAATAAACACACGAAAACGCTTAGAATTAATACAGAAAAAATTCATAATGAAAACTCGGAAAAAATTTTTAAATGCTCACAATGCCTAAATAATGTATGCCGCTGCTAGCCTAAATAATTTCTTAGTCACGTAATCTTACTTTAGATGTTCCCCTTGATGTTGTTGCAATTCCCACTCTCGATATGTTGAAGCAAAACTTGGCCATTCATCTCTTTGTGTAGTCTAGTGGTCGTCGATTCTTCTATTTACCTGCTTACCATTTGCTCATATAGCACGGAGCTAAAGGAGTGCTTCCGCTGTCTTCTCTCCTCTCTTTCTCAATAATTGAGAGATAATTCTCAATTATCTCCAGTTACTGATCATTTTTAAAGATTTTCAAGAAATTGTTAAGTACTAAGAACTCTCTTTTCTAAGAAAACTCTGAATAACAGGAATTCTATGCATTGTTCCAAGTTCAACCATATCTATATTGGACAAACTTTGCATTACATTGTTTGTCATGAGATATATATTGTTGATCCCTGCATATTGTTGGTGCATTGCGTGTTGATACCATTGTTGATACCTATTGTTGCACAAACTTTTACTTGCATTGTTGGTCATGAGATATATATTGTTAATCCCTGCATAGTGTTGGTCAAAGACGTATATTAAAGATAGACTCCGAATTCTATTGTTAACAGCGGCAAAAAGTGAAGCAAATCGAGCCATGACAGTTCTGGGCAGGAGTGAGCCGTGGAGTAATTAGCTGTCTGGCTGCTTTGTTTTTGAAGATTTTGGGCCCGAGGAATAATTAATTCAAAACCATTATTCAAAGTTGTTCTGCGCACAACTGTACAAACAGACAAGAAAAAGGATCAGGAATCATTTTCCACAAGCATAAATCAAAAATACGAAACTAAAATGAAAATACATAACTGAAAGATGATCGAAACGAAATCGAAATTGAAACCATGATCGAAAAATTGTTTATAAAATATAATAAAATACTTCAAATACAACGCAAACGAAAAGATAAACTTAGCACTCCGTGATCGGCGTGTGAAAGAATTATTAATCAGCTACTCTCATGTTTAGTCATGTGTTTTGCATCGTCTTCATTCACTTTCGGCCATGACAGTTCTGGGCATGGACTTCGTATCGGGGTCAATGATATAACGGGCCCCAGCGCGGAAAAGTCACCTGACCATCTTAGTCCGAGTAACAATGTAATCTCCTTTGTTTCTATCTTGGATTTTAACAATAACTATTTTTTCGTTTGTTGTAAATAATGAAGGTTGGATTGTTGGCCGGACTAAGATGGTCAGGTGACTTTTCCGCGCCGGGGCCCGTTATATCGTTGGCCCCGCTTCGTACGAAGAGACGTCACTTCCTTAGTGATTCGCCATCTTGGTTCCACACAGCCGTTGCTAGGACGAGTTTAAATTATTTTCTCCTTTTGAAATTAATTTTGGGTCGTCATAAAAAACGTAGTAATAAAATATGGTTTTATTGCAGACATTCTGATCGCTTATGTAGCCAAACTAGTCTCAGAATCAGTATATCTAATGCTTAGCAACGATATGTGTGGAACCAAGATGGCGCGTTGCCAAGGCGTGGAGCTAACTGTTACGTCACTCGTGCGAAGTCCGAGGCCAACGAGAAATACAAGGCCCTGACGCGGAAAAGTCACCTGACCATAGCAGTCCGAACAATAATTCAACTTTCATTGTTTTCAACAAACGAAAATATACAGATTGTTAAAATCCAAGTTGGAAACAATGAATGTTACATTGTTATTCGGACTTCTATGGTCAGGTGACTTTCCGCGTCAGGGCCTGTCTTTCTAGTTGGCTTTGTGCGAAGTCGAGGCTAACGAGAAATACAGGCTCCGGCACTGAAAAGTCACCTGACCAAGTAGGTCTATTAACAATCCAACCTTCTTTGTTTCCAACAAAGAAAAAATATTGATTGTTAAAATACAAGATGGAAACAGTGAAAGTTACATTGTTAATCAATGATGTATATTAAAGATAGACTCCGAATCCTATTGTTGTAACTTGAAGCAAATTGGGAAGCGCCATGCCCAGAACTGTCATGGCCGAAAGTGAGTGAAGATGATGCAAAACACATGACTAAACACAAGAGTAGCTGATTAATAATTCTTTCACACGCCGATAACGGAGTGATAAGTTTATCTTTTCGTTTACTTTGTATTTGAAGTATTTTATTATATTTTATAAACAATTTTTCGATCATGGTTTCAATTTCAATTTCGTTTCGATTGTCTTTCAGTTACGTATTTTCATTTTAGTTACGCATTTTTGATTTATTTTTGTGGAAAATGATTCCTGACCCTTTTTCTTGTCTGTTTGTACAGTTGTACGCAGTTTAACTTTGAGGAATGGTTTTGATTTAATTATTCCTCAGGCCCAAAATCTTCAAAAACAAAGCAGCCAGACAGCTAATTACTCCACGGCTCACTCCTGCCCAGAACTATCATGGCTCAATTTGCTTCATTTTTTGCCGCTATTAACAATAGGATTCGGGGTCTATCTTTAATATACGTCTTTGTTGTTAATGGAACTATCTTGGTCAGGTGACTTTTCAGTGCCGGAGCCTGTCTTTCTCTTTAGCCTCGTGCGAAGTCCATGGAGCTTCCCAATTTGCTTCAAGTAACAACAATTGCTTCGGAGTCTATCTTTAATATACGTCATTGGTGGAAATACGGTTAACAATTCGTAGACTTTGATTGTTATAATCATTTGTGAGTAGTATTGCCAATTTAGCATTTTTTTTTTCATGCGCTTGTCTTTTGTTGGAAATTTTTAATAAAAATTAAACAATGCACATCAATCATCTACCATTCATTTACAAGTCTTCAATTCTCTGCATAAACTCTCATCATTATTCATTGGTGAACTTGTTATTATTTATTCTTATTATTTATTACTTTATCTTTTCCATTTATAAATGAGTATAAAATCATTCATTAATAAACAACATATTATAATACTTCGTTAATTAATGTATAATGTACAAAACAATGAAAATGAGCTTTTAAATTGGACACACCTCTGTTACAACACTGCTTGTGAACGATTCAAGATATTTTTTCCCTCTTCGCACTTTTGGATATGGGGACCCTTGAGTACTAACCAGCACGTCTTACAATGTTGACTGTGTAACTCGAAAACTACTCGTTGGAATTCGATCTAATTTTAACGGTATACCCTGTATTATATACCCTATTATTCCTTCAAATTTCATCATACCAGATGTTGTAGAACCTGGGTTATTAACTTGTTGATCTTGGTGGCGGCTTTTTTATTTCTGTTCATATCTCAGTTATCGTTCAAATTCGGACCCACGTTCATATGAACTTTTTTACTGAGAATCACTCATACTACCTCCCCTAAAAGTTTGTACAATGAATTTTGAATCACCCTGTATAGTGCTTTAAAAGGTTGGATTCAGAGGCGGCTCGAACAATACCACCTAGACAGAAGCACGGCCTTCTAGAAACTACCAGGCCTGAAAATGGAAAAGAAAAAGCATTGTTACGTCGTTCTGGTGATGCTCGTAGCCAACAGAAAGACAGGCCTCGGCGTGGAAAAGTCACTTGACCATACTATACTCTGTTCAATGAAAGAAAAATTGGGCGTGTCTAATTAAATTTCCGATTCCAATTGTTAGAAATTGTTGCTAAGTAAAATCAACAATGTTTAACAATTGAAACTGGAAATTTAACTCCACACGCCCAGTTTTTCTTTCGTTGGACAGAGTATAGTCAACACCTTCTAGACACAAGGCCTCGACACGGAAGACTCTGACCTCATACAGTAGGCAGTAAGGCCAACTAAAAATACAGGCCGGGGCAGTCGAAAATTACCTTTTACATTGTTTTCCACTGCCTTGGCTTGTATTTATAGTTGGCCTTGCTGCCTACTGTTTGACGTTAGAGTCCTCCGTGCCGAGGCCTTGTGTCTAGAAGGTGTTGGTATAGTCCGAGTAACAATATAACCTTCATTGTTTCCATCTTGGATTATACTTACTTATTTACTTACTTTTCAAACCCGCTTATCCGTTAGGGTCGCGGGGGCAGCAGCCCTATGGAGGATCTCCAGCGATCGCGATCTTCCGCCATCAGGCGCATGTCCTCCCTGGTAATATCCAAGCGACTCGAACCCAGATTCTCCATGTAGTCTAGCCACCTGGTTCTAGGCCGACCCCTTGGTCTCTTACCCACCGGCTTGGAAAATAACAACTGCCTAGGAAGACTAGTTTGCGGCTTCCGTATCACGTGGCCATACCAGCGCAACTGAGATCTCTCAATGCGGGGAAGTAGCGGCTCAACACCTAAAGATTCCCTTATTGTGCTGCTGTACACTCTATCTAGTAGGGTAACACCTGCCACACCTCTCAGGAATCTCATTTCGGCCGCTTGTACCCGCGATCGCACTCTTTCGGTCATTACCCAAGCCTCATGACCATAGGTGAGAATGGGGACAAAGATAGATTTGAAGACGGAGAGCTTGGCTTTGTTACCCAGCTCTCGTTTCGTTACCACGGATCGCCACAGTTCACGTCTGACACAGCTTGCTGCACCGATCCGAGCATCCAATTCTTTCTCCTGCCGTCCATCACTCGTGAATGCAATCCCGAGATACTTGAACTTATCCACCTGTCTCAATGAGGCTCCCCTAACATGGAGAGCGCACTGAGCAGGCTGTCTTGAAAGAACCAGAACTTCGGTTTTAGCCACACTGATCTTCATCCCAGCTTCTTCACATTTGGCTGCAAACCGGTCTAGAAAATTGTTGGATTATAACAATCAATATTTTTTCGTTTGTTGGAAACAATGAAGGTTGGATTGTTGACCAGACTACTATGATCAGGTGACTTTTCCCAACACCACCTCTACTCAAAGTCTGAGCGCGAAAATTTCATTCATTGTTTCAGGCTTTGAGTAGAGGCAACACCTCCGAGAAAGAAAGCCAAACAACTGAATCGTCATATATTGTTACATCGAGGCCAACGAGAAAGACAGGCCTCGAAGCGGAAAAGTCACCTGATCATCTGGGTCCGAACAACAATCCAATCTTCATTGTCTCCTTCTTGGATGTAAACAATGAGTGTTTTTCCGATTGTTGGAAACAATGAAGGTTGGATTGTTGTTCGGACCCAGATGGTCAGGTGACTTTTCCGCTTCGAGGCCTGTCTTTTTCGTTGGCTTCGTTGTTACATCATCATATTTCGACCATTGTTAATCATATATCCACCAATAAGCAGCTCTAAATTTGGTCGACTTATGATGATGTAACAATGTATGACGTTTCAGTTTGGCTTTCTTTTAGGAGGTGTTGGTAGAGGTGATGCTTTTCCGCGCCAGAGGCCCGTCTTTCTCGTTGGCTATGGGTGGGGCTATTTCACAAGTAAGGTCAACGTCACAGTCTTAGTGCTTCAACAATACATTATTGACATCATATTCAGGCCTGATAGTTTCTAGAAGGCCGTGCTATAGCAACGCCTCCTAGAGAGAAGGCCTGCGCGTAGAAACATAAAAGACTATCCATGAATATGAGGGAACCGGTTCCAAACCAGCAGAAGAAATTCTATAAGCTACCAGAACCTTGATAAGGCATGCAGGATTCATTGCTTCATGGGGTTCCTGCCAAACCCTCTGTCTACAGGATTACAATACAAAGTGTATCGTGATTCGTCAGACCACATATAACCTTCTTTCAGTCTTCACGTATCCAATCACGATGTTGTAGACATATTTTCTTGTTCTTTGCAGGAATCAGGGGTTCATATAAGCATGCAATTGCCGATTTGGATCTGCTTCAATTCCTTGCGCATAGTTCTCGAACAGTATTGGCTAAAACCAGTTGTCAATTGTTGCACAATGGATGTCCTGTTTCTCTGCAGAGCCACAGTTACCCCTTTTAGACAAAATCTGTGGATAAATTTTCAGCTGCTTCGTTGCTTCAATCGTGATTCCAGATAGACGAGCACAAACAATGAGTCCCTTTTCGAAGTCAGTTAGGTCTTTTTTTTCCTCACGCTAATCAAGTTCTGTGATTAGACTCACCCAACTCCTTCTTAAATGAAGTTAGTACACATTTAAATCACATGATATAAAACTATTTTGCTTAAAAATGGATTAAAACTCCTTCTTAACACATTAATTTTGATGTGTTTCACTGGCTGATTCATTATCCAGAATGTGTGTGGGATTGATAACGTCAGTAATACTGTTAGGTAACCTTGTCCATGTTGATGCGTGTGTCCTCCGTTTGTGTACGTCATGAAGTTGATACCGTAACTATTCTTAAGGTCTTTGAAAAGTTTACTCTTTTATCATGCCTCAGTCTTCTGAAGACCTTTAAATTCGTTTGCATTCATAGATTCAGTCTCCTATCCGGGTAGCAATTCCAGAGACAAATCCAAAACAGGTCATACACGTAGAACTCAAGGAAAAAAAATCAACTTGTATCTGTACAAATTTCCATTCCTTGTATGTATTAAATATGCATGTATTAAATCATTCCTTTGTATTGATTTAAGGAATGCAGAATAATTCAGATGCGAGACTGGCAAAATTCTTAGGGATATGAATGAAGAGAATTTATTTCTTTGTATGGAATGTATATATTATTTCTTTAAATAAACTGATTCCAAAGAATACAAGTTTATAATTATAAATGGACAATGAAAGAAGGGTTTGAGCGTACAACTTAAGAAGAAATACGTGTACTTAGAATTAGAAAACTAACCACAACCCATTAAAGGGCGCTATTCTTAAGCTATTAGCTAACTTTGAAGAACGCCACAATTACCAATTTTAGAATAGTGTCTCTGTAGAAGGGATGTTCTTCCTTATTCAACTTACGTTGGCACTTTTTAGACACTAAAATTCTTTATCTGATAAAATTGGACATCTGAAGGCGCGACTCAAAATCTTTATTATCAATCTTTATTGCTACTTCCAATGTCAACGATGATCGCATGGTGTAAAAAAAACAAAAAACATTCTACATATAAAGTAAATAGAAAAATATTATATAGATTTAAAAAAATCAGAAAGTTTATTTACTCTGTTTTTTCAACTGTGTTACTTCAAAATTGTGTAAAAAAATACCAGTACAATTGAGCATACATAGGGTTATTTTCCTTTTAAACCTTCAGCTGGTCCGAATCCAGGTTGCAGAATTTTCTTTCCTATTTTCATTAATAATTTAAACATCTGAGGAGTGACTTAGTAAACCCTCTTTGACCATTCTTGAATTATTCTTTAACAAATGTTATTGTTAATTAATCACATCTTATAAACAGTTCATCACAGCTCATAACATATTATAAACAGGTTAAGGTGTCCACAAAAGAATGTACAGGATGAGTCAAAAGTCGCAGTACACCCTGTTTTTTTCGAAAACTTTGCAGTAATTGGGAAATCTGAATATTCCAGTAAGGTATGGGCGAGGCGGTCTATCTTTTACGGTATGTACGAACATGGCTGCCATCTTGAAATCGGCCATCTTGAATATAAGTCGATTTTTTTAAATGGAAAGGGGGTCGTGTGATATATCAAATAACATCAGCATTTTCTGACAATTTCATTCCTGTAAACAGATTTGAAGTAGCAACTATGATTCAGAAGTTACAACACATTTTGTTTGGATGGACTGTTCTCCATAAAAGACAGTCATTTAATGTGTTCAACATGGTGTCCCTCTCGGTCAAGGAACATTTGAAGGCGCTGAATCCAATCGTCATGCACTCGCAGAAGGATTTCCACAGAAATGCTGGCACACGCTTCTTCAATGCGTTGCTGGAGATGGTGTCTGTTTCTGATTTTCTCTGCATATACGAGTTGCTTTAAATGACCCCACAGATAAAAGTCAAATGGTATGAGATCAGGTGATCTGGGTGGCCATTCCAGAATCTTGAATGGATGCCATTGATGAGCATGAAGGCTTCGTACGATCGATGACTGGCTGATTCCACATTCTGCTGACAAACGTCGTGTGCTGCGTTGTGGGCTCTTGACGAAGGACGCCAAAACCATTGTTGAGGTTGTCTCGTCAATAGCACTTATTGGACGGCCATTCCGTGCCTTGTCAACCACAGTCCAAGTTTCTCGGAATTTCTTAATTAAGTACCTGCCAGTGTTGTGTGAAATTGGAAGTCTTTATGGGTGCCGGTTGTTAAAATCTGCAGCTATGACACGGAAACTTCGTTCTCCAGACATCAAATTGACCTCAATTCTCTCCTCCGTGATGAAAGCCATCTTCAGTTACCTGCTACAAAATGAAACAAAACGTGTTGTAACTTTTGAACCATAACTGCTACTTCAAATCTGTTTACAGGAATGAAATTGTCAGAAAATGCTGACTTTATTTGATATATCACACGACCCCCTTTCCATTTAAAAAATTGACTTAGATTCAAGATGGCCGATTTCAAGATGGTGGCCATGTTCGGTACATACCGTAAAAGATAGACCACCTCACCCATACCTTACTGGAGTATTCAGATTTCCCAATTCCTGCAAGATTTTCGAAATAACAGAGTGTACTGCGACTTTTGACTCACCCTGTATTTGTATCTACTTTAGTTTGCGATATACTGTATCTTTATTATAAAAAATAAAGAAAAAAGTATACATTTTTTTAAGCTCACGAATATTACAAATGTTCCATGTGCCTCTTCCAATGACTCGAATAAAGGATATAGCATATTTAAACTCCTCCCACACTCTCCAGCATGTCAATCGTTACAGCGCTACTGTGATTTGAGTTCTAAATTCGTCCAGATTTCCCGGCAATGGTAACCTAAACGGGATGTCTTTCGCATATCCTCAAAAGAAAACGTCATATGGCACTAAATCTGGTGACTGGAACGGCTAGTGATGGAGAGCTATGTCATGTAGGGCCGTAGTCAGGACGTTATCTTCGGGGGGTCGATTTTCAAAAATTCCGGACCTTTTTTCAAAAATTCCACTGAGTCGGACCTTTTTCCATAATGGGTTGGTCGTCGACCCCCATCGACCCCCCTGGCTACGGGCCTGTCATGGTTCCCACAATGGCTTATCCAACGTTGGAAATAGAGTTTGTTCAGAAATTGGGAAACTCAGGTACCAATTCCATTCATTTGAAATTACAAAACTGAAGTGATCATGTAGTTTGTTACTTATCTGAATTGAGGGTGCCTTCAAAGAAATGCACTGTCCAAGAAGTCCTTTGGCTGTCATGCATCCTCAGACCATCAAGAATGCAGCGAACTTTGAGAATCTTTTGTGTCATTATCCGAATGTCTCAGGATTATATGAATAGTGACACTCGTCGTTCAATTATCTTAGAGATATAGCGAATTAAAACAGGGGCATTCTTTTGTGAACAGCAAAAGCCAAGTCATAATTTTATCTTCAAGGGAACACAATCCTTTCTATTGTTGGTAAGTAGTCATTTCGTGTGAAATTAAAATTTCGCCATGCGTCTTGTATCCTTCTACTTCCCGACAGAAAAAAAAATTACTTTTTGCAATGCAGTAGAATCAAATGTGCTGGAATGTAGGCCGAATTCAAATTGCAATGGACTGGACATGTTGCCAGAAGATAAGACAACAAATGGAAGAGCAGCATTCTCGACTGGTACCCACGAAATATTAGAAGAACAATACAACGACCCCATACAAGATGGAGCGACGATATCAGGAAACTGGTGGGTGTAAATTGAAAAAGCAAAGCCCAGGACAAAGCATATTGAAAACAATAAATAAAATAAAATTACCTGTGAGGCTATGGATGTTAAGTTCATGAATAAAAACTCATACTGAAAGAAGACTATATATTCATATCCATGCCTAATAAACAGTTTGGAGAAAAAAAGGTCACATTGGAAGTGTTTAGAGGAGACTTACACCCAGCAGTGGATTGATAAACATTGAAATATGATGATGATGTCTAATGAGTGCAACTTTATTCTTTACAATCCCCTCAAAAAGCTTTTGATACATGAAATCATACTCGAAGCTCTTTCTATAAATTTGAATTTTTTCAACCATCTCGCAGAGCAAAATTTGCGAGGACATGTAAATTTAGATCTCTATCATTATGCTATTGGCGAAAGGAAGCATAAGAAATGGTAGACTCGATTCAATTTACGAGGGTCGTTTGATAAGTAGGGTAAAAATTCTACTTAAACAAACTTTTTTGGAAAAATACTCTTTATTTTTCGACATAGTCTCCATTCAGGGCTATACACTTGGTCCAGCGAGATTCCAATTATTTCGCCCCTTCTGAAATTAACATTCGTCAAAGTCTGCAAAATTTCACTAAAGATGGTGATAACGACATCATTCGATAAGAACTTTCCTCCCATCGAGCCAAATTTTTAAGTTTGGAAACAAGAAGTCACATATGGCTAAATACGGAGAATAAGGTGGATGAGGACTAAACTAGAAGCCTAATTCGTGCAGTTTTGTCATTGCAACTTTTGACCTGTGTGATGATACGTTATCTTGTAAGTAGAAATAAATAACTCTTTCGCCACAACAAATAGGAAAAATACAACCTGTAAGATCTTTTCGGAAGCGATTGCTACCATCGTTCAGCAGTCCAGGAGCCCCTCTAGTCGGTATCGATGAGAGAACTGCCTGTATACGACAATCGAACAGTGTAGTGTATCGGTATTCAAGTGGAACTTGAAGCATAGCTTCCATAATCTCACCCTTCATAATCATATTCCAAGGGAAATACACTGAGCTAGAAAAGAAGCCTGATGTACCCGCAAGGGTCATCCAAAGTATGAAAGAAAATTGCCTCCTCTTGGTGGAGGAAAATTTGATTGACGACTGTCTAGACTAGAAGCAGACCACTAGTAGTAGATAAAACACGACCTATGAAGTCCAGTAATCTGGAAATAAGACATTATCAATGTCTTCAAAATTAATATCAAGTATATGCCTTGGATCGCGATATCTCTTTCTATGCATAGGATGCTTTAAAATGCCCGAGACTAGCTCGTTGCTATGATTTTCTATATTGGGCAGCATGGATTCCATGAGCCCTTGAACGTATTTGCCAATATGAGTCATGTTGAAGTCATTATAAATGGAGGAATTGCGAACAATTCTCCGATCTTTTTGCGCAATAGTCCTAAGGGTAACGTTTTGGAACGTTTGCAGTTCTTTCCATCTAGTCTTACATATTGTGGCCCAGACGGGCATACCATAGGTCAAGATAGTCCGAACAATGACCTTATAGAGTAGGAGTTTATTATCAATGTTTAGAGCACTATTCCGGCCCAGCAGAGCAATCAAGCTAAACTTGGCTCTCCTGGCCTTATTCAACGCATAAACTGCGAAAGACTCAAGTGTTCTTTCGTGTTGATTGGTTGGTTATTCTGGCCAGCCATTTAATTAACGAAGAATCGATAATTGGGCCCATATCTAAGTTAAGAATCGATTTTTTATCTAACCGATGTATTGCAATGCTTTCAAAAGGGTCCAGAAGGTGTTTCTTGTTTATTGAAGAAATCATTTTTACATTGGTAATAGGGAAGTCGTGACCGGTATTGATGGAGTGCTTGTTAATGATAATTTTAGTTTTTAAATGTAACTGTTTATTGAAAATACGAATATTAAAATTTATTTACAGTAATACTATTCAAAAATTACTGTGTTCATTAAAGTAAATGCTCAAAGTGTCCGCCGGCAACTTGATTACATGTTTCCAGGCGACGAAACACTGATGCACTCTTTCAAATATACCTGGCATTTCACAAATATTGAAAGTCGCTGCAAATACCTGACATTTCAAAAATACCCGCTGCAACAACTAAAGTCGCTTGGTGACCAAATGAGCTGATGACCAATAGCAAACGTCTACGTCAATGCGTAGGTACATAAAATACTCCCTACTGAATTTGGAATAACTCTAAAAATTTTCGTTTCCGGACAGGGGTTTTTATGGCAAACTTGCCTCAAATTGCCTGAAGAATGTATATGCAAAGTTTGACCATATAGTTGTGAAACACTGTTTAATTACTATGACTATCAAATACATTCATTCACCAAAAGTCATGACACACGTGCCTAATGTAGCGTGTTTTTTGCCTTGCATACAACAATGAAGAGGTAAAAGGAAAAAAATTTATGCCCTTGCATAAAAGGAAAATTATTTATATTTTTTTACTACGGTAATTTATGAACTACTTTAGTTTCTGGCTATTCTACCACTTCGAGAGTTAGTGTATCGAGTTTCTTTTATTTGTCTCTTGACCTCCGCGGCTCGTAATGCCCCCAGGCGTGTACGTAAGCAACCTCGAGAAGGGTATCTGATTTGTAACATTTTTTTTTTGTTAGTTATCATTTATGTGAGGTTTACGCCGTTCAGAAGTGTGGTTTCTCGAATTGCTTTCTATAGTCAAAACGATTAACCCGGAGGAGGTTACAGTGGCCCCCTCCTCTGAAAATTATTCAAAGGGTCCACAAGACGTTTGCGTTAAACGTCGTTTTCAGCTGATATGGAGTTCGAATTGTTTCCACCCAGTCCTTTCCTTACAAGAGACATTGTTCTCACTTTGCTTGGCCAGGCTATTTCACATTGATTGAACGGGGATTTGGGATTGGTTTTTATGCCGGAAACATTCTGCTATACATGGGCTGTTTAGTTTTGTCTTTTTATGTTTTTGTTTTTTTTTTTTGTTTTTTTTTAACGAAAGAATCGGATTTGTTCGTAATCATAGATTGTGATTTGGGGTGCTCACTAATGTTTCTGATCAGTGAGGAATTCGCATGGAAATTTGCGTTTGCAATATTTTTGCTTCTAACATTTATAAACATTTCGTGTTGATATTTTGCTGATTCCAGTAACTAATCTTTACACCTTTTCAAACTTATTCAGTTTGTTGATTTTAGTCTACCCTCTTATTATTAGTGGGGTTTTTTTCCTTTGTTTTTATGCTTAATTTCAAAATGAATTATAAGGGGAAAAAAGGGAAAAATATATTATTTGTTCATAAATAGAAGAATTAAATAATCTTTACAATTAAGCAAGTTTGTTAAAAATTGTTTATACTTTGTAAACCGACGTTTATATTGTTGTCGTATTTTCTCGCGTTTCGCTTCTTCGAGTTTTTCATTGTTGCTTTAACGATGTTTATCGCTTCCGAGGGTTTTTTCTTCTTTTAGAGCAGCTTGCGCCTCTGCTCGTGTATATTTTTTTGAGCGCAAGATCACGTTATTTTAATTTTAGTAGTTTTTTGCGGCGAGGAAAAAAGTCAGTTTTGAGTTAGTTAGCAGTTGCAGAGAGATTCAGATGAGGTAGTCAAGTGAAATGACATGCTTGAAAATTCGAACTAGAGATATGTCCGTTGAAATAGCCTGCCTCGTTGGTTCTTCAGAAATTAGCAGTGCCGTCAACACAGACTTTACCGAGGTTAGCTATCCATCCATTAGCTTATTCATTCTTTCCGGACTTAGTTCGTTCCTTCTCGTCCTCCGATATCTTGAGTGTCCAATTAAGATGTACTTTTTGCTTCAGAGCGTTTTTCAGCGTAGCCATCCATAGATTTTAGTCATGGATCGGAAGAGGATTTTCCTAGTTTTTCTGCGTTTCGCTTCCTATGAGTATGTTATGAAGCTTTGAATTCGTTTCAATCAGAATCAACTTCCTTGGAAATTTACCGCTACACTTAGGATGATTATTCACTCAAGGAAATCGAAGAAAAGCTGTACTCGATCAATGGCGACGTATTTCGAACGTCTTCTCACCGCTTCAGCTGATCGTCTTGACGGCAGTCTTTACTGTGGGGGGTTATTTTAACTCCAGTGCTTATTTGTTCCATTCAATGATTTTTTATTATGATTTTTTATCGTAAACTCTTGTAATTTTATTTAACCTGTATTTTTTTTTTTTTTGAGTTTCCTTTAGCGCCGCTCATAAGTTTCTCCTACTCTGGTATACTTGATGCTGTTTTCATTCGTTTTGTGCGTCCCTTTAGCGTTGTCCAAGTCATGTTACCAGCGCTCTATTAATCGATCTCATTTAAGCTGGATTGTTTTTACTGGTGCCCGTCCCGTGTTGTCCTTCGTTGTTCCGTAATCTATGCGTCTTAGGTGAGTTGCGTTTAGAGAGCTCATGTTTATTTTATATATTTTTTGTTTTTGTTTTTTTGTAAGTTTTTCTGTTGACACTTCTTTATTTTTTTTTTATTTCTATTTTTACTTTTTGATTTTTTTTTTGTTTTGATTTTTGGATCTATGTAGCAATTTTTTTAGTTTTCCTAGAACTGTTACGCCTACCGTTTTGATCTCTTTCGTCACCTGATTTGCTGTGTCCTTCACATGGAATTAGCTGCGGACTTTTCCCGAGCGCTCATTAGTAGTGTTGACGAACTCTGACATTAATTCGATTAAATTTACTTTAAATTAAACTAGCCTTTTAAGCATAATTTCCCTGAGATATCTTTTGGGTTTTTTGTCTTTGATTAAGATTAAAAAAAAAAAAAAAACTTAATCTAATGCACAATTTTTTCCTTTTCGTTTCCAATCATTTGTTTGACTATTCATCATTACTCTTGACTTTTCTTCCAGTTGCCATTGCAGTCTTGATCAGTGCGTTTTACTTCCATCCGTAATTCCTGAAAGGATGTAACTTCACCGGTGTGAATTTTTCTGACTGGGACTTGAGCGCCCGAAGACCATATAGGTTGCTTCCTTCTAAGTGTGGATCCACGTCAACGAGTGTTTTATACGTTCAACGTGCTGCTGTCATACTATTTTTTTGAATTTTAATTTTTATAAAGGAAGATATTAATTACAGAAAAGTCCAGTAATAAAGAATATTTTTTGATTGGATCCTTTTGTTGATTTTTGGGTTTGCTCGTCAAGAAACACACACCTAACTATCGTCTTAGGATTGTTTCTTGCGTATTTAAGGTAAACGTGAGAATTATACTTTGAAAGGTCATGAATATGCTTCATTAAAGTTTGGGGGTTATGAGGGTTGATTTGAATTCGATTCGACTGACGCTAGTGTAGGGTTTTTTATTGCCGAACAGTTAACATTAAGGGAAGGGTTAATCTTATTTTCAGGGGTTTGGCTGCACGTGTAGAAATCGATTTCCATTTCTGCACGTGACACTAATAACGTGCTGGGCCCCTCCGACCCGAATAACGGCGGCGATCCGTCGTGGAAGTGTCTAACTGTCCCCGGAACACATCCACAGGCACTACAAGCCATGCCGTCTCCACTGCACTCCATAACGATGTTGCATTTACCAGTTATGTTGGTGACGACCTGACAGATCGTTCGACGACGTCCCACAAATGTTCAATGGGATTGCAATCTGGGGAACGTGGAGGCCAAATCATTGTCGTGAAGTCGGTAGCATGTTCCTCCAGCCACTGCCGTGTCACAAGGCCGCGTGTGGAGGTGCATTATCTTGCTGGAAGATGCCGTCGCCCGCGGGGTAAAAATAGTTCATGAAGGGGTGCAGGTGGTCCCCAAGCAGATCGACGTAGAAGTCGCACGCAGAGTGGATGCCAGATGCACCAATGGACCCATTGTATGCCACGAGAAAACACCCCAGACCAGTATGGAGCATCCACCTGCCTTAGTGGTCGCTACCTGATAAGCGGGGTCCATGGCTACGTGTGGCCTGCGCCAGACACGGACACGACCATCGGCCCTATACAGCTGAAACCGTGACTCGTCGGACCAGGCAACCCTTCGCTAGTCCTCAGCGGTCCAATGTCGATGTTGGTTGGCCCAGGCTAGGCGTTGTCGACTGTATCTGTCAAGAGTGGCAACTGTCGTGGTCTCCTGCTCCCAAAGCCTGCAGCTGCCAAGGTTCGCCGAATTATCGTCACGGACACAGTTGTGGGACGTCCATGGTTGTACCACATGGTGGTTTGGCCCGCTATCGCCCTTCAGTTAGCAGTTGCAAACCGTGTAACCCGGCGAACATCTCTGGCATCAATGAGGCGTCGGCAGCCCGTCCGCTGTCCGACATGGGTTGTAACCCTTCGTTGGGTGTACTCTCGATAGACCCTTGCAACGGTTGTGCGAGAGAATTGCAATGTGTTGGCTACATCTGATATTGAGGCACCCATCCGTCCGGCACCAAATATCATCATCCGTTCAAATGCGGATAGCTCTCGGCGTGCTGCCATTTCTGCAGCTAGTTTTGCTTACAATGATTGTGCGATATCAATGAGTCCTGTGCACCTGCATTCCGATAATGGAAGCAGCAGGAACTGTCTCATTATGGACAGGGGACCTGATTGGAGGGGTGTGCCATGAATTTTGGTGAGTAAGTGTATGTGACTTGGTCTACTTGTATTTTCAGCAATCCATAAAAAGGTGACTAAACCTTCAGATGGTAGAGAAGTGAGAGAGCTGAGTAGACTATTTTGAGATAGGGGACCAATGATAGGATTACCAGACGTCTTCTTTTACCCGGAAATGTCCTCTTTTTATGTGTCTTAAAAATGGTCCGGGCGGATTTTTAGGAAAATGGGAAATACTCTTTGAAGTTATGCAATATGCCAAGGCTTCCTTTGAGTTAAGGAAGCTCTCAGAAGCCTTTGAAATCGAGAATCAAAGTGTTTAGTATCCCATTCTTCTGGATTATAGCTGCCGCCACGTAAGTTGAACGATCTTTTTGACATGCGCAGTAAGTCATCTCATCAATATGCTTTCTGGATTTTACCCATGATGCACTTGTTCTACTATAGCAATGGTGGAGATACACTGACCTATATAAATAAAAAACTTGACGCCACTGTCCGCCATCTTAGTAGGGGCAAGAAATCTCATCGTGTGTGCAACGTTTGTTTTATTATTAGATCAATTCTGATTTTTAAGCCAGAATAGAGCAATGTAAACTTAACAATTGGTCAAAGTAAAATGTTAATTAATTAAAAATAAGCTTTTAAATACTTTAAATCAAATCTTTAATTTGATTAAGCAGTCTGAGTTTCGTAAATACTATTTACTTTATACTCTGCCAAATCAAAAAGATAATATTTAATTATATTAGTAAAAAGTTTTAATTTAAATTTTCCCATGAAATTAATTATATTGGAATAATCTCGAATAAAAATGTCACAAAAAAGTTTAAACTATTGCTCCTACCAATATGGCGTCCAGTTAATCCTCTTAATGAGGGATGCGCCATCCAGTTATTTATATAGGTTAGTGTGGAGATATCGTTGAAACGTGGAAAGCCTATTAAAAGTCATAATATAAAAACAAATTGCATTCGAGTCGACTATTCTGCGTCAGTTTTTTATTTATTAATTTCATTTATCTATTTAAAAGAAAAAACGAAAATAGAAACCAAATATAAATACGAAAACAATGTTTCGAAAACGAAAGCGGATGTTTCATGGAATAGCTAAGCGATTTACTTCCGTTAACATCTATTGGCTGGCGTTAGAAATGACGTCATCCTGTTGTTCAACAAAGCCAACTAGAAAGACGTCAAGACGCCAATGAACGTCATCCTGTTGTTTGGCCTTGTTTGTATTTATCGTTGGCCTTGGTTGTTCAGCTTATGTGGCGGCAGCTATAGTTATGCCAAAATTCAAGGTTCCGTTTTGTCCATGGTGATTTCACCTGATTACTCGCACTGGGCTAAGTGCTCATCTTGGAATGGTGAACGAGTTTGTCGCCGTAAATTTGACGCATATTGAATACTTGAATACGTGGATACTTCAAAGGCAGAATGTAATTATGCAGATCAGCGCTTCTCAACCTTTCCACAGTCACGTACCCCTATAACAAAATAACAAACGAGAGAAAGAAACACTAATGTACAAAAGTAAATTTTAATTACACATACGTACAGGGTGTTGCAGATAACTACAGGGCAGTATGACGGGAAGCCTACGCGCTCGATTGCAGGGGCCGGCTCGGTCAATTGGCAGAATGGAGGGAGATGGGGAGCGTTTCCACAGTCGGAGAGGGGGGGCGAACGTCAAACTGTCATGTTTTTGAACATCACAAAATAATACTTCATAAAGTTGAAGTTGTAAGAAACTTCACAAAATACCCAGGTGACACTTTCGCCCATTTTCTCAAAATCTTTCAAGGGGAAGGGTGCGATTAAAAATTATTTTTAGACTAATATGGTGTTGCTCTACAGGGTAGCAATTGGAAATTTTTCTCTATCTTTAATAGTTTTCGAGTTAGTAAATGGATGACCTTAAATTTGGGGGTCAAAGTCTGAAGTACGAAATTTGAGTGCGGTAATGAATTCCCCACCCCCTATTACCCCACACTCATCAGATCTCGCCTATCTGGCAGCTTTGAGATACCTGCCATGTTACCAGGCTTTTTGGACACCCTGTATACTGTATATATAGAGCTCCCTTGCGTTGTAGTTAACTTCGGTTCCCGCGTTGTACACGCTGATGAGGAGAACATTATAGAGTTTAAGTTACGTTCGCGTTTACGTGTAACTTAAACTCTCTAATGTTCTCGAAATGTACATACGTGTAATTAAAAATTACTTTTGTGGATTAGTATTTTCGCTTATTTTCTTCTCTCGTTTAGCATTTTGTCCACTGTTTTTAGCAATTTATTTTGTCTGCTCAACAAAATAACTATCAAAACATTTCCAATGACCCTTGGTTCCTTCAGATGTCTCCCCGTTCAAGTACCACTAGTTTACTCTTGCTTACTGCCGGTGGTAAGCGTACCACTGCTTGAAATCGCTAATATAGATGAAGTGATTGTCAATGATAATAAACATTCCAGAATCGAAATGTAATGTAAATCGTAGGTGTCCTCTTTTTTAAAGTTTGTCATCTGGTAATCCTAATCAATAATCGAAAATGCATATTTCAGGCTCCACGAAATGTTGACTGAGCGACATTTTTGTAAGCTGCTTTATTTTCATAGCAACATAACGGCGTGTCTGCTAGCTTTGATGTTGATATCCGTGAGCACCTGGACAGCGGATATCTTAATAATTGGACTGGAAGGGAAGGTCCAGTCCAGTGCGATTGTCGGTTCTCACTCCTCCGAGTTTTTCCTATGGGGGGCACGTCAAATCGTTAGTTATGAAACCCCAATAGAATCCAATGCGATATATTTACAAGGATAATTGTCACCAAAGATGTACAGGGTGTTGCAGATAACTACAGGGCAGTATAACGGGAAGCCTACCCGCTCGATTGCAGGGGCCGGCTCGGTCGATTGGCAGAAGGAGGGAGATGAAGGTGGCCTGCAGCAGCCAGCAGTTTTCACAGTCGGTGAGGGGAGGGGGGGGTGAACGTTAACTTAACGGAAATGACGTCAAATTTTTTTCGTTTTCTACGAAAA
>JAHWFO010008089.1:5392624-5414320 GCA_023313115.1 Rhysida immarginata
AAAAAAAAAATCACGTTAAAATCTGTAATAGTTTTTGAGTAATAAACATGTATAATACGGGAGATAATTTAGAAACACCTGTATATTAGGAGTTTAGATGAATTTTTAAAGATCAAGGCTTCAGTCTGGCTTTCAAAAATCTCTGCTTCAAAAGTTTATTTATGGAATATCTCAAAGATATTCCAAGAGTTGTTCAATAAAGAATTGGGTGTTAATAAAATAAAACATGACACTTGCAGTTTTGTTTACTTTTCTAAAAAGAAGAAATCATGAACTGAAAAATTGGCACATGCAAAATCTGTCTTGACATGGAAAATTTAAATTTTGATAAAGCCAAGAATAAAAGGTGAAAGTAGTCAGTTTTTAATTTTCTATTATTTTCATGTAAGGCTTCAATTTAGATACTTTTTGGCCTCTCAACAAATTTATGTTATTAGCTGCATATGAAATCTTATACATTAAAATATACCTGAAGAAAAATTAATGAAAAAAAAGGGACCCATAAATGATCTGAAATTGTTTACCATTGTTACCCCTGCATTATTCGCCTTCAATTCTTGCTTTTCATTTCCATTATGTTTTTCTATGTTGGATTGTTTGTAACATGGATTGGATAAAAAAAAAATTGGCAACAGTGCTATACTTTAAAAAGGCTTTATTATTAGAGGAAACATCACTTAAATTTCTTCAATGTAATCACTTCCCCCCCCCCCTCCCCCCATATTTATCACTTTTGCCACAACTGTGGAAGGATCGTAACCATCAGTGAATGCATCCATCTCTGTTGATGTCATGAATTGACTGGCATGGATAAGGCAGTTTTTGTGTTGTGATCCTCTCTAAGTGGCTCTTTCATTTTGGCAAAGAGATCGTAATCGCATGGACTCGCCAAGTGAGTATGGCAGATATCCCAGTACTTCCCATCAACAGCGGTGCAGAAATCTGCTACAGCATCAGCAGTGTGACTCCAGCTTTAAGGTTCACTTCCAGAAAGTACCATCATTCTCCTTAAAGCTAGGTGAAGGTATTATTGCAAGAAACAACAGTTGTAGGCGCTACCTTGGTGCAGTATTACCCAATGGATGTCACTAGGGCAATTGTACTAACCTTCGGTACTTTAAGACTCTGCAGTATTTTGACTGAATACTGTGGAACTGTTAGCACTCACTGCATAGCTTATCTAACCTTTTTCTCAATTACACCACAATCAATGTCATATGACTCACGTGACTAACATAGCAGCAGTGCTCTCATTTACATTTTATCCAACCCTTGTACTTCCTTTTCTGGTTGTGATACTTTTATTCCTATTTCCAGTCATCACAGTTCATTTTCCTCCTTGCCAGTCGATTTACCGTATTTTCGTAAATATAGTCGCATTCTTGTATACTGTTGAAAATTCAAATTTTTTGTAAAATTAAAAATTGGAAACCCACACCTCTGTATTCCCTGTTTGGTAATCAATATACGTGTCTAAGAAGAGCTGAAGACAGTATTATTTAAATCAGAACCTTAAAAAATATAACTTAAATATTTCGAGTAGAAAACTGCGGGAATATGTAATCAGGCATGTCGTGCCATTCATGTTAAATTGTAAAACCTGCACCCTTGTATTGCCTTACCCTCCTTCTCAGGATGTAAAAAAAAATGTATATTCCATGGGGTATATTCTTAAAAATACACAATACTAAATCATAGTTGAGATGTGCATATTGTCCCATTTCTTATGGACATAAGGGTATTTATTTTCTACATAATAAACTTAAAAATTTATTTTGAAATTAAGGAAAGCAAATTTCAGTAAAGAGTAATTTTTTTAAATAAATGTTATAGAGCCTGTTCCCACTTATTCTTCTGATTACCAAATGGAATTGCTGATTGCTTTGGAAATGTCTCGCTTGCAAATGATCCAAGACATGGAACGTCAACAGCAGCAACAACAACAATCGGAAGTACATGAGAACAATCAAGAAATAACAGAGGCCTCCGGGTATGTGATTCTTTCATTCTGTAATAAATAGCAAGCTTCAAGCATTTGAGTGTGCCCACAGTACTAACAGTATTGTTTCCTTACTAACAGCCCCTTGCCCCAAAGCCCTTCCACATGTCAAGTGCATATTGGTCAACAACCACTGCCTAATACATTCCTTTTCTGTGATAAAAATCATCTTTCAGGTAAGCATAATCCTAATTTTGTGAGAGCATAACATATTAAACAAAAGGCCTAATTGAGAAAATGATAAATATAAATTACAGGAAACCTATTTTAAATGATCATAATTTAATTTGAAGAAACAATAATTTAATTTTATTTGTACTGCTCAACAAATTTCTACAACTTTTCTGTTCCTAGATGAGAATAGGTGATTTCATCTGATTTAAGGATATTGAATTCATTGTAAAAATCAGATTTTTTTGGTCTGATCATATTTACCTGTAATTACAAAGAATGAACAAAGTAGACAGTAATAGCAAAGCATTTCAGCAACTTATTGTTTTTTACCATGTCTGTCTGTCCATCCCTTTCATATTTTCTATATTTTTTGACATAGAAGGTTGAAATTCAGTATGCAGTTATTATTTGTAT
The DNA here is from genome assembly GCA_023313115.1 of Rhysida immarginata. Classification (NCBI taxonomy): domain Eukaryota; kingdom Metazoa; phylum Arthropoda; class Chilopoda; order Scolopendromorpha; family Scolopendridae; genus Rhysida; species Rhysida immarginata. Next base: position 5,395,212 of record JAHWFO010008089.1, read on the forward strand.
GTCTGTCTAGCTTGGTTATGATTACCCCAATAGGGTCAAAGTAACTGGGGAGGGAATTAGAGGGGTTTCACATCCATATGCTATAAATGATGGGATATAGAAGAAAAAAAGGAATAAGACACAAGAACCCTGGAATAAAATAAAAACTGAAAAATAAACACAGGATGGTTAATTAAGCCAATCGTTTTGGTTTTTCTTTTATGAGCTTTTGAAGTCTATAAAGCTGCATTATCTCAGATTCTATTATAAAATTTCTTTGTTCTAGTCCATTAATTAATTCTTTTGTTAAATTAACATAATCATCAGTTTAAATTAATTACTGACCAATCAATACAAGGTGAATTTTGGGCAGCAGTGCCCATTGACTTAGAGGGAAATGAAAAGTGGCTATTATAAGCGAATTAAGGGTTGATAAAAATATACAGCACTGTCTCCCTACTAGTCTACATCTGCTGTAGAATCATGGCCATGCTTAGTTAGCAGACTTTCATGAACTTTGGTGTTTTCTCATGCAAATTTCTCAATAAATACGTTATAAAAATAAGATAACCAGTTACTTTTTAAACATAGATGCTACGGTAAAAAATTCACTGCGGAATGCAACCGGGCTAGCCAATATAGTCGTGCTGCTTGCATCGTGACTCTGCACCCATGTTGATGAAAGAAATATTTGCTGTCACAGCTCTGTCGCAGTTTCCCCCCCCCCCCCTCTTTGCTTATTATTTTCACTTTGTGTTGTAGCTTTTTTCCCCCTACATTCAACGTTTCACACAAATATTTAGTTGTTATTGATGGCTTGGGTTCTATTCCCTCCATGAAGTGTAGCTCAGTTTTTACTCAAGCCAATTTACACCTTTTTCTGCAGATGCTTTAAAATGTCTTTTTCTTCTAAAACCAGTGCTTTGAGGACTCGTACGTAAAGGCATAAAGTTTAGTATGAAGATTCTTTTAAGCAATTTGTACATTATGAAGTTTGGTCCAAACTGTTCCAGTTGAGCCGGAGTTGTGGGGATAGCGGCAATGTGTTTTTTGTTTTCAAGTGGTAACACACAGCATTCGACTGGAATGCTGGTTGCTTTGGATGAGAAATGAAAGAAGATACGAGGTCTTTTCTATTTTCTAAATATTATTTTTGAGCAAATAGATATTTTGCTTATTACTCTCCTATGCCCTCCTCGGGGAGATTAATTTTTTGTTAATCTATGCACCTTATTTCCTGGTGCATAGATTATATATTTTTTTTTTTTTTTACAAAAGCTTTTGGAGCCTATGACAAAAGGAAAAAACCTGTTTAGGTTACAGGTTCTAATGCAGCTCTAGGGTTAAAACATTTTTTTTCTTTCATTTTTATAATTATTTATTTTTTATCCAAACCTGATATATTTTTATAGAAACGATAACAGTTATGTGGATAATAGATATGTGAACCTTAAGACTAAAAAACTCTTTCACCACAACAAAAAGGAGATGAAAACCAGAGTTTTTGTTGTGGTGAAAGAGTTTTTTTAGTCTTAAGGTTCACTGATATATTTTTCTTCAGTTTTTCTCCTACCCCCTCCTGATGGCTACGTACAGTACACTTTCCGTTCAATACAAAGGAATGACGCACCTTTTTTTTCTCAGTGACAACTAGTATCGCCATCTCCTTACATATTCAGCTGCCCAAACTAAGCCAACTATCAAAACAAGTAACATGGAGAATTCGCATCGCATAATAACCCTTCTTAGTCCCTTCCACGGACTAAAACTATCAATGGCTTAAGACCAACACGTGTCAATTGGGACCATTACCAAAATTCGACCATTACCCACGACATGAGACTTGCCAGCCAGCACTCAAGCAGAGCCACCAGCACTGAGTTATCACACTACTTCTGCATGGGGCTAATCGGAGCTGTACAACGGCGGGACACTTGTGCCACCTCATACGGACTTCCAGATTCCATTACTGGGATTTCTAAATGTTACATTAACGGAAAATTACAGACTTTCATTTCTCTCATCGCACAATTCCATGCGGAATGACCTACTGTTCATCTATAGATTGTTCCCAGTTCTACGAACGGCAAGCAACTCAAATGCACATAGGTTGTGCTGGCTAAGAACACTGTACGTCTGTAGCAACACAGAAACAGCAAAACGTTTCTTCAAAAGTTTCCCGGGGCCCGTCAAATAACTAATCAAACAACTCACCAACTTGTCGCATGATGTTTCCCACGCTGAAATACAAACCAATACGGCTTCACTGCCAGGCACGTCGGGGCAGTAGACCTTAACGGGGCATACAACCGAACGAAAGAGCAGTGGCGGTTCATCTTAGCAGAATATTTCCACCACGTACGACACAGAATGAACACAAAAAAAAACACATCATCAAATCAACACTGGGCAAATGCTGAATTAAAACATAATCGCAGCTTAATCAACAGGCTCAACTATAGCAAGCTGGTCAAATGACCTATTATTCGAAAACATCTTTTGCTATCGAATGATAGGCTTATTCTACTCGCATATCGACGGGACAGCAGTAGAGTCCCAGTCTCGCTTGCTCAACAAAAAAAAACAAACTTGACCAGCATGATCAGAAATTTATTTTCAACTCTCTTAAATTCTAATAAAAAAAAAAACACAGCGGCAACAATTGCCATGACGAGTCAGCATCCGATAAACATGGAGGATTTCATCTCCCCGACAATGCTAACTCGTTAAAAGAACTCATTGTTGACTCCTTTTAAAAACAGGCTTAAAACAACAATTTTAAAAATACACTTAAAATAACGCTTTAAAAAAAATAATGAAAATACAGACGGTAAATATAAAAAAGAAATACCCAAAGACACTTAAGTAAACGATTCATAAAACAGCAAAAATAACCGGTGAATTTAAGAGTTGTGAATAAATTTATAGCAACAACTCCTAAATTAAAAACAAAAAAACATAAACAAAACTGACATCAAATGTCACACTTTAAAATCAATACCGGTAATTGGCAAATGGAATGCAGATAAAAAGATTCTGTTTGCACAGAAAGGATTGAAATAAAGTCTGAATATTTTTCCAGGAATAAAAATTAATGCTAGAATTGTTTGTTTTTGGCCAACAGAAGGTGGTGGCAAGTTACAGACATCAGTTTATGCACATTTTTAGACTGTATAAAAAGAGCAGCACTTGCTGCAAACGCTATTTCGGAAGCAGATGGTGATAGTTCCGTCTCGCCCATAGTTAATCCGGCATCTTATCGTCTGAAAATTTGCATAAACTGATGTCTGTTAAAACACTATATATAGGAAAGTATTGACATGCTTTTCCTCGCCGCTTTACAAGCTGATTGACTATTGCTGCAACGCGTGATCACCTCCATTTTCATGCACTGTTAATGCACATAACATATAACATAGAGGAGCTTTTTTTAAATTTCAAATTATAATGCCGTGTTGGTGTGCTGTGGTTGCACAAGGAAGATTTTTCAGTATGTAAATATATAAATTAAATATTGTGCAAAAATATTCCAAGTAAATAAAAATAGTGTTATACTTACTTACATCTTTGTTTATTTGATTCCATTTTCTTAAGCAGTATTGTTTTCGTAATTTTATTTTTATTTTATTTATTTATTTATTAAAATTACAATTGCTCTTATAAACTAATCTAACTGATTGCAAGAAAGATACATGTCTACCTTCCAAGGCCAGTAAGGCAGAGCTGACGAGGTAGGTCCCTGGATGGAGAATTGATAAACAGATAGACTTATATAAAGAAATAACTTTTTAGCCACAACATAATTAGTACAGGGTAACAGTTTAAAACTAAAATAAAAAATTTAGAAAATAAGATAAAAATTACAATAAATGTAAAATAATGAAATACCCAGATAGACTTAATTAACAATTTGTGAGGTGGGAGGAGTGAGCAGAAGTAATTTTTTTAGACGGGATTTGAAAATGGAAACATTTGTGGAGGAGTAGATCAGAATCTGTTGCCGGCAATGGCAATACTTTTGAGCTAATAATTTTGTTTAATATATGGAATCGGGAGGGGATTGCAATGACGGATGTTATAAGGGGTTGGGAGAGGGGAACGGTAGTATTATTGTTGAGGGCTTTGTAGATGAAGGTTGCAAGGTTAACATAGCAAAGAGGATATATTGGGATTACTCCTATAGAGTTGAAAAGGTGGGAAACAGGGATGGGTTTACAAACTTTAAGTAAAATGCACAAGGAACCATTTTTGGATTCCAAATAATCTTAACTAAATGAAATTTGGTGGTTGCACTCCAGAATAACAAACCATAGGAGAGTGAAGAATGAATTAGCATATTTTAGAGTAGAAGGTTAATGTTAGAGGGAAGGAAGTGGAGGTGAGAGAAAAGGCCTAGATGTTGGTTTAGTTTTGTAGCAAGGGCATTTATGAGGATGTCCCAGGAGAGATTGTGAGATAGATAAATGCCTAAGTATTTGAAAGAGTTGGATGAGTTGATCGATTTGGAGTCGTAGGATAAAGAGAATTCATTTTATCACATTTTTTTTGTTATGCTGTGGAAAATGACAAACTGTTTTATGAGTGTTAAGGGATATACGATTTGTTGCTTAAAAAATGAAAGAAACAGTTTAAGTAATCACATATTGGGAATAAATAAGTGTAGAAGTTTGTGGAATTGTTGTCATACATAAAAATATTTTAATAAGGTCAGTTTTATCATTTGGTTGTGACTTCACAACTTGGTATACGAGGCCAATCAGAAAGGTTGGGCATTAGTTCCAACAAACAAAAAAACACTGATTATTAAAGTCCAAAATGAAGACAATGAAATTTAGTTTGTTGCTCAGACCCAATGATGTGAATTTTCAATGCTGCCAGACATGTCATACTCGTTGGTTTAGTTAATAAACAATGTAAAGCTTATCTTTTAATGAGCTTGCAGCTGCAGTTTTGCACTTATTTGTTTACAGTCAAAAATGGTCTAACTAGATTTATTACATGTATTTACGCATTTTAAATTATATTATATAAAAGATATACAGGGTGATTCAGAAAGGTAGGTCAAGAATGAAATCCTATGTACAGTTTGTAGCGGGGAACAATATTTTTCCTATAAACATGGACCCGGAAATGCATCCTTACAGAGATAATGCAACTTGTACAAGGTAGGAATAGAATGTGTATTACCCGGACGGCAATGGTAGGGTCCATGTAAATTAGGATCTAAACATGTAAATTGTTCGTGTTCTCTCCTTTAAAAGAGAGGAAACGAAACATGTAACTCCATTGTCGTACAATGGATCGCTTAACTAATGCGGAGCTGGCGGACATGCATCTCGTCTACGGTGAGGCACAGGGTAATGCTACTGAAGCAGAAAGGATTTACCAACAGTGTTTTCCAGACCATGATCACCCACATCGCCGGCCGTTTCAAGCACTAGACCACCGACTTCGAGACACAGGTTGCCTATGAGGTGTATCAAACAACAGCTGGGGAGTGAACATTCGAACACCAAGGTTTGAAGAAGACGTTCTGGCTCGAGTTGCCGTTAATCTGTCGGCAAGCACCTGAACCATTGCAGCAGATGTCAATGCTTCTCAAGCCACCGTGTGGAGAGTGCTGCACAACGCAGGAATGTATCCGTATCATCTGCAAAAGGTATAAGGACTTGTTCCTGGGGATTTCGCACCACGTTTGCAGTTTTGTCAGTGGCTTGCGCAGCAGCTTGTGGCTGACTCAGACTTCACCGCGCACATTCTCTTCATTGATGAGACTACGTTTACCAGAGATGGTTACTTCAACACGTGTGGGATGAAGCGAATCCGCATTCTTTCCACGTAACGTCCCACCAGCAGCGGTTCTCCGTGAACGTGTGGGCTGGAATTATTGGAAATCATTTGATTGGGCCGTACATTCTGCCTGATCGGCTAAGTGGACAAAACTACCTGATATTCTTACGGTTTGCTGTTCCTGAACTGCTTGACGATGTGCCATTGTTAGTACGGCAGCAGATGTGGTTTTAGCACTAGTTTATAATGAAAATAAGATTTTTTTATAATAATAACTAATTTATTACCTTTTGAATAAATGAATAATTATGTATAATAATAATGAACCCATTGAATTACTATTATAAATGCCTGATCCCACATATCTAAAATTTAGGAAAATAAATTGGAATTACACACAAGATTGAATTTGAATTAATCATGTGAATGTATAGGTTGTGCAAAGGCACCTCATCAAGGGGAGTGCTATTTCACTGCGATAATCAATTGAAACTTTTCATCACTACAATCTAAAATAAATACAGAAAAGGTATAAAATTAAAATAAAGATGAAAAAAAAAATTCAAAGAAGTTATATGGAGCTCAAAATCTTGATTGGGGGCATCACTTATCTATGCAGCAGCCCTGAATAATTTGCACAAAGATTGCATCAGGAACAGGTGAATCTCCTTCATCTGTTCTTGATTACATGAAATAAATTATAATAGACCCAAAATGTAGGTAGCGAGGCAATCTGAGCTGACTGGGTTGATAGGAGTGAACGTGCTTGGAGGGAGGAGAAGAGGAAGACGTCAATATGCGATGATCCATGACTAATTTGTAGGAAATAGTATGTGTGAAGGAAATGTAGCTTTTCTTGAATTCCTAATCATCGGCGCCATTTATATAATATTCATTCTATCCCATATTAGCTGCTCGAAGCTAAGATAAAAGTGCTTAAAACGTTGCATGTTTTCCATACTTGGATTAGTTTGGGCAGCTGAATCTGTAGGTAGATGGCGGTACTGAGGGGAAAAAAACGTGCATCACTTCCTTTGTATTGAATGGAAAGTGCATACGGTTAAACTGTATGTAGCCACTGTGAAAGTATTTGTTTCCTCTCTAAACTTCTAAGGAAAAATCATGGGCTTCTCAATGAACAGCAGGTTGCCAGGGTTGTTTTTTTTTTTTCATAATAAAACTAACAAGGGAACCCCACATAGCCTAACTGCTTTAACAATAGAGTCCTTGTATGGCTATGTATGCTGAAATTTTTTCGTTTTCGCGGTTTATTTTGAAAGAAACACAATTTCGCACTCTCTTATTTTGCAAGCATCTATAGTAGCTTCAGATGAGTAACATATTTTAATTTGGTGGAAATCTATGACATAGATGTTCGAGGGATTCCCTTGTAAGTCAAAAAAGTTAATGTTCATGCCTTCAAGAAAGGGATGGTGGAGAAGGATAAAAATATTTTTAACTCTTTTTATGCAAAAAAAAAAAAAAATTCCGATCCTTTTCAACACCAAAATTTTTATATTATTGAAGTGTAATCTTCAGTGTGCCAATTTCTCTACTTATTATTAAATTTTCAGCTGTTTATGCAAAAAAAAAAAAGAAAAAGAAAATGATTTTGTTGTTAAAGCAGGCTTATACTGCAGCGTTTATGGGAAGACACATGCCAATCACTTCCATTGCCATGGATTCTGTTTGATTCAGTCTTAGCTTAACTCTTAACCTGAACCATCTTAGTTTGTACTCCAAACACTCATCCATAAACCATGAAAATCTCCGTTCACTATCACTAATTTAGTGTTTTGTGGTAAAGCATGGCAATATGGTCAACTAGCAATCAAGACAAATGCCATTTTTCTGGAAACAATGAAGTCATTGTTTCCAATGGAGTACAAAGGAGTTGTGATGTCACATATTGCAACAAGTGTTATCGCTTGTAATCGTTTTGTCAGGGAAGCTACAAGACATCTCATTTCGTATACAAATATGAAAACCAGAGCACTAGTAACTAGCAATTTTGATAACAGTGACAGCGATATATAAGGGCTGTTAGTAGAATTAAATGCTACTGCAACTTTTGCAATATATAGCCCTATGCATTTAAGTTGTTGAAATGGGATCTTCTGCACTATACAGCACTTAGAATTGCAGAGGTCCCCCGGTATGCTATGGCATGTGTACATATGCTATGACAGCAGATAGGCCTACCTCATTCCTTCAACACTTAGCACGTGTCTGTTGTGGTCATTGTTCTTTAAGATCACCAGAATTAGGCCCATTTAAAGTTGGAACAGAATCTAATTTCAGTAAACTTATTTTTAATTGACAATGAATTTAAAACTGCAGGATCAGGGTTAATGACCCTCTCCCGAGCGCTCCAGTATTATTATGTGAACGAAACTTTGCACGTGTATGCCAACACTTGTTCAAAAAAGCCGTTAAGTGGCGCACGTGTAACTGACGTGGTAAAATCCTTCTGCCTGAATGGCCTGTGGAGCGTTCTCCCAAGCCATCACATGTTGTCATCCATATTGTTTATTGCGAGAAATTGATGAGGCAATCTGCTGTCGGAGCGAGACTTGCTGTGATTCCTAGCCTTACGGGCAAGGAGATCAGCGAGTCTCCAACCGATCAACACAAGAACCAAAGAAATAGACTTTGAGGTTTGTTGTGGAATGAGGATAATGCTTCTGCTCATTGGGCAGTTTGGCCTGCAGTTTTTTTATGTAGAAAAAGCATGATGCTTCAACATGAACTGAGCATACTATGCTATTGGCATTTGTCTTGATCGCTAACCCATGTTTCCTAATCGATTCTGATTGTAGAAATCTATAAAATGTGAAGTTTCTATCAGATTTCTTATTTACACACCCAAACACATAACATTTTAAAGGCATTCTGATAGAAAACAGGATAGCAAACTCTTGTGATATGTAAAATCGAAAGTGACTATGCAACGAAATTCCCTCAGGTTCTCACGGCAGGAAATAACCTTATGTTTCACAGATTCATCTGGCAAATTTTCACTCTTCTGAGACATTTTTCTTAATAAAATATTAGGATAAATCGAAAAATTTTGAATATATACTTTATTACCCTGGATTAATGTTATGATGCAAAAAAATTAAAATCGAATTTTTCCATGGAGTTTACCTTCACTATATGACAGCCCGTTGTTATATCAGACAGTGTTATATTTTACTAGTATAAGAGATGAATTAGATAATGCAGGCAGAGTATATGATAATATTAAACAATTTTTGTCTGAGGTCAAATAAAGGGTGTGTTTCAATAGACTTGCAGACCTAACCGGAGGTAACTCGAATAACTGGCCTGTGAGCTAAAGTGAGAATTGTGATGATCATGCTATCGAAACACTACGGGAAGTAATCTTTGCACAGTTTTTGCGTTTTTCTTCAGGTACTGTTCAGAGATTTCTTGTTTATTACTGTTTAATTCTTGTTCAATTTCAACACTAACTATAATTTTCTATTGACATTGTTGAAAGCAGACATCTACATGTTCTACTATAGTGTCATAAGCTCCACGAATACCACGATACCTGATCTACCCATACAAATCCTCTATGGCTGCCGCCATCTTTAAACGAGCAGGATAAGTTATCATAAAGCTGTATGACCTCGAAAGCTAAGACCATTTCATAGGGTTTGGGATTGCTTCTCTGCTTTATCAAAATGGGCAAGACCACCTCACGAAATTTATCGAAACATTTCAGAGAGAGAGAGAGAAACCCTACTCTCATGAAAACCAAGAGTCTATCGAAACACACCCTAAATTTCCTGCAAAATTTTCTTTAATTTTGATAGTGTATTTTCAGTTTGCATGGATTGTACCCACCCAAAATTCACTATCCTATTACCTCATCCATTTACAGACCATCAGTTTGATAAAAGACTTAATAAAAGCAAGAAATGGAGATAAGATCTACTTGCAACAGAAACTTCATGTAGAGAGCATTTCAGTTTGTGAGCATCTTTAGTCAGTACAGAAATGTTAAGGATTGCTAGCTTTGTTTGTAAAAGAGACACTCCCTCTCCCAATGCATGCTTGTAATTGATGCTGAAAATATCGTATGCATTCCAAAAGAAAATTTTGTAGGATATTCTCACAGGCATTCCCTATTATATTGTCATATGTCTTCTTCAGTGATTGAATGGTTTCAAACAAAACACATTCTTGACATGTCCTCATAAAAAAATTGAGGAAAATTAGGTCGGGAGATATCACAGGTGTTTTTATTGATTCAAATGGGGATACTTTTGAACATCTTATGTAATAATTTTTGTTTTGTTAATTAAAATAAAAATTAATAAGTATCTAAATTGTTTGATTTAATTTTACAAGAAAAGAAGCCTTATCTTGGAGAATCCTAAACCAACAATAAAAAAAAAATCTAATTTGCCATTTAAAAAGTCAGACTTGATCTTCCCTTGAAAACTGTCATCCCTCAAAAAGTGGAAACTTGTCTGGTTGCCCCCAAAAGATGCAACTTTTATCTAAAACGTTTTTCCTTAGCGTTTTTTGTTTTCAAGATATTTAGCTGTGTTACTTAAAATGAAATACCCTGTATAATGACACACTTAGGTTTATGTTGATGGAGGCCTTGCAATTCTGCACGATTTCTTTTCTGCTATGTGCTACAAGGCCTCCATTAACTTCATCATCTATTGAGAACTCTCCATTTCATAACATTTAGTTATGCTTAAATTTCTTGGCACCTAATTGCTGATTGGCATAATTTTGTTAAAATGACTGATTTAAAAACAAACAATTATATTTTTGAAAAAAGACAAAAATCGTTTATGCTGAAAATCATCCAAACGTGCTTAATCTACTGGAATCTTTAGAAATGAACCAAAAATGAGTTCCTCGATATGTACAGAGCACCTATGGACACTTTTGATTGGATTATAAATACCTTCATTAATATTAGCTGTTAGTTTCTTTGCCTGATTGGAAACCTTATTTTTTCAGATACAGTATTTTTACTTGAGAATTTGTACATTGAACAGAAACTGGCATAACAATGAAAATTGAAAATTATGAAACAAGAATGGAGAAGTAAAAATTCAGAAGAAAGTTATTTTCATAAAATAATGGACAGACAAGCATTCATACAGTTTGTCTCTTAATTTTAATTCCATCCAGAACTTCATTAGTATTGCGATAAACTCTGCAAACTCTGCATTCTGATCCATGAAACTTATTTTAGTACTATTTTTAGTATCTTATAAGACTAAATTATAAAAATCTTTTATAAAAATACAGGGCGTTTCATAATTGGTGTCCCGTCTTTAGACCCAAATAACGACTCAAGGAAAACAGATTGGGGGAAAACGAATATTGATTATTTGGTTTTAATGTCCCCTAATTCAAAATTAAAAACATTTTGCGTCCCTGGGGGTGAAGGGGTAAATTTTGAAAATTTTAATTTTGTAGGGGTAGGGGTTAGACCCCATGTGTTATTTAGAAAGTTGTAGAGCATCATGTAAAATGTGGGTTTAGCAAAAAACCCAGTGAAAAAATCTCATCGCCTGCCCTTTATCGAGTGGGTAAAGTGAAAGGTATGGCTAGCTAATGTAATGTAATAAGTTTCTAATGAGTTTTCCTGTTTTTATCTGCATTAGCTAGCCATACCTTTCGCTTTACCCACTCGATAAAGGGCAGGGATGAGATTTTTTCACTGATTTTTTTGCTAAACCCACATTTTACATGATGCTCTACAACTATCTAGCTAACACATGGGGTCTAACCCCTACCCCTACAAATTTTAAATTTTCAAAATTTACCCCTTCACCCCCAGGGATGCAAAATGTTTTTATTCTGCATTAGGGGACATTAAAACCAAATAATCAATATTCATTTTCCCCCAATCTGTTCCCCTTGAGTCGTTATTTGGACCTAAAGACGGGACACCAATTATGAAACACCCTGTATAAAGCTTAAATAATTACTTTTATAAAGCTTAATTATTGGTAATATTAATGTTTTAGATGTACGAGGCCTGTGAGAAAAGTATCTGACCTAATTTTTTTTGCGAAAACCTGATGGATTTGGATCGCGCGTGCTTGCATGAGCCGACCTTGAACCTTTGTGCATATGCGTGAATTATTTCCCGCCTCTCAATAGCATCAGTTGCTGGCAATCAGCATTAGAGGGAGGTAGTGTGTTGTGCTCTCGTCGGTTTTTGATTTGAAGGAAAATGACGGAACGACTGGAGCAGCGTTACTGCATCAAATTTTGCCAGAAACTGGGCGACAGCCAGGTGGAAACCATCCGGAAGATTCAGACGGCTTTCGGTGACGATGCTATGGGCATCACACAGATTAAGGACTGGTACAACCGGTTTAAAAACGGCCGCACGTCGGTGGAGAGCGAGCCACGTTCTGGTTGGCCATCAGCATGCCGAAATGACCAGGTCATTGCCAAAGTGAACGCTGTGGTGATGCGGGACCGTCGTGTGACTATCCGAGAAGTTGCGGAAGAGGTGGGCATCAGTATGTTTTCGGCACATTCCATTCTGACCGAAGATTTGGCCATGAAGAGAGTGGCGGCGAAATTCGTGCCGAAGCTGCTGATGGCGGAACAAAAGCAACTTTGTCTTGACATCTCACAGGACATGCTGGCCTCCGCAAACAGTGACCCCGACTTCATGAACACCATAATCACTGGTGACGAGTCCTGGGTGTACGGGTACGACCCGGAAACCAAAGCCCAGTCGTCACAGTGGAAGCATTCCTCATCACCACGACCAAATCAGGCCCGCCAAGTGCACAGCAATGTGAAAGCGATGCTGGCTGCTTTCTTTGACTCTCGCGGTGTGGTACACCACGAGTACGCACCACAGGGTCAAACAATCACCAAAGAGTACTACAGGGATGTCCTCCGTCGCCTCCGTAATGCAGTGCGGTGCAACAGACCGCAGTTGTGGTCAACAAGCAGTTGGCGCCTCCATCATGATACAGCCCATTCCTCGCACTTGATTCAGACTTTTTTGGCGAAAAACCAGGCTCCCGTAGTACAACAGCCTCCTTACTTTCCTGACCTGGCCCCCTGCGACTTTTGGCTGTTCCCCAAACTCAAGAGGCCATTGAAAGGAATGTGATTTCAGACAAGGGAGGACATTATGGCTGCAACGAAGGCCGAGCTAAACTCCATTCCGAAAGACGCTTTCCAGGAATGCTTCCAACAATGGTGGCACCGCTGGGAGCAGTATGTGGAGTCCCAAGGAGACTACTTTGAGGGTGATTAGGTTTCCAATGCTCCAGGCGTGTAATTTTTTTTTTCCCGGCTGAAGGTCGGATACTTTTCTCACAGGCCTCGTAGTTGAATCAGGTTTTGCAATTTCTACTATTTTGTAACATTAAATTTAAATGTGGAGGTTTTAATTTAGAGCTTTTTGTTTGTTTGCTTTGTAGACTCTGCTGTTGAACCAGATAAGGATGTGCAGCAAGAAACAGATAAACCACATGCATTAGATTTTAAAGAAATGGTAGATGACTCAAAGACTGAAGATGAAGATATGGAAGCAGTGTTAACGGGTACTTCTACTGATAGTCCTCTACCTCCATTCCTGACGCCTTCTTCAGATCTGTCAGTCACATATTTCTTGAAAGAAACTGATGACGTCATGGGATATTTACACAACACCAATATAGAAGGAGACTTGGATTCCAAAGCAGACAAACAATTGTTATTTAAAAGCAGCAGCACAGGCAGTCTTGAGCATCCCCAGGAGCACACAGGACGTCTTACTGCCAGTACTGGCAATTTAGTCACATCTGCTGCTGCCGACGAGTGGGATCGTGATGTGGTTTTACAACTGTTACGACAACAATCAGATGGTTTAGGCACCAGTACAACTAGCTTAGCACTCTCCCATGATTCTACAGATCTACCGGATGGAGGAGGACGCTTAGTAGCTAGCACAAGCAACTTGTTGCACACGACATCACATTTTAATGCCCGGCTGGTTGCCAGTGCTTTAGATTTGCCTGAACGTTTTCACGACACATTGTGCAGTGCATGTGCCTCTCGTGATCCTTGGGGAAACATCTTTTCGCACTTCTCTTCCTTAAGAAAAGCCAATAAATTCAACCACACACTTGTTAGACCATATAAGTGGAATCAGCCTCTATGATGTTTACCCTTCTTTTAGGAATACTTTCCACTTCCGAATGGGAATATTATCCTGTCTTATTCAGAGACATTTTTTTTGTTTGTTTTTCTAACAATTCTTTTTTAAGAATTATGTATAGAAACGGAACAATTCAATAGGAAAACATCTTTCAGAATTGTATTTTTTATCGGTGTTTTATGCTGAGAAATAATAACAACGTTTCAGTTGTTGGTTGACAGAATTATTAAGACTTCTTTTCGTACTTACATTTAAGGATAGAGTTTAATAGAGTTTTCTTACTTCATTGCTTTATAGATATATAAGACATTGAAATATGTTCCTTTTTAAAATGCAATACATGAAGATTTAAGGGGAGGAAAGAACATTTTAAAAGATTGGGAGGATTTTATTTCTTCCAAAACATAGTCATTATAATCTGTATAATCAACATATGTTTCTAATTTAGATGAAATTCTCTATATTTTATTTTAATTAGTAAACCAGTATTATTTTTTTATATTAACAAAACAGTTGTGAAATACTAACAGAATTTTTTTTCTCTTGTGGAATAGTATGAATTGTACAGTTAATTTATTTCTTATTTTTTATCTTGTATTTAATTTTAGAGGATTTTTTAAAAATATTAATTTATTACACAAAAAAAAAGTTGATAAGGAGACTAAAATCTTTATAAATAGACAATATTATAAAAATTCATATGGAAATGGATGAACTTTGAAAATGTTTGTTGAAGTTAAAATGAAATCTTATTATTTCAAAAGAATATATTTGGGAATGAGGAACCTTAATGCTTGAGGCTATGCAATTATGTTATCTAATTGTTACCTTTTATTATGATGCTATGCTAATGTTAATAGAATCTCTGCCTATAAATTTTTTCTTTAGAAGTCGTCCTTTTTTTAAGTTTTTTTTTTTTTTTTAAGGTTAAAAAAATAAATGTAACAAAAACGGTTAAGGCCGTGATGCAGGAAAAGTCTAGCAAGATTGGTGCTTGCGAGAGTGCTTACCAGAGAGGGCGATTTACCAGGCCTAGCAAAAAAATGCAATGCAAGAAGCACTTTGCAATCTACGACGTCACAATGCAAACAAACGGTTTTGGTGTTGAGGTTATCATAGTCTTTAACCAATCACAACATTTTAGAATTTGCTTCAAGACCTTCTATATCCCACTTTAAGGAATCCACGTGTATTATTCAAGGGATTTGTATGAAGAACCCAATCTACTTTGTCTGGGACTCTGGCAACGAGAAATACAATTTGTTAACTATCTCAGATGCAGGGTTTTAAAAATCAGTTTTGTATTCTATTAAAGTAATACTAAAAATATAAATAATTTAAAAAGTAATTGCAAGTTTCTTTATAGGCTTTATATTACAAGTAAGCATATATTTGTAGGCTACGAAGAATTTATTTATCTGATTTAAATAATACTTATCGCCAAAATTATAGATATGCAGTGGAACCTTGGTTAACCACCAACAATTTTTGTTTCATTTTACGCACCAATATATCGGTTAACAAACTGGCCACATCACAAGCTTGTCATTTTACACGTGCAGATGGATGGTGTCACTTAGTATTCATGTGAATATTGCTCGCAATTTAGGTTTTATATCTTCAATGTTATTTTAAATTGCCGATTGTACAAGTAAATACCCATATTAAATTAATGGAAAAAAATCCCCTTTTTTGATCGCTGGAATCGATTAATTGTATTAATATTTATTTGAATGAGGAAAGTTGTCTTGGTTCATGAACAACTCAGCTCGTGAAGAGAGTCCTGAAACAGATTAAGTTCATGAATCATTGCCGATAACTTGTTATTACAAACGAATATGTTCAACTTATTTCTTAAGCATTTTAACTTATTAATTGCTCTCGGTTCTTTCATAGCCATTATTGTACCCAAAATTCTAAAGATTTTCTTAAACGTCCTTATTTTGCATAAGATGAACTATAGTAAAAGAGCTGCCATGTTGATCTAGCAAGATAATGCCACTGTTTCGAGGAATTTGCTTCTTGCATTCCTTGTGAGTCACAGATGCGAAGCTCCACCTCTGCTTGCTTATGATCGCAATTAGTTTCCTGCATTGCGGCCAAACTGTTAAAAGCGCTGAATGGGAATTACTGCTCGAATTCATAGGAAAACATGGAGTGAAATACCTGCTGAGCAGGTGATTTACAAATTGGAATTTTTTATTTTTATGTTTTTCATTCGTAATTTGATTTTTGCAAGGTAGTTTGCAAGGGTAAAACAGTTTTTTAATATTGTATTTAAATTAAAGAATGAAAAAAAATTATTTTGGGTGTCATAAAAAGAAAACTTGATATATGCTAGTCATAGTAAAAATAATGTTGTTGAAAAGTAGATTTGCCATCTTCTTTATACATATATAAAGTATAGAGAAAACATTGTTTTCTAGACTTCAAACTTTATTTGAAAGTTCCTGAAGATGAGAGACCAGTTGATGTGCCCCATAAACCCTTGTTGTGGCAGTCACTAAAAAGAAGTTACCATTATAAAATTAATGAATTACCTATCAAAATAAATTTTGTTGAAATCAAAATATTTATTTCTAATAACAAACTAATGTATATTTTCTGTTATTATTATGTAAATTATATAGCTTTAATAATATGTTGCATAAATTACATTAATTTATTTTGATGTCATAAGATGGAATCGCATCAGTTTCTTTTTGTTATGTATAGTCAGAGGCAGATGACTGAAAGATGTTGTTATTAAAAATTAATATACCTATCCTGAATATTATTTCTTACTTAAAGAAAAACAAGGGGGGAGAGGGGAAATTTTTCTGTTTTAAATGTAAGTTAGGGATAAGGAGTGAAGTAAAGACAACTACTGGTATTAATGGCATTGCTTTGTGTGTTGTCTGCAAACATTTTATTGACATAAGGTGTTATTATTAAACATCTTTCTAAAAACTCAACTTCACTAACAAAATGATTTGCAGGCTTAATGTTATAAATTGTAAGCCCAGATTATTTTTCAATAGAGAGCTGGATATATTTTATATTTGTAAGTACAGTCTATAGGATATTCTTTTAAGAATCATTTCATTTTTGAAAGTTTGTAATTCACGTAATTATCATATTTATCAGTAAGTAAATCACCCAATACATTGAAATGGGGGGGAAATTTCCAAAACTGAGCTGGATGGGATAATATTAATTTTCATTATGTAAGAAATTTTATTTATTAATTTTACTTTGTGGTGTAACATTGCTTACTTTGTAGAGCTTTATTATGAAAAGATGATTAACGCTTAGATTAAATCATAAAATACGTAGTCAAAAAAATGGAAACAAATCCAATAAAGAGGGGGCAGGGTATTGTTCATGAAGTTGAGTCTTTTGGAAGTAATTTGAAAATTATTGAGATATCTAGGTTATTTGGGGAATGCTAGTTTATGATACTAGATGACATAGTTGCCAAATATGTAGATGAAATTTTGTAGTATATAAAAGACTTTTAATTTTGTAACTAAAATATTGTATGCAAATTAATTATTTTAAATGTAACCCTGTTATCAAGGTTAACAACTCCATTCTCCTCATTCAAAGCAGCAGCAATGAAAAGAAGGAGTATGTAAAATTAGCCTAGACGAAAAACTCATCCCTCATCAATCAGTTTTTTATCAATTTGCATCATTTCCAATATCCAGCTTATAATGTTCATGATAAACTTCATGTTTTTACTTGTGATTGATAGATTTCATATGGGAAAAAAGTCATTTAAATCAATTTTCAAAGATCCGAGTATTATAGTAGCAAAGAATTGTGTGAGACAATGAGTGAATTCACAAATGGTAGCAAGTATTAATATTGTGTTAAATAAAAGTTGAATGTTTTTTTTAATTTCAAGGTTAATTTTAGTGCCAATGCAAGTTCACTGGAGAAATAAAAATGTTTTATGAATATTTTTTCTGAATTTTTGTTTTTTATTTATTTAAAAATTGTTAAACCCTTATTATTTTTTTTTTTCATTGAACTTGCATTTTATTTATTATGGTGTTTATTTAATCTTTATTTAACCAATAATGTTAAAATCAAAATTCTACAGTCCTTTTATCAAATAATATTGTTAAGCATGTGATAGTCTAATGAAAAAGTAGAAGATTGAAAGTGAATATTAAATTATGTAATGAAGAGATTTTTGTCATCAAAAATGGGCCAGTCGATTTTTAGATATATATATCTTGAAAGAAAATTTTACTTTTTGAAATTAATCATTAGAAATGGTATGTGCAGACTTGAGTGTATTATTGAAAAATTAAAGATAAAAGAAGAAACTTTTAAACTAGTTTGCAGCTGTGATTGTTTACACAAGTTTTTATATTGTTTTTAATTTTTAATTTTATAAATTTTTAATTTTTTTTAAAATTTTCATTTCAAGATATTATTTCCCTTCAGCAGTTGCCTGCTCCCTAATTACTGGTTGCCATTGTTCTTCCTCTTCCATTGAGCCTTGTCTGTGATTATGTGTTATTTTCATACCAAATCCAAATAGTGTGATTATAAAATGTGGAATAAAAAATGAGATAATAACTAAGTTTGTCTGTCTGTCTTGTTATAATCTGTAGTGCAAGAGACTGGGCAGTTTATTTCTACTTGGAAGAATAAATAAGCAAAATGCCATACTTCACGCAGATTTTTTTCAAGATTTAATGCTGAAAAATTTCACCACGTTCAATTTTAAGTAGCTGAAGAATGGAGCACTTATTGTTTTACAATGCCCATCTGTCTGTCTCCCCCCTTCATATTTTTCACATTTTTTGATGTAGAAACTTGGAACGTAACATATCATAGGCATGTCCTACTTCACTATTTAGCATGGTTTTAATTGGCCCACTGAGGTCGGAGTTATGGGGGTAAGATTTAGAGGAGACCAAGTGAACGATGTGGTATTTAGATATTTGAAATTTGATATGCAGATTCCTCTAGGCAAGATCTATATTACTATGAAGTTTGGGCCAAATTGTCCCCATGGGGTTGAAGTTGTGGGATGACAGTCACTTGGTCTTTAGAATTACGGCAGCATATGGCATGTAGTATAGCACTCGATCAGACATGATGAGAAAGGAAAGATAGCGCTCATTTATATTTTCTGAATACTACTTTCGGAAAAATAATTTTTTGATAAAATAAAATCGGGGGGGGGGGG
>JAHWFO010008089.1:5417669-5434632 GCA_023313115.1 Rhysida immarginata
CCATTTAAGCAAATTTTGTTTTCATCAAAATAAGATTATCAGTGACATGCTTAAGCTTTTTACACCATTAATATTTTAGATGTGAAGTGTCTCAAGAGACCATAAAGAAGGATCCTAACTTATATTAGCAAAAACTGCTTTTTTTTATATAAGAGCATTTTTTTTTTATTTCTGTTTAATTGAGGTGACTTCTGATGTTCTATACAAGGCCTAGAAATTTAATAGTGATCATAGGAGTACTGGAGGAGACTGGTGGTATGTGCAATCTTAGCAGTATTTGCACATGCAAGGCCATATTCCCCACCCCATTATGCAATGTAATGGGCATTACCTTTCCCACTTGCACAAACGTTTACACTTTCTGTTCAGAACAGAAAGTCTTTGTAGAAATACGTTTTCCAAACAAGAGCAGTGTTCCGGACTTAAAATTGAAATTGCAAGGGGCATTACTGCAAAGGAGAGCTGCCAGGGAAATGTAGTGGCCTATGAGCTGATGTATTATAGGCCAACTGAATTCCATAAATATTAAAGACATGCTTATTGTTTCATACAATTGCGATGGTGTGATCCTTACTCAAGAATTACCCAACAGACAAAAGTAAATTCTCCATACTATTCATATTTCTTGCAACATAACCTTCGTGAAGCCATGTGGAGGAAAGGTTTCACTTTCTCACCACTCCACCTCCTATCATCCATGACAATGCCCATTGTCATGGGTATGGTGTTGTCTGTAATCTGCCTTGCAAGATGGGATTGGGTTGATGTACCACCTTCCATACTCTCCAGATCTTAGCCCTGTGACTTTGATTTATTCCCAAAACTTAAGGAACCCTGCAGCATTTCATATCATGTTGGAAAGAAAGAGCCTCTTGTCCATGATAAAAGTGATTATTCATGTATACATATACGTATTTCAGTCACCTTGTGGCTGTCTTTCAGTGTGATACAACTGAGGAAAATTAACATTAAACTATTGAAATGCATAAATCAAGAATATCTGCTGGACTCCTTCAATACATTGGAAATCAAGAAGAAGGATCCAAGAATTTTACTGAATTCAGACTGAATTCATCTGACTTTTTGACTTGATTGTAAAACTTTCAGAATTATTTGTTTTTTTTTTGTAATTTTTGTAAAAACTTAAATAACCTTAGATGATTGTTTAAACAATCTTTTTTATATGGTTAATTTGTATCTGATTGGGTTGCCAGTTATTGGGTGTCCAATCATTTCCCTTTCTTTCTTTTATGTAATTCACAGGTTGATTGAATTTTATTATATAAACGATTGCTTGTTCTTTTCCTTGGTTGTATCACACAGAAAGATGGTCACAGGGTGACTGAAATATATATGTCGCAGACACATAGCATAATTGGACACTCCGTGAAATGTCCAGACACTTCGCGAAGTGTCCAGTTGCATTGGAAACATACTGTAATTAGGTAGAATTACAGTATCTGTATGGACACTTCATGAAGTGTCTACAGCAGGTCAGACCGATACAGTAACGATGTCAAATCCCGTGGAGGAAAATTTTAGCTATCGCAATGACAAAAAACTTTTAATATTTGCCATATTATAATTAACTGAAATTTAAAATTTTTTATACGAATTTATTTTATATTTTATTTTCAAAAAAATGGTTTAGTTATTAGTCATAAATTTCAACAATATTTTGCAATGATTATTTTAGTTTTTATAAAATTAAAAAAATGTAATTGTATAAATAAATATTAATGCAAAGGAAAAACTTTTTGAATGGTTATGGTATAAATTTCTTATAATATATTCGGTTTTACCTTATGAAATGCATGTAGATGACAATCTCAAAAACAAAATTCTATGTGAAAAATTTAATAAACAGAAACTGAAATGATTATTCAAAGAAATTGAAGCAAGAAGAAAGAAGCATAAACAATTTATGGTGAATATTATAAGATAATATTGAATATTAATTCTAAAAAAGTAATAAAATGGATAAAAAGAAACACAAATTTCATTTTTCTTTATTTAATATTTATTTTCATTCTAAACAAAATTAATTTGGGCTGATTAAAATTAATTAAAAGTCTTTCAGTATTAAGGCATGGCATACTACCTTGGCATCTACTATTGCATTGCCTACCGTCCTTTTTACATATACGTCTTTTTATTGAGCAATATTTTTTAGACGATTTGCAAGAACACTTAAAGTATCCTTGCCCTCTGTAACTTTGTTTAACAGCTTCTCGCAATGTCAATTCCTTCGTAAAGTCAATTTCCTTTTCGTTTAAAAAAGTTAAACCATCCTTCTTGATATTCTCGATTCTGAATCAACCTTTTACAATTCCATGTTGGATCCTATTTGATACAAACCATTTTTTTCAGTGGTCAACACTTATGAGATTTTGTGGATCGACTGGCTCCCTGTCAACCTTTGGATTTGATAAAAGTATACAATCTCCTACCGCCAACGTGGGCAATTTCTAAATCTCAATTGCTGATGTACACTCATGTGGTGGCGTAAACGGGGAAATAAATATTAAATAAAGAAAAATGAAATGTGTGTTTCCTTTTATCCATTTTATTACTTTTTTAGAATTAATATTCAATATTATCTTATAATATTCACCATAAATTGTTTATGCTTCCTTCTTCTTGGTTCAATTTCTTTGAATAATCATTTCAGTTTCTGTTTATTAAATTTTTCACATAGAATTTTGTTTTGGAGATTGTCATCTATTTCACAAGGTAAAACCGTATATATTGCAAGAAATTTATACCATAACCATTCAAAAAGTTTTTCCAGCATTAATATTTATTTATACAATTCCATTTTTTTTAATTTTATAAAAACTAAAATAATCATTGCAAAATATTGTTGAAATTTATGACTAATAACTAAACCATTTTTTTGAAAATAAAATATAAAGTAAATTCGTATAACAAATTTTAAATTTCAGTTAATTAACTCGTAATATGGCAAATATTGAAACAGTTTTTTGTCATTGCGATAGCGTCTAAAAGTGTTTGACATCGGCATTTCGGGATTTGACATCGTTACTGTATCGGTCTGACCTGCTGTGGACACTTCATGAAGCCTCTAGACACTTCGCGAAGTGTCCAGACAGATACTGTAATTCTACCTAATTACATTATGAGTTCAATGCAACTGGACACTTCGCGAAGTGTCCAATTACGCTATGGGTCTGCGACATATACATATACAACCCAAATGCAAAAATATACGATCACTGTGTCTTTTAGAAAAACAATAGTTTTATTCAGGAAAATAAGCAATGAAAGACAAAACATATTAATATGCAATTGTAAGGCAATATTGTTCGCAGTTTTGTGATTATCCACACAAATAATGGAATGAAATAAACAGCTGTAAAATAAAAATTGTATATATAGATATATCTTAACATTTTAATATCGATGCATGAATTTACAATTACCACCTTACTTGATTCAAAAATTTACAATCATTATTTTGTATTTCCACCCTTATGTTTGATCACTGCATGTAGACGGTCAGGCATTGTAGAAACTATCTTTTGACGCTGTTGAGAAGTGATTTTCTCCCACACATTTACAACAGTCTGAATTAAGTCATCTTTTGTACGAGGTTTTTTTCGGTGTACCTCCTTCTTCATTATGTTCCATAAATTTTCAATTGATGTTTGGAGGCCAGTGACGTAGAAGTGATATTTGTTTATCTTCCAGCCACTTCGTTGTTGATTTGCAAGTGTGAGGAGTTGCACCATCCTGCTGAAATATGCAGCTGCCAGTAGGGTGGACTTCATTCAATGACGGTATCAAACATTCCTGGAGAATTTTTGGTACCCAGATGCATTTATTATCTTCATCTTGCCAACTCCGTGAGCGCTCATGCATCCCTATACCTTTACAGTCTGTGGAAACTTGGCAATTTTTTTTAATGCTTCAGGAATGTGTGCTTCATGTTTTTTGCAAATGACTGTTTTTCATCTCCATAACAAACAGAAAATCTTGACTCATCACTCCATACAATTGGATTCCAATCTTCTACAGTCCATGAACTGCATACTTTTGCCCACTTCAGTCGTTTCTTCATCTGTAAAGAACTCAATAAAGGTTTCTTCTTAGGTGAATAATAGTTGTAACTAAGGCTGCGTGCGAGTCGAATAATTTCAAGAAAACTTTGATTTGAACCATTTGAACATTAAATAAAATCTACAAATCTACATTAAAACAATTCAAAATGAATTGATCTGTTTCTCGAGTCATTCGAGCTTTTATCGAATTCATTTGAACTAGCATTGAAGTTTGGCTGCTGTAACGAATTGTGTGATTTATTCAATTAATTTGTATACAACAGCTTTTGAATACCTTATTCGAAACCTATTCGAACGGCCTTTGAATATTCCTTTCGAAACCATTTGAACATTTTTCTTTTGAACATACCTTAGTTTTCTTCACTTTTCTCAACATATTTGTTGTAATATTTCCGTATGAAAAACCTAGATGATGAATTTGGTTCTATTTCCAGCACTATTTTTCTAACGTTAAAGTTAACGCTGCAGTCGTACGCGTACGAGTGGTTCTGAAATCTTTGAATTTCAATTAGGTATTTTAACTAATTAAAACTGCATTTACAATGTCCCTGAAGATTTCTAATGGATTAGTCTGCCATAAACACCGAAATGAGCTATTATTTGTAAGTAGTTATAAGCTTATTTTCGAATGTATTCGAAGGTTTCGAATGGTATCGTTCCGATAAAACCAATTCGAGCTTACAGGAGTGATCAGCCTCCTTGAATCGAATTAATCGAATGGATTTGATTTCAATTCAAGTGTTTTTGAACTTTTTCCGAATCCATTTAAAATTAAATTTGTTTCATTTGAAGCAGAATTTGTGATTTTCAAATGAATTCGTCTGCACCCTTATTCAACTCGAATTAACGCTCGTACACAGCCTTAGTTGTAACCAAGTTCTAGTAATCTTCTTGTTGTTGATGTTGACACATCAACACCAGTCATAATTTTCTATTCTCTAGCAAGATCAGAATTACAACTTGGCACTTGTTCTTTACTTTAATAATTCTATTCATCATTTTATCATCGTTTGTCGACGTCTTTCTAGGACGACCAGATTGTGTAGTTGGTAATACATTTCCTGTTTCTTTAATTTTTTTCAAAATTGTAGATATTGCACTTTGGCACACACATAAATCTTGGGAAATCTGTCTGATTGATTTGTTTTCCTTAAACTTATTCACAATGAGCTCTCAAAGTTCTTCGCTAAGAGTTTTGTTTCGTCCCATTTATAACAATAGTTTTGGGGAAAATTGCCTTTATGCAATTTAACAAATTATTACGTAAAAGCATATTGATAGTTTCCATTTTATGTGAGGGGGGTATAGGACCGTTTCAACATAAACTAATTTGCATGGGTAAAGTTTTGGCAACTGATTGTAAATTTTTGAATCAAGTAAGGTGGTGATTGTAAATTTATGAATTGACATTAAAATGTTAAAAATTGTATATCTTTTTTTACAGCTGTTTATTTCATTCCATTATTTGTTTGGATAATCACAAAACTGCAAACAATGTTGCCTTACAGTTGCAGATTAATATGTTTTGTTTTTCATTGCTTATTTTCTATTGTTTATCTAAAAGACACAGTGATCATAAATTTTTGCATTTGGGTTGTATATATGTGAGTGAAATACATATATGTGTACATTATTAAATACTTTTTTTGTGAACAAGAAGCTTTTTCTTGCCATCATGTTATTTGTCACAATTTATGGTTAGTTTCTATTTCATTACCATGACGATGGAAAAAAGTCACAGATAATGCTAAGGACTGTAAAATGGAATCTTTCCCGTGTTAATCAGTACATCAAAACAAAAATGGATGTAGAATAGCAATATGGTAGCTCTTTATTGTTCGAACAATAAAGAGCTACCATATTGCTATTCTAGACCCATTTTTGTTTTGATTTATACAGCAATATTGACCAAGATGCAACTATTAGATTTAGTCTGTACAGTTGTGATCATTATTAAATTTCCAATCCTCTTATGTAGTCTGATAATAAAATGCAGAGGACAAACTTCTGAGATGATTAGAGGATCAAATAGGTCATATGGAAGTAATTTTAAAATTTCAAGTTTTCGAGATAGAATCCACAATAATTGCTAGTAAATTGAAACAAAGTGTGCTTATTGGGGTAAGTTTCTTTATAACTTCAGCCTCCTAACTATTAATATTTGCTCTTTCATACATAAAAATTATTTCTCTGTTAATGAAATAATAATGAACCATGGTAATACAGTACTAATACAATTTCAGTGATATAGTTATTATGAATGACGATTGATGTTGTGTTAGTGTTTTGTTATTAGCCTGTATAAAAAATTTATCAGAAATATGAATTTCATTTTCTTGCACTATGGGGAGATATCGTTGGATTACAAGAATCAAAATGCCTGGGAAAACATTTCGGCTTTAAAATAGTTTTATAAACTGAATTAAAATCACATAAGAAATTATGGATGTATTTTTATTTCTACAACCCTAGTAATTTTGAATTCTAAAAATAATTTTAGCATGGTGCATGATGCACATTTAAATTAAAGATTAAAGGCCATTAGGCGACAGTCTAAAATAATTCCATACCATGACAGGTGGTCTCGTACACAATACAATGAAGATTTTAAATGCGTAATTTTGCAAGAGTGGAAGGACATCGATAATAAAGCAAATGAAAGTCGCAAAAAGAACACGCTGCTCATTAATTTCAATCGGGGTTTCCACAAATTTTCAGTCAAGTACATTAAGTAATAACTTGCTCGACTGATTTTTTTTTTTTTTTTTTTTTCGATATCGTCGTTGTCAAATCAATGTCTATGTGCAAAAAGTAAACTTTTGAGATGTTGAAAAAAAAAAAAGTTCTCCTGTAAAATTTTGTATGAAGGTGAATTTTAAAAACTATTTCATATTGAAATTATTGGTGCTAAACATAATATCATTTGCATTTTTAGCATTAAAATGTAACAATTTAATACCGTCACATAGCAGTTTTTATTTGACAGTATTCTAGCTTCTGCTGCACATAGCATATTTTATAAACTGTTCAAGGTTTGTCGTATAGTGGTTATAAGCACATAGTAGTTCTTTTATATGCAAGTTTGGTTACTAAACTCGTTGCAAGGGTGAAAATATTTTAATCTCAGAAAAGTGCACATAGCATATATTGGTTTGACAATGACGATATAGTACAGGGTTACAAATTAAAAAAGCTTGGGATCATGGATTTGTTGGAATTTTTGTTCATAATAGAAAAATGGAAATGTGCATTATTATTTTTTAGGTTATTAACAAGGTGAAATGCTTTATTTATTAATAACCAAAATGCCCATTAACGTTTGATAAACATTTAAAAATGATATACAGTCGAACTCCGTTAATACGCTATTTTCCTTTGGTCTCGTTCTTTTGAAGCTTATTTCTATGTAAATTCAACCTGTTAATAAGTGGGGGTTTCCCCCCTCTGAAAGTGGATAACAGGTAACTTTTGGCTCCATAAATTAAATTCATTCTAGAAATCTTAAATCATTTGGAGTGTATTTGCAAAAAATTTTTTTAGTCATGCGATATTCGATCATGTTCCATAAATTCTGATTAGTTCTATCGGATATCAACACTGATTCACATGTTCGTCCATAGCTGCAGATTTTGATTTGTTCAGAGTGTGTGTGTATATATAGATAAATTATATTCAAAATATCCATTCTTCACAATCCTATTTACAGCATGTTTATATCACTTGTTAGCATTTAGCATTTTTATTTTGTTACCTTTCATTTTACTCATGACATGTCTGCATCTCAGAAGAGGAAACACAATGATATTACGCTGGACCAAAAATTAGACATTTTGGCAAAGACGCTTAATATCCCCTATATAACTTTGTTATGCTTCTTAAAAACAAAGAGAAAATTAGATAGCAAGCAGAGCCTATAAATAAATAAATAAACAGGTTAGTTTTAATTAATGTTCTCCACTTCTGCACGGGTTGCAGACTGCGTTATTGCATGGATAGTATGAAACTTTGTGTATATGCTATGCAGAGCATTGGGAAGAGAATTTCAACAGAAAATTTATTAGTGCATACGGTTGCCACTAGGGGAAAAAGTAATGCCATATGCAAAAGCGCAATGAGTCTGTGAACAACCAATTTGCAGAGGTAACCAGGCCATTGGGAAAGAAAGAACATGGTGAAGCTCTGTTACGAGAACAGCAGCAATATTGCAACAGCACTGCGAGAATATTGGCATGTGATGGGATTGCGGACAGGACCCAAGAGGTTATGTATGAAATATGCAGAAATTCGAACAGTCAGGAGAGTTAAGTGTGCTGCCTGTTCACCAGATATTAATCCATGTGAATTCTGGCTGTGGAAAACCCTGTGTTTTTCATGGAGGTGTATGGACCTTGCTTGAACATTCGTGATGTTGCAGCCATTTGGAGATACTTCGTGCTACTATTGAGCATGCTATCCTGTGCTTCCAGAATGTCATCCTGCGCATTCCAATAGTGCATTACTACTGTCTGTGATAGACAGAAGTGCAGTCTGCAGCCTGCACAGAAGCGGGGAACTTCCATTTTAGCCATCAGATATATAAATGCAAAATGCATGTGTCTCAAAGCTTATTTTGTAATATAACACTTATGAGGTTTTCAGCGAATGGACAACAATTTTTCATTCCCGAATAACACACGGTTTTTGCTTGGTTCATTGAAACACGTATTAACAAGTTTCGACTATAACTGCTTCTGTTAACAACCATTAATGAGGCTTTGTTGAAATGTTTTAAAAATTTATTTCATTATTTTTTCATTTAATGCAGCTTTTTTGCATTTTTTTTTTTTTTTTGTAAAACATTTTAATTTTGTCAGTATTCTTTTACTACTGGAATTCTGGTATCCAGATTTGTTTCCCTGTACTCTAGGGATCGGATTAGTTGAATGGATAACAGCACTTATTCTATTCAAACGAATATTTGATTGTTAATAAAAATAGCTCTGAAAAATTTTATTTGACTTCAGAAATTTTTGACAGATTGTTGTACAATATCGATTTTTGATTTCAGTATTCTTCAGGAGCAGGTGACAGATTAAATACAGTCAAACATTGTCAATGCGCATTTCAAGGAAGCAAACAAAAAAACATGTATTATCCAGGAACACATATTGTCTAGAAACGAAAATCCCAAAAGTGTTGCGTTACAAAAAAATCTTGCAATGCATGCATCTTTCATTTATTTATTTATTTCTGGAAAAGAATTCGGTTATTGAAATCTATTTACATGATTGTATATTTTTGTTAGAAATTATATTCCTTAAAGAATTATGAAACTGTAAAATTTCAGGTGGAACATTATCACCATACATAATTGAAAGTACTCTGTCAGATTTGTATTTTAGAAGTTAGTTATTGGTTCACTTTAGGAGAGACACCCTGTATATTGCAAATAATTTAATATTTCTAGAATGAATTTCTTAATATTTGAGACCAAATAAATACATATTATCCCGTTTTGGAGAAAAATAGACGCATTATTACAAAGTTGAATTTACATAGAATAGCTTTCATGGGGATGAGACCAAGGGAAAAACACGTGTGAACAAGGTTCTACTCTAAGTTGTTCACATCTGGAAATAAGTTTTAAGGAAAGATACATGATTGCTAACATGCAATACCGTTAATTCCCCACATAAAAACAACCAAATATATGTAAATTGTTTATGTTAAATATTTTGTCTTTTGTATTTTTTTTAATTGTTTTCCACCATATTAATAAAAGAATGTAGTTTAAGGTATGAAATGGAATATATAATTGTGAATAACATTATCACTTGGTTATTATTCTCAAACTCAGTCTTTAAACACTATACAAAATGATGTAAACATGATATGCCTATGATAATCAAAATTGCAGTTGTGTGTTGTCAGAATCTTCTTGTGAACCACATTCAATATATTTTCCTTCGTTGGACAACCCACCTGTATGGGATAAGCATTGTTCGACCTCCTTCAATTTGCACATTGTCTGAAAAAAATGGGAGCACCTTTCTTTTATTGAATTAAAATAGCTAAAGTGGTAATAATCAGTTGTTAAAAAACCCTTCGTCAATATGTTTTTACCCTTTGTGATGTCTTTTTTAAAGGGATATGTGGAGGACTGTGTTTGTGCTCCATTACCAGCTGATCTCCCAGAACTGCGGGCTTGTATCACCGTTCTTTCCTCAAATTGACAGGGACATGCTTCATCTAGTATGGGATTAAATCAATTACAGAATTTATAAATGTAGAGTCACTAAAGGGGCACATATCAAGCATCTGTAACATGACAACAAAACTTGGTGATTTGCTCCATGTACTTGTAAAATTTTGTGATGATATACATCTACAATAGAATCATGAAACTGCTTCAATCATTTGTTTTCACCCTGTATATTACTGTTAGCTATATATTTTGATGTCTTGTCATTTTCTTTTTGTAAACTAGAACCTCTGATGACAGTATAATGTTGAAACAGGTTAATAAATACTAAGTTTTACCGTATTGCTCTTGGGTCCATTATTTCAGCATCTATTTCTGTGAGACTATTTTTAATTGTCAAAATTTAAATTCTGTATAGTTTCCAAAAATTTTAAACTTCATTATATCAAGAACACTTGAAAACGATAACTTTATTACCAAAATTTACATTTGTCATTGTATAAATTATGTTGTGAAATAAGAGATTTTTTTCTTGTATTACTTTATTACCATGGAAATTTGATACAGGTTCCCTGTGATTTGCATTTCGTTCTTCAGATCACCTCCTCCTAATTCAATTAATGATTGCTGCACCCCAGCCAGTTTTTGCTGCAACACAGACCAAAAATCAGCCAACTATAATTAAACCTCAAATAACGTCTTTTTTTTTTTTGAGAAAATGGATCTTACAGACATTTTCCTATTAAAACTTTATTCTTGCATTACTAACAGCACAAATAATCACTTTTCATGGCCTCGAGAAACTCCTAAAAGCTAGTTCGACAGACTATTTTGTCCCTTTTTACTGCACTTTACAATGATGTCATTTGACCAAAACCTACAAAAATTGGCAAACATTTTCTCTAAACATACCCTGAAATTTGTATTTATCAAGAACACTAATGATGATAACCTGCAATAAAATTTTCAGCATACAGTATCGCATTTTCTCTCTATTGTAGTGCAAAATTCTGTTTTTGAAAATAACCTTTATTGTCTGGACAAAATCATTACGATAAGCAGAAAGTTTGTCCTTGCTGAGTTTTTCTTTTGATGATTGCTCTAAATTGAATAGTATTCTAATGATATGAAAATGAAATCAAGAAGATCATTTGTAGTAGCCCTGTATATGCAGAAAGGTGCAATTTGCTGATGTTCAAGTGGCTAGTTACAAAAGAGATAATGTGAACCAGATAGTGGGCACCTAATGAATGGAAAAAAGATGAACATTTGCAAGCTGAGAGTAACCAGTCAAGAAAAAGAAACTGACAAAATTGACCATTTCTGTACTAGCTTGAAATTAATCCTAACTTACTCATTTCAAATTAAATAATGATTATCAAGGTGTAGCCACTTTAGTAGCAAATCTTGTATACAGCAAATAACACTTATTATGTTAATGTAGGGGAAAAAGTAAAATTATGCAATTGTTGAACACACTTTCCCCTCAAATTCTAACATGGGCTATTTTTGATTAACAGTGATGCAAAGATCAAATTTGAATGATTTATTTAAGTTAGGAAACTGAAAATTAATATTTTATTTATTAAAATTGCCTTCAATAATACAATTTCATGTTTTATCTGTATTTTGAGATATTATTTTTGTTATATCTTGGACTTCAGGGTTATTCGAAAAAGATGGTGCAAAATTAAAGTCAATTTATTTTTCATTGAACTAACATACATATTGATATGAAGTGACAGAAGAACTTCCAGAGTTTAATGTGTCTGTGTATTTGCAACAATCAAACTCTAGGATGCTGGAATTATAATTTGCCTGTGATCACCTGATTTAACATCCTGCAATATAATATTAAGCAGCTTTTAATATTATAACCCAACGGAACCAAGTACAAAAAACAAAAATAAAAAGGCAAAAATACCCGGTTATTTCCTCAATCGGTGATGTATTGTAAGGTTTCCATCTCCTTAATAATTAATTAGAGTACCCTCTCCTCCAAAGGGAGTTTAATATGGTTGTTTACAAATGAATACTGGAGTATTATTCATAATACTCCAGACATAAAAAGGTTATTCATATCTTTTTCAAAAATACATGTGGTTATTTGCCATTACATTAGATTCAGTTAGGAAACAGGTGATCAGCATTAATGTGACTGTAATATGGGCACAGCTTTGAATGTGGCTTCATAATCTGTGTCAATTAATGCAAGTGCCAATAGTTTCGGCCTTTTTTCATACAACTACTGCTCATGTGTACTTCCAAGCCATGTTCAAGAATTTTTGACTCCTAGTCCGTAACTTTGTTAACCGATTTTCAAAATTCTTTTTGTATTTGATATTTACATTTATCCTCTATGTAATGCACTATTCACTTTTCGACATAGTCCCCATCCCTTTCCACGTACTGCGCCAACGCGTGACTAGTCGGGTGAACTCGTCGGAGAGGAATTCCGGGGTTGTGTCGACACCAGGAATGAATGTAGCTTTGGACCCTCTTCTGCAACACAATAATGCATGCACACGATACCCACACACCAGAGGCTTGGCAGCACCTACAGCTCAAAGATGAAAAACTACAGTTCAAAAACGAAAACTTTGCACCTTGCGTCTTTCACTACTTCCCAAAGAAGAGCACCTTAAGGGACATGAGTAGCGTTCTGATGAAGACAAGAAAGATGCCATTTAATCCTCGTGTCGACACCAACCAGGATAATGCACCAGCACAGGGCCAGAATCACTATGGATTGGTTCCAGAAACATGATAGCAAGTTCTCCTTCAGGCAGTGACCGGTTCAGTCCCCAGTTCTCAACTTCCATTGAATCTCTGGGAATTGTGTGAAGTTCTCATGTCTGCATGGGCCAACATTCCTGTTGAATGTTTTCAGCATCTTGTTGAATCCATGCCCAAACGAATACAGGCAGTTTTGAGAGCTAATGGAGGTTCAACACACTGGACAGAGATAAGTAATAAAGTGGCAGCCCAGTGCATGTTGGAGCATTACTTCCTGTATTTCCTTATTACTTAGTTATGTAGCATAATAGTAAATAAGATTTGCATCAATGCATAGGAATAAAAGGAGTAGCTTCAGCTTAAAGACAAGTGAGATTATATAAACCTATGACTTAAAGTGAACACATGTAGTTTAGTGGGTGTAAATTCATTGAATGGTGCTTTAATGATTGCATTCATCAGATATTATAAATTCAGTGTTATTTTGTTACATGCCAAGATTAACCCTAGAATACTAACCATGAGAAGCATATCCTTGTTACTAACTATACGTCTCCCAGACGTACATCGCGTTGAAATGCAGTTATGATTAGTTGTATTGATTGAATTAAGGAGTTTTGGGTATTTATTTATTATATAACAAGTAATTTAGCAAAACATTTATTATAAAAATTGTTTATTAATTATTTAACTACTCTTTAGTTAAGGCAAGATTAAAAAAAACCAATCGATATAAGAATACTTGGAAAAATATCTGTATAAAAACGAATTTTATAGGTTAAAATGTTTTAAAAGGCAAACAAAAAGAGATCTTTTTAGAATTTGGAAAAATAAATTGGACTTAATATTAAACTTTGCGGAATACCATTTGTGATCTCAGAAATTGAACTTTCAGGATTATTTACCTTTACTTTTTGCATTCTATTTGTATACATTCCTTTCAACAATTATAAAAACTAAATATCACGATTAACCAAATCCCAGGCTTTATCAAAAAAAAATAACTGCTGAATTAAGACCATGATGAAAGGATTTATTTAATTTTTGTGTCAAATCCAATTATAAATTTTGGCTTGATTTCTTTTTTTTATAACCATATATTTCTTTCCCAAAATATTGTTTTTTTCCCACAATTCCTCAATTTTTTTTTAAAGCAATGTTATAAAATTTTATTGTAATAATAGAAAGTATAGATATTGGTCGATTATTATTTAAATCTTTTTTTTTTTTAATTTCTTATAGATTGGCCTAACCCTTGACATTTTCATCTGTTATGGCCATTCATTTGTCTTCAATATTACATTATATAAATGAGTATATGTTTACCAAAGCCTTTACCATTACTTCTAATGTCCTTTGCCCAAATTCCGTCAATTCTTGAAGACTTATTTATATTTAGACTTCCTATAGTATTATCAATTTTTTTTTCTTCCACAAAATCCATAACAATATTAGTTTGTATTAATACAAGTGCTTGTAATTAATATTAACTAATACGTCTCAGAGGATATAAATAAGCTCCATCATTCATAACAACACGTCCAAGAGATGTACAAAAATGGGCGTTGAATACTAACTCTACGTCCAAGAGACGTACAAAAACTTACGTTGAATACTAACTCTACGTCTGAAAGACGCACTATGTTTACGAAAACAGTAAATACACGCTATTGATAAGCAAGCTGGACAACTGAAACACCACTATTCGAAAGAATGCTTGTTTGGTGAAGCATACCTAAAGGTAGAGGGCGCTCTTTCAAGGTCAAGCGCAGCAGCTGATGTTTAAAATTTTAACTACGTCTCCAAGACGTATGGTTAGCATTCTAGGGTTAAATACCATGCAATATCTATAATTCTCTATTTATTTTGAAACATCTCAGTGTACAAATAGTAAACGGTTCATGATTCTGATGTTTAAATTTTCCTATAATAATATAAGGATTAAAGCTCTTTTGATAGACTGTATTGCCACTTTTAATTTAACTTAACACTACAAATTCAAATGTGTACTCTTAACTATAGCCATTAATCTGTTTCGATCTCGCTAAAGTATTTCTAATGAGTTCACAAAACATTATGTACAAAGAAGAGTCTTCACAATCATCATGAACTCTTTAATGATGATGATGATGGTCATCGCCTCCTTCCAATAGTTTCCCCACACCAACTGTGAGTACAGCGGCAGCCAGACCCCACTTGAATCCACGAAAGAAATAAGTCATCATTCGTTGCCTTTTCGTCCCAAATCCTGGATGGTAACGCCAGACTTCATTTCTACAGATACAAATAAAGCAAACATCAAAAGTATTTAAAATTATGGTTAATGTTTACTATCTGCACAATCGCAAACGCAAGTCCCACTCTCGGCCCTCCAGGGGAAAATAACTGATATATACCCCAACTTATTTGGTTACAGGGGGCAATTGGTTTCCCCTCGGCCGGTTACAGGAATCGCGACAATTCAGTTTGCGGATTCAGTCATCGCGCGATTGTGCAGACAGTAATTAATAAATTAAGTCATTTTTATGAGATTATGCTGCTGGGATATGTACCTTAGCCAAGGATCCTTGAGGCCCTTTTGTGCCAGCATTTGTTTGACATGAAGGAGCTCAGGAACATCTTCAACTTTATATGTTCTCCAGTCAGGAATTTCATATGGTTTTCCATGACCATGGCCCCCTTCGCCACCCATCTTCAAGAGAAATCAGAATTACAAAATATCCAACCTAATCGCATGTACAATTGCGAGCACAATAATGTCTATTATTCTTAAAGACAACACTAGGTGGGGCGACAATTTTAATAAAAAAAAAATTAAATTTAAAGGCTTTAAATTAAAAAGTACAAAGGTTTTCATTCTGATTTTAATGAAAATACTTGAGAATAGTAAAATTTTAAGATGACCTGTAATTGTTATTTGAGAAACGAGTTCGTTTTTTTTTTGTATGTGAAGCTCTTCCGGGAGCGTTTTAGTCATAAAAATAGATTTATAATTTATTATTCAGAAACAAATGTTGATGGCATGTATAGGAAAGGCAATATTCTGAAGTTGTAATAGTGATCATATAGATGCGCTAACATTATCAATTACTGATTATTTTAGCATAAATTAATGAGACCTGTATCTACTGAAAATTGTTAAAATTTGTTTTGGCTCAGCTGTTAAAATTGAATTCACTTCTGACGTTCGTTGAAATTGGTGAAAATTATTTCCAAACAATGACATCACAAAATGCAAACCTTATGAGAACCTACGTGTTCGTTTCGGAAATTCCGAAACTCAATTTTTTTTTTGTTTCTGAAATCGACTTAAAAGCTCATGATTCGAATAGATATGTTGAAAGTTTGAAAAAAAAAAAAAAATGCCCGTCTGTGCGTATGTACGTATGTGA
This sequence comes from Rhysida immarginata, assembly GCA_023313115.1. Classification (NCBI taxonomy): domain Eukaryota; kingdom Metazoa; phylum Arthropoda; class Chilopoda; order Scolopendromorpha; family Scolopendridae; genus Rhysida; species Rhysida immarginata. The sequence continues at coordinate 5,434,061 of JAHWFO010008089.1, forward strand.
CCACTATTGTGTAGCTAACTCCTCCGAAACGGCAAATAGCAGAACCGAATAAAAATTATACATAATTAGAGGGTCCCTTAAATTGTGCCTTGGCGTATTTTTATGTCAATTGGGTAAGCCTTTTTAGCGATATTAATTTTGTTCTAAAAATTAAAAAATGGTTGTAACGTTCAAACCATGCGAACCAAACTCAATAAACTCAACATGTACGGACTCCTCTCATTAAGACGAATTTTTTTGTAAATGATTTATTTGGCTCTGATGACCCGTTTTGGAGTTATTAACGACTCCGCCCCCCCCCCCCCTCCTCCTCCTCCCGCCGACAGAATTTTTTTTTCCATATAAAAAATTAGTTAGTACTTCGAGAGATCTTGACGTATTTTTCATGGAAATTAGGAAATTAGAGGAAAATAATTTTTAGAGAAATTAATTTTTTTTATTCTAAAAACGAAGAAATGGCAGAAGCATTCATTTCATTGACCGAAACACAAATAAACGACATGAACGGCCTCCTCTCATTGAGACAAAGCTGTTTGATTGCGAAGAGTCATTTTGGAGTAATTAAGGTTTTA
>JAHWFO010008089.1:5434732-5515956 GCA_023313115.1 Rhysida immarginata
CACCCCCCCCAACAGAAGAGAAACTTTTCCTTTTTTGAATCCGTTTCATGATCTGTTGGTAGGCCTGTGCGAATGTACAATTCCGCCATTACAATTTATTTTTTATGACAATTGGTTAAGCCTTTTTAGAATTCTTAAATTTTTTTCGAAAAATGATAAAATGGCTCTAACATTCATACAAACGAACCAAACCGTAGCCACCGATAAGAAATCAATAAACTCGGCATTTACAGACTCTTATTAAGGCAATTTATTTATTTATTTTTTGTGAATAACTTCATTTTTCTGCACACTTTTTACTGTATCATGATAATAAGTTGTTATTATACTCTATCCAACGAAAGTTGGAGTGGGCGTGTCCAGTTAAACTTCCAATTAGAATACATTATTTTTATTAACATCTATAGCTAACTTTCGTCCTTTCGGACATCTTCAGTAGTTAGGTTAGGAAATATTAAGAGAACTATGTAATTAAAAGCTGAATGTAAATAAGAAAAAAATATATAAATATGATTCTACAAAAGAAAATATAATATTGTACCGGGTGATCCAAAAGTGTATTACATTTTTTTACATTGTTAACGACATTTTCAGTGTATTCTGTTAATTCCCCAAAGACGTTTTATTTCGAGTGCAAGATCCGTATATTTAGTGATTTTGTCAGTGGATGTCTTTTGTAAATTGTGTGTGTTGGGGATGGAGATATCAATTATGTAAGTCACTTTGTTGTGCTTATCTACTAGTGTAATGTCTGATCTGTTATGAGGGATAGGTTTGTCAGTGATTAAGCTCTGTCAAAATATAGTTTCTGTGTGGTGTTCTCTAAGACAGTGTCGAGGATATATTTATAGTATGGAGTGTGGATGACCCTTAGCTTGTGTATCTTAGCGAGATGTTAATGTATGGTATTGGCTACTTGGTTATGTCTGTGTAAATAATCTGTCTGCGTGAGTATTTTCACAACTGGATATGACGTGTTGGGTGGTTTCCTCTGCGATATGGCATTTCTGGCAAGACCCATCAGTCGATAATATGTTTTCTGTAGCTTTTAGTGTTAATAACCTGGTCTTGTATGGCAATCATGGTTCCTTCAGTTTCCCCAAAGAGAATCCCTTCACTCAACCAAACGTTCGACGCTTTTTTGTCGACGTGCGGCTGGTGAGGTCAGAAGGATGTCTACCATGGAGTTGCTTTCCGAACCATGATTGAAGTTAGTGCATGTTGTAGGAATGTTATGGGTGTTCTAGACGCTGTTCAGATTCAAAGGTGTGTATTTTGTATCAGCCATGCAGACTGTTTTGTGCAATGGTGATGTGTGTTGTTTAGAGTAAAAGAATTCTCTGAGTGATTGAGTCTGTTTCTGGTGTAGATCTATTATATCAATAAGACCTCTGCCTCCCTCTGAACGAGACAGGGTGAGTCTTTCAATAGCTGTGTGTGGATGGTGCTTTCTGTGCTTTGTAAGCAGTTTACGTTGTTTCCTTTCAAGTCCCTCAAGATCTGTGTGTGTCCACTGTATGACCCCAAAGGAGTAGGAGAGTATTGGCGTGGCATAAGTATTGATGGTCTTGATTAAATTCCTGGAATTTAAATGTGTTTTAAGTATTGCCTCTAGCTTATGGAGATATTGTTTAGTGAGTGTATTCTTTATGTGTTTGTGCTCCAGAAGCTTGGCTTGCTTAAATCCTAGATATTTGTAAAATTCGTCATTTTTCATAGCAGCAGTGTGATCTGGTTCTTCTAATGTGAAGCCCCCTTCCCTGATTACTCCATTTTCAATGTGAATGGTTTTGCATTTGTCCAACCCAAATTGCATGTGTATGTCTTTTGAAAAAGTTTGTGTAATGTCAAGTAATTGGTGCAATTGTATTTGTGTGGAGATGTAGATCTTCATGTCGTCCATGTAGAGTAAGTGTGAAAGCGTGTAGTGGCAGCTTTGGCTGTAATTGAAGTCATTTTGCAGTGTTTTTATTTTGTGTCGGGATTAGACACATTCTTATACCCATATTTTATTTGTTCCTATAATCGAATCATTGTAGCGTTAAGAAGTTATTACAATTATTAATTGCTTGATTTACTTCAACCTAGCAGATAAGTTTTGCTGGATTTGAATTGTGTTTACTATATTTAAGTCATCCCTAATTTATATTGATTATTTATTCATTAAACTTTTATTTTTGAATTTGCAATCCGTGCACTGTCATCTGTTTTACTTTCCACTGCGCTGCTCATAAATACAGCAAAAGAAACCGTGACAGTGCCGGCGCGTGGAGCAGAGCACGTGACGACCACAGTGTACTCAATTCAGTGGTGTTGTTTAACAGTGTTTTGTGTGTGATACGACGTAAATCGATTATCTGCTTATTCAGTGTTGTGAAAGATACACACAAAAAAAAGAAAAAATATATTTATTAGTCTGCTGGGTCACTTCTTCAGCCATCAGTCTTCATTTGCAGTCTTCGTTATTACAGTGCTTGTTAGTATTCTATGTGGTGAAGTGCTAAAATTTGTTTTTTTTTTTTTTAGTGTTGTATGTGTTTTATTGAAGTGGTTTTCACATATTTGGTGACATTAAGCAGAAGTGGGTCTTCTATTACTGGTGCAAGTGTTTTGTGTTAGTGTGATTTTTTTTTTACACAGCGGTTTGAGTAGTACTGTCTATGTGCAGGTTACGGGCATAATTGCCAAGTGCTAGTACAAGGTGTGATAGTACTTTGGTGGATTAGTGTACCGGCGCGACAGTGCTTTAAGGAGGTGTTTTGGTGCCAATATAGAAGTGGAAGCGATCACGGTTTAGTTTAGTAACCTTCCATTGGCAGTACTTGAGTTACATACACCGCTGATAAGGAAAGCGGTCGATGTGACACCATTTCCTGCATTAGCGGAATCGTCGTGGAATAGGGCGAAGGTTGTGTGTGTTCTCAAGTGGTGTTGGCGTTCGACGTCCTGCTTGAGTGTGTCAGCTTGGCGTCATGGATCGTGCAACGTGCAAAGTTCAAGCTTCCGATTGGGCTATAATAGAAAGCCTAAGAAAAGTGAAGTTTAAAGGCAACATCACCCACTTCAACAAAGTCTACGAGCGGCTAGCTGGTCAGTTGGATTCACTCTCAGAGGAGGACAAAGTGGATCTTTATATTCAAGCCTTCCCGGAGGACCTGCAAGAATGCAGAGGAGTTGCAGGCTGGTTCGACTTGAATGAGGCAATGATGCTCATGGAGGACTCGTTGAGCTCTAGAAAGGAGTTCGATAAGAGGAAGTCGACTACACATGCGGCTCGTCAAGCTGGGGACATTAAGGAGACCTCAGCCGGAGGTGAGAGATTGGATAGTCCACCCCAACGTAAGGAACGATATTTCCGTAACGTTTTAATGACTACAAGAGAGGAATCGAAGGTATTTCAGCTTGGCAGCCCAAATCAAGCTGACCCCAACGTCGTAAGTTCATTCAAGCGGCTAGGGGAAGCCAACTTTAATAAACTTTTGCATGATTGTGAGGACAGTCTTCAAAAACAAGCGCATAAAGAAATGTTGACCAGGTGGAGCAGTGCGAAGCAGCTTCTAGAAATGGGCGCAATTGACAGATACTTATATGGGCACTTGGTGACGGATTTGGTGTTGGAGCTGACAGACTATGTAAACTTTCAGAGATCTGGTAAGATCGAGCAATTGGACATTATTGTTAGTGTCGACAAGGTGCAAGTTACACAGCAGCTCAACGCCGACATTGGTGTCTCGATTACATTAAGTGACTTTTACGGAAAGTTGTTACAATCCGGTCTTTTGGTGCCTATTTTCTCGTGCCGGTATAATTTAAATATTAGCGTTCCCTTAGAAGGTTACGTGGATAATGGACTGCTAAAATGCTGTTGTAGGTCAGTTTCGAAGAATAAGAAGTACTGTGATGCAACCGCTAGCAAAGCAGCCATTCAAAAAATCAAGGGTTTACCCAACTCGAAGATAGCGCCGAAGGAAGAGGTGAAGTCGGGGAAAAACGACGTTAATGAAGGAAGCCTTCACTTGATGCATGGAATCCAAGAGATTGGTCTAATGGTTAAGACAATCTCGCAAACTCTTCAAAGTATTGCTCAGTTACTGCACCAGGTAACGGATAAGGATACGGAGCATGAAGGCAAAAAGATGATCTCCAAAGGTATCCAAGTGAACTTAAACGCTACTGAGAGTGGTAGGAAGAGGAATAAATCCAAGAAATCAAGAAATCGGCGGAGTGGAACCCGGAAAATCAGCAAAGAGGTTAGGAATTGCTACCAAGAAAAAACACCCTATGCTGATACTTTCAAAAGAGATGACAACTACCCCAAGGCTATAAAAGGAAACGACAGTCGAAATAAGAAGGCAAGAACCCGGCATAGGTTTAAACATCCGCAAAACTCTGGTTCAAGTCTTGTATCGCAGGAAGGACCCTACTATATGGCGGATCCGAAGAAGCTACAAGAGTCGGCTAATCGTTTGGTTGTCCCTGAGTGCAGAAGGCGAACCAATATAAGCTGGAGGACAACGAAACAACAAATTTTCAAGCAAGGAAAAACATCAAACCCACAGCAAAACAGACAAGTAAGGAGCCTCAGAGGAGGATAAGTGTCATCGAGGTCATCGAGGGTAGCTGATAACGCCCGGGGCGACGTTAACACGCAGGAAAATCTGCGGTTTGGGCCGGCGAGAATGTCACGGAATTCTAATTCCACCTCGAATTCCCGTGACGCAGACGCTTGCTTTCACTCTCTAATTTTCTGGCACTCCGGGAAGAAAGCAAGGCGTGGCTATCCACGTCATAAAAAGCGTCGACACGCAGGGGCCAATGAAAAATCGGAGGTTGATTCAAGCGCGGAGTTTGAATGCAGGAGAAAAAGGAAGGAGACCCCGCGTGATCTTTAGAGCCAAATTAATAGAAGCGGCGTTTAACGAATTATATCACAGAGACCTTCGCTACAATTCAAGAGTGTTAGGTTTATGGCCATACGGTTTATGGGCGTACTCCCATTATCAGCTGGGCTTCGCCGTAATTAAGTTTTTTTAATTCCGTGGAAAGCAAAGTATAACGGAATTCTCTGCTAGTGCTGGTAAGGCCTGCTGGTGCCCAAATTGTCGGGAAAAAGCGTAATTAGCTTTAATTGAGTGCAATTCTTGTGTTCAGCTTAGCAGGTGTATTAATGAGTGATTTTAGCACGGTTAAGGAGAATTAACGTTATGCTAATATATTTTTAGCTGAAATATGTGTTTGTTTCTTTTGTCAATGAAACTTTAGCGCTCAAGTGTGTTACTGACAAATATTGTTACTGAACTGATAGCGAACTTATTTTAGCTGGCTAAGACTTTTTGTGTATTTCACGTCAGGGGTCATTGTCCCCTTTATTCCTTGGCATTGTTTCTAATGGTTGCCTTATAATATTTAGCCAGTTATTGGTCTTACTGTGTGTGTGTCTGTATTGATATTATTCTTTGCGACATATTGATATTTGTGGCTTTAATCTGTCTTTATTTTATTCACGATTATAGTGTCATAATAATTAAATTGTATTCCGCCAGTCTTTGAGTTTACCAAGTGTGACTACATTAATTTTAATCATCGTGATTATTAATACATGTGGCATCAATTCGTCTGTATTTTGTTTGTGATTATTATTCCATAATATTTAAATTATATTCAACCGGACTTTGGACTTACTAAGCAGGACTACTATAACAATACTTTTTGTGACTTTTTGATGTAATTTCAATTGGTCTTTATTCTGGTTTATCAGACCGTATTGTATTTGAATATTTTGTTGCGGACTTGATACGAGTGTCGTGCTTCAAATTTATTGTTTAAGCTGGGAAAGCAGTATTTGAATTCAGATGTAGTGTATGAATGGATTTTCTTAAAGCATCTGATGCTACAATTGTAAACATTAGTTTGCGATGTGATTATGAAAATTGTTTATTGTTAACTGTAGATTAAGTTAATGATTTATCATGCATTCCCATAGAGGTTTATTGTTTGTTTAGGAATTAATTTGGGTGTGAGGTAACTTAGGCTGTAATTGAAGTCATTTTGCAGTGTTTTTATTTTGTGTCGGGATTAGACACATTCTTATACCCATATTTTATTTGTTCCTATAATCGAATCATTGTAGCGTTAAGAAGTTATTACAATTATTAATTGCTTGATTTACTTCAACCTAGCAGATAAGTTTTGCTGGATTTGAATTGTGTTTACTATATTTAAGTCATCCCTAATTTATATTGATTATTTATTCATTAAACTTTTATTTTTGAATTTGCAATCCGTGCACTGTCATCTGTTTTACTTTCCACTGCGCTGCTCATAAATACAGCTAAAAAAACCGTGACAAAAATGAATTAAAACAAACTGTCTGATTAATTCAGTTTAAACTTTATCTTTATTAATGACATTCATTACCTGTGTAGCTAGTTTCACTCTCATTTTTTCACAGTTCGATGGATTTATGTGTTCAGCCTTTATTTTGGGGCATACTCTTAATCTGGCATCATGTTTTTGATCTAACAAGTAGGTCTATGTAGTGTCGCCATTTAATAACATCCCCATTCACCTGAAGACCAATAAAATAAAACGTAAACATGAAATAACTACTGACATTTCACATATGGTCTAATCAGTAATATGTTAAACTTACTATAAAAGTTCCTGTCTGTTGCAGACAATTCCTTATGGTTTTTATCAAATGGGATGCGTCTGAGAATGCATATACTTTTCTGCTGTCATCACAAGGATGAATAAAAAAATTCATTGTATTATGTAATTTTCCAGACACTCCAAGCTGATTCCACATGGATCGGTTGGTTGATGCACCATCACAGATAATGCCATGAACATTTGCCCCAATACTTTCCAATTTTGTTATTGCTTGCACAACTAACTTTGTTAAAACTGAAGAATTTGTTGCACCTTTCGCAGAGAAGCAAGCAATGGGTTGCGAAAAGGAACCAGTGAAAGACTGGAAAATAAACACCAGTGCATGATCTGCTAATTGGTTAGAGGAAGTTGCCGCTGAAGAAGCATCGGAGGCTGGTGGACCCAAGTTACCGAAATTTACAAATCCATCATATGCCATTGTGTCCATATTTACTGTCATACTCTTTCTTACTTGCATTTCATCAAATATAAGAAGTCCATGCCGATCAATTTCCCTCGTTTTGCTCAACTTCTTCCTGAAAGCTTCAAAAAACTGTTCATCAAAGCCACACTTAGTGTTTGCCATTCGTAAATATTTTCGAATGGTTGAAATGTAAGGCAGGGGAAGAAGTTCATTACCTTTTAAAAATTTATATGCTGAAGGACTTTTAATATGAAATAAAAGACACATCAATAACCAGTCACCAGTGTATCGTCTGCTAGTTTTTGTAGTTTTTTTGTCCAATTGAAATACACTCTCTAATTGTTAATTCCTGTCCAGGAGAGAGCTGCAATTCCTTTAGATATGAATCCAATTGCTTTTCATTTATCAGGCTGTATTTTGCCTGCAGAACTTGAAGTTTACTTTCCAAAACTCTCTTCTGTCGTAAAAATCTCAGTGTTTTAACATTTTGTATTATTTGTGCCTTTCGTAGAATTTCTCTTTTTTCTTTTGGGCAGAATCCAGAAAGACGTATATATTTTCTTTTTGATGCTAGAGGAGTATTTTGTCTAGATTGATGTCTATCAAGCGTAGAACACAACGTACTGCAGGCTTTACAAACATGTTGGTTGCTGTCAGTGACAAAAGTGCATTTTCTGTGGCGCCACACACCAAAATGTTTGTAGGCACATACAGGATTTATTGTTAAGCTGTATGTCATTTCACTTGGCCCACCAGCACACACTTTCATTTGGTCAAAAATTATTAGTCCTTTTTCAATGTCTGCAATAGTGTGCATTTCGATGGTTCCACCTATGAGAGATATGTTCACAGGATTGTTGTAGACAAAGCTCTTCACTTCATACTTCCCCGAAGCCGCTTTATTGAAACACAATTGCTTACATACAACTGGTGGCTGTTCAACTCCTCCAGGATATTTTACCACTTGCAAAAACACTACACTACTAGAACTGTCAGTATTAATTTTATGGACATTCCATGATTCGTTTGGCATCATAATTTTTCCAGCAACGTTATTAAGCGCTTGAAAGTCCAAAGCATTAGTAACATTTAAATTTGATTCAAGTTACATTTGCAGTGTTTCCATAATTTGTTTCGAAAAAAGTTCTTGTGTCATTTGCAAATGAGTGGACATGCTCCTTATTCTCATCCACATTCACAATGATATTCATTCCACAAACTTCAGTGACTGCAGCCCCGTCTTGATCTGATGTTTGTGAGTTGCTTTTTGTTTTTGATTGTTTATTATTGCTATGGATCAATGGAAACTCTCTTAGAGCTGGGCGCTTTGTTGGCTTACTTATTTTTGTTATGTAGGAGGGGCAATTGGGTAAGATAGATGGAACAGCTTCTTTTTCAAGTCTCGGGTATCTGAGATTCTGGCGCGCAATAACTTCTCCATTTACCTCAACCGTCGTGGAGCAAAGTGTTTCTCGCACACAAAATCTGCTTCCGTTAGTTCCCTATCGTCTCGTTTTATAGCATTTTTCCACTTAATTAGTAGATCTCCAGATGGGGCTTTGAACATTGAAACATTTTCAGGGCAATTTTTATACCCAGAATTACATCTGGGTACAAAACATTTCTTTCCCATTTTCAATCACTACAAAAAAGCAAGAAAACCCATCACATAAATAAATAAATACATGTAAATAAATGAATAACAAACATATATGTAAGGAATCCAAGATCAAGAGAGAGGCTATATACAATCAAATGCCCCTGAATTAGAATAGTGATTTTTCCTGTTATTTTTTTAATACCATATACACTATGTGATCAAAAGTTTAGGGATACCAGCATTTCTGCGTAGCAGGCTTCAGATAACAGAAATTAGTGAGCGGTGGCTCCCTCTCATGCTCTAATGACGGCCTCCAACCCTCCGAGGAAGAGTTTCCACCAGTTTTTGGTAATAAGCTGCAATGCCCTTCAGAGCACTTAGTTCAGCCACGGAAGAAGGACAGCGTGGTCTGGCTTGTAGTCAACGTTCCAATTCATCTCACATGTGCTCAAAGGATTGAGATCGGTGCTCTCGGCAGGCCAATCCATTACTTCAACCCCGTTGTGTTGAAACCATCCGTGTACAGGTCTTGCTTTATGGCAAGGAGCATTGTCATGTTGTACAAAAGAGGCCCATCTCCGAACTGTTTCCACAATGTTGGCAGCAGATGGCCCCTCTCCGAACTGTTCCCACAATGTTGGCAGTTGTCCAAGATGTCTCGATAAGCAACATCATTCTTCGTTCCTTAACAGGAACAAGCTGACCCAGTCTAAACCATGAAAAAGAGCCCCATACCATGATGCCACCTCCTCAAAACTTCACAGTGGGCACCACATACTCAGGTAGGAAACGCTCTCCAGGCATCCGCCAAAGCTAATTTCATCCATCTGATTGCCAGAGTGTGTAGCCTGATTTACCACTCCATAGGATACGTTCCCAGAGTTCCATGCTTCAGTTTCTGGGAGTTTTACACCACTCCAAACGTCGCCTGGAATTGTTGTCATTGATGAAGGGCTTGTGAGCAGCAGCACAACCATGGAAACCCAGGGAATGGAGTTCCCAATGAATGGTCATTGTGCTATCAACAGAGGAAGCAGAATTTCTGAACTCTGTAGCAATCACTTCAGCAGAAGAACTTCGATTGTTCCGGGTCACTCAACGATTTCTGTCTGTCAATTTCTTGGGTCTGCCAGTTCGTGGTTGCGCTATTCTTGTTCCCTGGATCTTTCATTTCGCAATTACATTGTTTGTAGTTGTACGGGGTATTTGCAAAATGGTGGAATTCTCACGGACTGACTTGTTGCACAAGTGGCATCCGAACGACCCGTATCTTAATAATACGAAGCAAATATGTGTTTGAAGGCGTATGATGCTATTTAAATAATTTACATGTCATTTTCATGCAAAATTTGGCACATTCCTTGATTTATGAGGGGTATCCCGAAACTTTTGATAACAGTGTATATGCGCAATAGAAGAGAGGTGGTCAGTCCACTTGTCTACATGAAAAATTTATTCTTCTTATATGTATACATTTCAGTCACCAAGTGACCTTCTGATGGACCTTAAACATATAGGTCAAAGCACAGAGACGAATCGAAACCAGTATGAACGAACATTTTGGTTATATAAAGAAGTATAAACCAGAAAAATCAGGATTTGCAAACCATATTTTGACCAGCTGCCATGCGGCCACGAAAGACAACATAAAAAGTATACATATGACGGACAACTATAGGACTCTTAATTTTTTAGAATCTCTTGAAATCTCCAAAAATCTCCCGGATAAGTTAATGAACGTAGACAGAGGACCTTAACCAAGGCTTAACCAAGTGGAAGAAGGTACTTATATTAAGTTCACCAGTCCCGTTTTTGTTGTTCACCACTTCTCACCTTATGTGGCTTCAGAGTGGCCCCTCTTTCTCAATCGTACTTTATTGTGTATATATACAACCCCTGTAAATGTTGGATATTGTATCATACTGAAGAAGGTCACTTAGTGACTGAAATGTACACATATATGAAGAATAATTTTTTCTTGTGGACAAGTGGATTGACCTCCTCTCTTCTATTGCGCAGTAAGTATCCACAGTTTAATAAGGTGCTTTTATTTCTATTTTACTTTAATAGTGTATATGTTATTAAGGATGCTGTTGGCTTGGGAGCAAGCAAGTCAGTTTGTTTTTTTCATGCGGCCTCCAAATGGACCACACTGTGAATCACGATGTCCGTCGATGTGCATGGTATGCATGGTATAAGAAGGGTACCGTGGCTCTGTGCAGGACTGCCAAAATCTGTGGGACCAGAGAGATAGAAACTATCATAACCATGCCTGGAACATTATTAAAAATTTTAAATTTGATGTTGAAATTGTAAATTTTAAAATTTAAGTAAGAAAATCAGCTTGGAATTGATCTGAATTTGAGCTAGAAAAATTTCATTAAACTGGATGTTTTAAAAAGTTACTATTAAGACACATTTCTTAAACCAGTTTATTAAAATTACTTTACTACTCGATTATATTAATTATAAGATCAGTTGCTTAATTTAGGGAATGCAGTGGTTGGGCGTCTTTGATTTAGAGTTCTTAATTTAGAAAAGAGCGGCACCATGGCCGTTTACAGGATTTTTTAAAAGGCGGCTTCTCAAAGGGAAGGTTTTATATCATATCTTTTATCTTTGATAGCTCACTAATAATTAGAGGGGCAAGCCTCTGCTAAACCCCAGCCAATCGCAATGTTCGTATGAATTTTTAAATTCTCCTTTAAAATTTCTTTATTTATAAAAAAATGTTTGTTTTGTCCGTTTTTTCGTCTTAATAATTTTACGTAAGAGTTTTCTAATAAGAAAAAACGACGCTTATGTGCAGATAGCATGATTGTCATAAATAAACAGATGACGACTACGATAACCTGTCGCCGCACCATTTTACTCTCGTGTCGTCACCCTCAGCCACTTCTCTTTCATTCGCGCAATTTTCGCCAACAATCGTCTCCTCTTTTCTCCTAGTTTCATTACAATATTCTTAATAACATAATGTGACATGGGAAAAATATTCTAATAGCGTGGATTTGAGTCGGTATCATAAACTTAAAAAGCACTTGCATGGTTATGTGAAGTTCTTTACTTCGGGTGGCATTTAAGAAGTATCAATTAGTATGCATGCTAACATGATGTAACTTTATAAAAAGTGCACATTATTCAGTGATATTATTTCCATTATTAAAATTACAGATTGTAAAACGAAACACTAAAGCCCGCATTTAGAATGAGCACTTGCTCAAGACCATTGTTGAATACAAATTCCATATTACTGAATTTCTACTCAACAATGGTTTGAGGGAGAACATCATTAGTGCTCATTCTGAATACGATTTTAATTTTTCGACGTTATTAATCTCATTTATAACCATACAGGACAAAGCTTGAATACATGACTTTTAAAATGAGCATAAAACCTAATGAAATTAAACAGACTTACCTAAACTGATGAATACCGAAGAGCTGTTGTTTCACAAAGTGACCATTCCTTTCCACCGTCTGTCGCTTGGGAATCTGGCCTCCCTGTGCGGAGCGCCGCCAGACACGGACAAGATTGGAACTACGGACAAGATTGTCACATGGTCACGTGGTATCGTCGGATTACCTTTCCTTCTTATACCGTGCTCGGTAATGATCACTTTAGATCGTGTTCCAAACAAGGAAAAATATTCTCCAATGATCCAAATACTTATATTTATAATTGTGTATTCCGTAAAAATTTTCTAAGATAATTAGTATATATCTCTTTTTACATTTAACATTGACTTATATTTCCAAGGTAAATGAAATGATGCTCAAATGTATTCTACACAGCGTTTTTGTTTTGTGAGTAAGATTAAAGTAAGCCTAATCTAATGGTCATATCATCAATGCCTTTGTGGCTCTACCAATTCCTTTTTGTTTATAACTCGACAGAATTGGATATACCGGTGCATGAGTTTCTTTTGCCTTCGAACTTTCAGCGTATACTTTTCTCATCCTCAAAACATAATTTTCACAGGAATATCATAAACGTCAATCCTTTTGCACGCGTACCCGTGATGAAAGATGCCTGTGGCCGTTCAACAGGGAACATTCAAATGTGGATAATACAGAACGTTCCCAGAAGATATAATTTACCAACTGTCAATAGTTAGTGGCAGCGTTTGAACTGATGATGGAGAACCAACCACCATTTGAGCGAGATTTATGCGTCTATCTAAGCACGGGGAATAACTGACAACATATGTCGATTTTGATTCCGAACTGTGATCAAATGACTTACCCGTTGCAGTTTTCTTAGGGAGAAGAAGGCTGGAAGATGAAATTCAGGAGCACTGAAACGACGAAAGTCAGCACGTTAGCCTTCTACTCCTACAAAACTGTACGAAGGCCAGGACTGTTTAATCCGGTGTTGCACGCGGGGAAACTTACTCAGCAGTATATTGTGGACGCCTTTTAAAAATTGATGGAGACCGGCTACAATGGGTGAAAGAAAATCAGAAGACTTTGGCTTAATGGATTTCGTTCACAAGCAGACTGATAACTTTAATATGAAAGTAGGAAAGGTCTGTGTTCTACTTACGCCATTTACCGGGAGCAAACGCGCATTTCATAAAAACTACCAGAATGCAATGGCCATGGAGCCCAAGTTCGGGAAACCAGATCTATTCATCACATTTACATCCAAATTGGACTGAAATAACAGAACAGCTGGCTCCATACAAAACTACGAATAGACACGACATCGTCGCGACAGTCTTTGGTTGAAATTGAGGGCATTTGTCGACAACCTGACTAAAAACTCGGTGCTGGGAAGGTGGCGGCATGGATGAACGTCATTGAGTTCCAGAAAAGAGTTAATGAATTAGTTAAGACAAACCAATATAAAATGGAATGATTCTCAAAGGCAATTATTTGAATGTATCCATTTCTTCCAAGAATACCTATAATCTTCAAAACATAAATTTCACAGGCTGTAAGCCTGCCTGCCTTTCCCCTAGTGCAATCAGTAAAGCTATAATTGTTGTTGACGAATTCTCAGTGCTTGGACTGAACTTGCTAGGCAAAATAGACAACCGACTTCGTCAAGCAGATCCAGTAAAACAGGAAATTCTTGGCGGCTATGCATTGCTGCTTTCGGGCGATTTTAATCAGTTGCTTCCTGTTGGTGATACACCTACGGAATCAAACCGAATCCATCGTCTACTTTTGCTGTTCAAGGAAAATTGGCCTACCAACAACTGAAAAAAGTATTTCATTTAACAACAATTATGCGTCAACCAGGCACCTTTTCGTGAACTACTCAATCGTCTCGCAATTGGTGAAGTGTGTGAAAGTGACTTTCTTCTGTTAAAATCTACATTTGTAAGTTACAATCTTAACGAGAAAGCCCATTTTTCTGCCGCCATTACATTGATGTCTCGCAATAAGGAAATTATGGAACACAACGAATCATGCCTTCGTAACTTAAGCTAAGTTTCCATGCACGCATTTTTGACGCATTTATAACTGCGTCTCGACGCAGAAAGCAAATGTGCATCTGGACGCACTTAGACGCACATTGCAACAGCTCTTGACGCATTTAATTCGAACGCAAGTGTCAGTTTCCATGCATGCATGAAGTCTACGCAGAAAGTTCAACTGCGCATGCGTCATGAGTATATGTTTTGCAATTTTTCTCGTTAGAGGGAGAAGCTTCTCTCTAACCATCATGCCACCACCTTGGTGTTTTTCGGATTTCTTAAAATATCATTATTAATTTCTGGTGTCCGAGCACAGATTCCATCAAATGAAGAAAAGGAATTGATGGAAGGATTCCTCTGCTTTCTTACCGTAGCATGTACAGCATTATTTGTACATGCAAACCTAAATAAAGGAAAACATCGGTACTGGGATCTAATAAAAATCTTTTTATATCTAAATTTCAATTCATTTGTTTTTTCCAATATATCTTTACACTTTTAATTCATCTTTACACAAATGTAAATAGTACAGTGGAAATATTGGCATTTTCATTTATTTTATTTTTTTCACGTCATTTCGGTAATTCTTTGGTCATTTTATATCGTTATTGTCTGTTATGTTTACATTGTTTTCATTTCATTTTAAATAAAATAACTGATTACAACATTATTTTAAAAGGTACACTCTTGAAAATTTATTTTTAGCAATAGCGTATCTAGGAAATACACGCGACCTTTCGCGTTCGTTTAGAGGGCGCGCCCGCTGGAAGATTAACAAAGCAAGTGCGCTTGCGCAAAACAATCATGTGATCTAGAAAGATTTGAGACGCATTTACAAGTGCGTCAAGAAGTAGAAAGCCTATCTACTTCACTTTTCTGCGTCCAGACGCACGAACTCCAGACGCACATCAACCAAGATTCGGAGACGCAGATATCCGTTTCCATGACACGTGCGTCAAGACGCACCAATTTATGCGTCTAGACGCAGAGACGCAGTTAATAACGCATGTATGGAAACTAAGCTTTAGGTGTACCTATTACATTTATTGCTGCTGAACGCAATAGCAACGCTCCTCGGGAGGCATCATCTGACGAAGCACACGGACTCCCTTCTTATCTGCAGTTGGCAAAAGCAGCAGCACCTAGAAAGAAAGCCAAGCAACTGAAACGTTATGCATTGTTACATCATCATAAGTCGAGCAAATTTAGGGCTTATTATTAGTAGAAACACGATTAACAATGGTCAAAATATGATGATGTAACAATGTAAAACGTTTCAGTTGTTTGGCTTTCTTTCTAGGAGGTGTTGGCAAAAGGTAGCAAGGTAATGCTTCGTCAAAACCGAGGATTGTGCAACGGAACTATTGGTGAAGTGATGAAATTATAAAGGTTGAATATATTAAATTATTAAGTGAAAAATTCATGTTAAATTAGTTTAAAGCCTGAACTCCGCTCCAACTTGCCATCAATTTCATTTGCTGGCAAGTAATGAAATTGATGGCTTCCTAGTTATTTGTTGTGATCTCCAACAATCTGCCACTTGTAAAAAAACAATTTTGTTTGGATTATGACCACGGTCTAGAATATAATGGTCCGAAAGCGCCATTGTTAAAAAATGTTTGGTGGCAGTGCACAGTACATGGAGAGTAGGGATAAGACAACACCACCTCTACTCAAAGCCTGAACGCGAAAATTTCATACATTGTTACATCATCATACTTAGTCATAATTTAGGACTTATTATTGGTAGAAATGCAATTAAGAATTTAAAAATAAAAGTTTTGAAACGAGGCTTGGCTTCAGACGGTTTCGTTTAGCAGTTATAATATTCCCAACTTTCGAGAATAGACGTTCTGTGGGAACAGAAGTAGCACAAATACCTAAATTTTTTACAGCAATAGGTGACAAAATAGGGCAACAGATGTTGCATTTATCCAATACATCAGTAGATCAGTTCTCATTTCATGTTTTGCTTGAATGTAATGACGGAGTTCAATGGGCCAGCCAGAACTTGTTGAATCTCGGAAATCGTCATCCATTGTAGGCAATTGTTTATCAAGAAAATTCCAAATGCTTGCACTAGTAGAATTTGTAGTCGTAGTTCTTCTTGAATCCAAACTTGAATTATTGGATTGCCCCATTTCTTCTTTTATTTCTTGCAACATATTTGCACAGACACCAGTTTTTGAGAAGTGTTTTTTTTTTTAAAAACGAGGATCCAACAATGTGGACTCTGCCCAAAATGGTACTGTAAAAATATGAAATAATAAAAATTACATTTAAAGTTACTTATAATTGAAAAATATTGAAATAATACTTAAGATATTCTTAAAATATGAATTTCATACCGAGTTAATGTTTGAGAAACGATAATCAATCTGGTCAATTATCTTGTTTACAAAATCTTTTCCAATGTCAGTAGAACATCTGAGCGTTTTTTCTGAAATGGCCTTAGTAATTGGTCTTATTTTTCACAATATCGTATCGTCCATAATATGTATGTCGTCTCGAGTGTATCGCATTTTGGGAAATATCTATACATATCGACATATCATGGTATTGTATCGAACGATACGATATACACTGAGTTAGCAAAACTCATGGGATAGTTACTTAATATCTGGTCGGGCCACCTCTGGCCCTGTGGAGTGCAGCAATACGGCGTGGTAGTGAGTCTGCAAGTCCCTGGTACACTTCTGGAGGCAGTTGACACCAGATAGTCTGCAGAGCCGAAGATAGTTGCTGCCCGTTCGTGGGCGGATGATCCAGTGCCCGGAGCCCGACTTCAACAGCATCCCAGACATGCTCGATGGGATTCATGTCAGGGCTCCGGGTTGGCCAGCTCAGTCGTTGGACCTCTCCTACATGCTCCTCGAACCATTCGCGGACGACATTGGAGCGATGTGGTGGAGCATTGTCATCTTGAAAGACTGCTACGTCGTCAGGGTGTTGAAATGTCAAAAACGGGTGCAGATGGTCTCCGATGAGTTGACGATACCGTGGACCATTCAACGTTTGGTCCAGGATAACCAGAGGGCCCATTCCAAACCAGGAAAATGCACCCCAGACCATCACTGACGCCCCACCACCCTGCACCACCACCTGTTGGCATGCGGGATCCATCGTTTCGTGAGGTCTGCGCCACACACGGTGCCTCCCATCAGCGTGGTACAGTTGATATCGTGACTGATCTGACCATATGACGTTACGTCACTGTTGCAGAGTCCAGCCAAGATGGTTGGTGGCAAATGCACGCCGGAGGTCCGATGACGCTGGGTAAGCATTGGCACCCGTGTAGGGCGACGGCTGCCAAACCCGAAAGCATGCAGATTCTGACGGATTGTCCACCGAGAGACGTTTCTAGTGCAGCCAGTATTGAACTGGTCTGTGATTTGCTGCACTGTTGCGCTCCTGTCTCTCTGAATCATTCGTCCCAGGTGTCGCCGGTCACGATCATTAAGGGCAGCTAGACGCCCTGTATGGTGCCTGTTGTGGACTGTGATGCCTTCATCCAGCCATTCCCGATACACCCTGGCGACAGTTGAGCAGGGAAAGCCAAATTCCTGCACCACTGCCGAAATGGAACATCCCATGCGTCGGGCACCTACTATCATACCCCGTTCAAAAGACGTCAACTCGCGACGAGGTGCCATTTCTGATTAATCACTTATCTAAGCTCTTCCCACAACGTTTAATGGTCCATTCCCAGAATCCGTTATCCCTGTGAATTCGTGAGCCATGTCCATCAATCAATGTGCTTGCTATCCCATGAGTTTTGCTAACTCAGTGTATATTCGTATCATATCGTCCATCGCTATAGTCTAGCTGACATAGAGGCTATATAGCAGCGCACAATGACACCTCTCAAAATCACTCAATTTCCGTCGTGTTGTCATGCTACGATCATCCGATGTGTTTTATTTATTGAAAACAGGACCGTCCTCTGATTCGCATTCTGTTGTGGTTCACAATAGTATTTTTCTTAAAGAAATAAAAAATCCGTGTATCGATATATTGATTAAATATGAGAGAGACATCATGTCTCTCTGGTAAAACACAGATGATTTCAAAGATCGATATATCGATTACTCTGGTTCGAATATTTCGATGTTTTGATTATTTCATTTCCTTTTCAATTGTTGTAATGTTCAATTTATATACATATTGTGGACTTGTTTATTGTACTTTTATTTTTGGTTTTCTTACTTCGTCATCGCATTGACTGGGTCATTGTTTGCTTTGACCTCTTAGGTAAGGTGACCAGATTTTCAAAAGGCAAAATCGGGACACTCTGGGATGACCGAAACCGGAAGTGAATGCACATGGTCATTTACCGGAAGCTACGTCAAATGAAGTCGGAAACGACCGGAAGTGACGTGTTTTGATTATTAAACTTCAACTGGAACTTAGTCTCAGGAAGTAAAATACACAAACAAAAAATTTTTCATGGAATTTTTATTACATCTAGCTGAGTTTTTTCACTTTTCCAGATATTGTTCATGTGAGAAAACACTCTTTCTGAGAAAAAACGGGACAAATCCAGGACATACTTTCAAGCCGGGACATCTGGGACGTCTGGTCACCTTATCTTAGGACCGTTCTATGCAATCGATGTTGATTAAATAATGGGGTCCGGTCTTTTGCCCCACCGGTCATTTTCCCGATCATTTTTTTATAATTTGTAGATCATTTCCATCGACTTATCCGAAATTTTACCGAAGTTTTTTTCTCCCTCTTTTTTTTGGGGGGGGGGGGGGTTCTTTCAAAATATGTTTCTAAGATTGATTTAATGAATATTTTTTTTTAAAAATCTAGTTAACTGTTCTCGTGTAAGCCATTATAACTCCAAAGAATTTAACGGCATAGGGTTCACGCATTTCAGCGGTACCTTCCTTTCAGGACATTGTATACCCACAAAAAATTCATATAAATTGAAAAAGTATAACAGATCCACTTCAATAAATCAAGGACAGGGGTGTTATAAGTAAAATATTAAACTCTGAAAGGGGACTTAAAAACAGTATTTGTACATTTTAGTTTATATCTTTCTATTTATCATTTTTATTGATTATTTAACAACGTATATGGTTACGGGTTATTCTATTTTATTTTAAATCTTGCTCGATTCTTAAAAAATAACTTCTTCTCAAAGGGCTTATTTGCCGATATCCCCCATCCCTCCAGCGGCTTAGCCTTCTTGAGGCTTAATTGCCAAGTTAAGAAACACCAGGATTGCCACCATTGTTGTTGTTGTTGTTCTAAACAAACTCGGATGATCAAATCCGGAGGCCCTATAAGAGGAAAAAACCGGTAAAATTTCGGATAACTCGACTAAAATGATATTATAAACAAATGATAAAAAATAAATTTTCATCTGTAGGTTATGTCCCCTTCTGTGCTTTTGGAGATCCTTCCATCTGGATTTGCATATTGTAGCCCAGGCAGGCATACCATAAAGAAGAATGACTCGTATGCTTTTATGAATACCAAACTTATGCTTCCATCTTGTAAAGCAAAAGTTTGGTATCCACTCCAAGGGCGCTGTTTCGTCCCAGTCTGTTTTGGTATTCAACTAGACTGAACTTCGCCTTCTTGGCTCTATTTATCGCATAGGAGACGTGGTCTCCCCAATTTAGTCTGGGATCTATCACCACACCGAGGTATTTAATAATTTTTTACCCACTCGAGCTCTTTACCAGAAAGGAAGAGGGGGCTCGGGGGTTTTCGAAGTTTCTTCGTAATGAACATCGCCTTGCACTTGTCAACATTTAAGTCGAGTCTCCACTTTGCAAACCATTTCTCGCACAGATGTAAGGCCTTTTGTAACCGTGATATGACGTGAGCGGGATTTCGGTCAGTAGTCATTATGGCCGCGTCGTCAGCGAACAGATATAGCTTGCAATTAGGAAAAGTTGGGAAGTCATGGATGAAAAAGTTGAACAGTGCAGAGCCCAGGACAGAGCCCTGAGGAACACCAGCATTGACGTCAAAGGGTTAGACATGGAGCAGCCAACCCCGACACGAAATATCCTGTTTGACAGGAAGTAACTATTCAAGCTAATCAGTAATCATCTTGTATATGAGGCCGTTGTGCCAAACCTGATCAAAAGCTTTACGGACATCCAAAAAGACAAGACCATCATACTTGGCACAGTTAAGTGGAGTGTTTAGATCTGCAACAAGACGCCAGATCTGAAGTTGGCAGGAGTGACTTGGGCGAAAGCCAAATTGCTCATCACGAACAAGATTGTTTGCTACACAGAATTCGTCAAACCTCTTCAGAATGATGCGTTCGAAAATTTTTGACAGCACAGGTAGCAAGCTTATGGGTCTGTAGCTGACAGCAAGACATTTCCCGGTTTTTACGTTTGTAACTTAATTAGAACTATTTTACGACCAGGGTATTTCTCCTAGGTCCGCGCTTTTCTCCTTTATATAGGACTTGCGCTATGTACCAAATTCACTCATATGGCATTGAATAATGAACCTAAAGGGTACGAAATACGTATATGCATTCTGGGGCAAATGACCTACACTCTTAAATAATTGATGTTTTTATCCATGATCATCGTTTTCTATGTGCTGGCGAGTCCCTAAGGTGGGGTTACCAGATTTTCTGGATGCCAAGTACGGACATATGGAGAAGAGGTGACCGGAAGTATGTGTCGTGTGACCGAAAGTTTGCGGCATGTGACCGGAGTTGTTGAATTTGTCGTTAATATATGTACTTATTTTTTTTCTTCAATTAATCAACGAATTCAAATAAATAATAACTCAAGAGTTAGAAATTCTATTTATTTAGTTAAAGTACAACAGTCAGAAATTTCACATACCAAAATTTTACAAAAAAATGATTAAATAAACTTATATTGAGAAAAATTAGCACACTTTGCATTCGATCTCTTCATCGATCTTTTCTTGATAAATCCCCATTCTTTTGAATATTCTTCTTGAAATTTCACATACCATATGCTACTATTGTGAATATTTTGCACATCCGTGGATTTCTTTTAACAACTTTTCATTCTCAAGAAGCATATCATAAAATTGAGAACATGTTGGTTAGGTTAGATTCTTTGTGATTTGAAGCATTCATTGCTACAGACAAAAAATTACAGTATTAAGGACATCTTTTAGGTTATTCATTGCCCATGGAGAAAAGACATTGAATATGATGGCTTCACATTTTGTTCTGGCACAGGCAAACTTGGGCTGAAATGTCTTTAGTACCAATCTTGAAGTACAGTCCACCGACTTAAAGCTTTTGCACACTGAATGAAAGGCAAATGTTCCTTCTGCAGCTGCGAGCTGTTTCTCTTGTTTTTGAAGATGTGCACCATTTGTAAATAATTTCACCGCGATTAAAAAAGCACAAAAATTATTATTTATTGCTGCAATCGCGCTGACCTTTGAAAATTATATATAATAACAATTAATAATAGTAATGGAAATGCAAAAATACGGACAATCAGGTAAAGTACGGACACAAAAATTAGTACGGGCAATGGGGCAAACTGTCCGTACTAAATACGGACGCTGGTAACCCTACCTAAGGGAATTATGACATCTGGAATTATGAATGCGATGGCTTAAAAATATGAATTATGCACTATGGTAAACCATTTTGTTTTTGGGCTCTTAATTTTTAACATCAGGGGCAGTTGCTGGTCTTGTTTTTAATAGGTATGCCTAGTGTTAGTGAACGAATGCTGCAGTAAAGATAACAGGAAACCACTGATCCACATAAAACTTTTAATCGGACGTATGCGCATTTCGGCAGCCACGCTGCCTTCTTCAGCGTACACAAGGCATATGAACAGGTTTGTCTGTTCTGATCAATTTTTAAAATTGTTGCCCGTATCTACCTTAACCCTATTTAAATTTTTGCTTTTTTTGTTTTCCTTCTCCTTTTTCACTCTCTGTTCAAGTGCATTAGAGTGCTTATGTACCTGCACACTCAGTCTCTCAAGAAATACAGGTCGCATAATTAACAAAGATAATTACCTATTGTTGTACAAACTTTGCCTTGCATTGTTGGTCATGAGATATTTCTCATTAATATGCCTTGCCATAATCATGAATATTGATTTTTTATCGATATTTATTATTTTTCCGAAATCTGAGGTAGACAGTGACCTTCCTCATGCTTTGAAGGTCATGTATGCGAAATTTTATCAAGATCGGAATAAAACTGTAGATTTGTATAAAAAACGTACAGACCCACAGACAGACCCACAAACATCCTTCTTTATATATATAGAAGACTAGAAGAAGTACCCGGCGTTGCCCGGGATTATTACACTTGGGATGTAAACAGAACAATCTCAAAAATTAAAATAAATTTTGCAATATCTTAAAAATAAACACATGAAAATGCTTAGAATTAACACAGTAAAAATTCTTAATGAAAATTCGAAAAAAATCTTTTTAAAGGCTCAAAATGGATGGACTGCTCCAATAATTTCTTACTCAGATAATCTTACTTCAGATCTACACTTGATGTTGTTGCAATTTCCACTCTTCTCTCGCTGTGTTGAAGCAAAATTTGGCCTTTCATCACTTTGGGTAGTCTAGCGGTCGCCAATTCTTCTATTTACTTGCTTCCCATTTGCTCAATACAGCACGGAGCTAAAGGTTTGCTTTCTCTGTCGTCTTTCCACTCTTTCTCAATAGTCTGCTAACTCTTCATTATCTCCAGCTACTGATCATTTTTAAAGATTTTCAAGAAATTGTTAAGTACTAAGAACTCTCTTTTCTAAGAAAAACCTGAATAACAGGAATTCTATGCATTGTTACAAATTGAAACTTATCCATATTGCATCATTATTTTATGTTCATTGTTATAATTCTTGGAAAGGATTGCTTTATCATTGCATCATCATTTTGAGCTCATTGTTATTGGTGAATTGCGTGTTGAAACCATTGTTGATACCTATTGTTGCACAAACTTTTATTTGCATTGTTGGTCATGAGATATATATTGTTGGTCCGTGCAGAGTGTTTGTGAATTGCGTGTTGATACTATTGTTGCAAAAACTTTGTCTTGCATTGTTGGTCATGCGATATTTCTCATTAATATGCCCTGCCATAACCATGAATATCGATTTTTTATCAATAATTATTATTTTTTCGAAATCTGAAGTAGACAGTGACCTTCCTCATGCTTTGAAGGTCATGTATGCGAAATTTCATCAAGATCGGAATAAAACTGTAGATTTGTATAAAAAACGTACACACAGAACCACAGACCCACCCACAGACGCACAGACCCACAAACATCCTTCTTTATATATATAGACTAGAAGAGGTACCCGGCGTTGC
The DNA here is from genome assembly GCA_023313115.1 of Rhysida immarginata. Classification (NCBI taxonomy): domain Eukaryota; kingdom Metazoa; phylum Arthropoda; class Chilopoda; order Scolopendromorpha; family Scolopendridae; genus Rhysida; species Rhysida immarginata. The sequence goes on from JAHWFO010008089.1 coordinate 5,458,155, forward strand.
CCGGGATAATTACACTTGCACAAACTTTTCCTTTCATTGTTAGTCATGAGATATTGATTGTTGGTCCATGCAGAGCGTTTGTGAATTGCGTGTTGATACCATTGTTGATACCTATTGTTGTACAAACTTTGCCTTGCATTGTTGGTCATGAGATATTTCTCATTAATATGCCTTGCCATAACCATGAATATCGATTTTTTTTATCGATATTTATTATTTTTCCGAAATCTGAGGTAGACAGTGACCTTCCTCATGCTTTGAAGGTCATGTATGCGAAATTTTATCAAGATCGGAATAAAACTGTAGATTTGTATAAAAAACATACACACAGACCCACAGACGCACAGACCCACAAACATCCTTCTTTATATATATAGAATCAACAATGCTATCAGCACGCAATTCACAAACACACTGCATGAACCAACAATATATATCTCATGACTAACAATGAAAGGAAAAGTTTGTGCAAGTGTAATTATCGGGTACCTCTTCTAGTTATATATATAGAAGAAGAAGATAGGAGGGTAAGAAATATAGGAGATATATAGGAAATATAGGAGAACTTCGAGGCCTGATAAAGTAATCATGGATATATCGGGAAATATAGGTGTATATCGAATATTTGTAAATATCGATGTTTCATTTCTGAGGAAAAGTTATTAACCAAAAATTGACACTTTGTCTGTTGCAGGTAATTGGAGATGACACCAATGAAAGACAGGATTGAGCTGACCCTGATGACCGGGGAACGCCCCTACGGTACCATTGGTGCTGATTTTGGTAGCTCTTTCATCAGAACTCTTAGAAATGGAGTCGACTGCACCGCGGGAAATACACTGAAGTAAAAGGGAAGCCTAATGTCCAAAGAAAAGTCTGAAACAAAACGACCAAAAGATGGAAAACTACAAAAAATGCAGAAACATACAGAAAAATGTATCACAATTTCACATCCACCTATTCTGTTTGGCCGAAATATTGTATTTCGTAAATTCCATTACTAGCCTAATCATCCTGTAACTTTATAAGAGCCACTTATTATTCTTCCCCTGTGGGCCAATCTGTAACATTGCTGACGTCATACAAGCGATTAATTTCACTGATTGGTTAGATTTTTCTTTATATAGTCCTCTTTTGTGTGATGATGACATTCGAGTTTAATTACCTTGATAAACAAGATCTATTTCCATTACATTCCTCCCTGTTTTATATTCTCAACTGAATCGGTAAGTGTTATCTTTTATTCTTTATTCTAGTGTGATAATTAAGTCGAATTTAGGCATATTTTCTTATTGACCGGAATCTAGTGCACTTTTGAAATGTTGTTCTGAAAAGCACTGTACAGACTGCCTAAATTCTGAGATAAAGGAAGTATAGAATTTTTTTTATATTCATGGTACTCATATAACTACTTCTTTTAGGTAATATGCCTCCAACACGAAAATTAATTCGACTTGAGAAAGAAGAGCAACCATTCAACTTCTTTTACAACGAGAATAGTGAATCAATTATAACAGGTCAGTGTTTCATTTTAAACTTACCGTAATTGTCTTACTGTAATGGGATTCTTTTTTTAATTTCGGATATACATATATTCCTAGGATATTTTTTTTTACTGTTTCTTGGAATCGTCCCTGAAAATTTGTCTCCGTAATTCTTAACAGCCTGTATTGTCCACTAACTGTCAAAGATAGACTGTTTAAAATTAGTCTTTACACACGGAAATGCTCGTGTTGGGGACAGTAAAGAAGGCAGAGGAATTGCCGCCGCAATACACATTGATCTTTGTTGCCATTCTTCTGTTGTTTGTATCGACTTTTATCAAATTTTTTATATATACAATTCATTTGCCATTCCAGAGTACGATTTTGAGAGTATATTAGATACTTCAAATATGGCATGTGTGAATGCACCTGTACCGCCAGTGGTTCATCGAATTGGTCATGTACCTATAATTGTAGAGGAAATCTTCAACCATTTACCAATGAGGGATTTGATAAACTGTGCAAAAGTATGTCAAATGTGGAATAAGATGAGCCAGAGGGCCGAGAAGAAACGGCACCAAGTTTCTTGGATGTCTTGGACGAGTCCGTCTCACAGCGCACCAGATGAAGAAATTTCCGCCCACATCTCTGGAGTTCTTGGCCAAGTTTTTAGTCGTCCGAAGTTGGCAGTTCTATTTGCTTCAAAGTCATTTTTTGACAGACACGACAGGCTTATAGGATCCGCAAACGTTTACACTGTTCCCAGTAAGAATGTTTTTTCTTTTGCTTATCTTCATTTTTTAACTGCATGAATTACATTAAATTTATTAAACTTTGTGCAATAATTCTAGAGCATGATTGGTAGTGGAAGTTAGGAAATGAGCCAATTTATATTTGGACTCTAAGCATTCAAGTGTTTGCAAATTTTTTACTTCAAAGTCTTTTTAAGTATATTGTAACTTGTTCATAATAGGAATTTCTCCTTTTCTTCCAGTGGTGGACTACTTGATGGGTAAGCTGCCGTCTGATTGTTCATTGCTGGGTTTTAGTTGTGGTGGCGTTGTAGGAACAAACAGTTTGTGCGACAGTTGTTTACAAGTTAACGATACACCAGCGTTTACATGTCTTTTTCTGCCGGAGATGCCAGGGGTGGAGGTTCATCCTTTTGTCCTAGATGATTGTTGGCTGTATCGTAGCTCATTGAGTGACGAAGAAATTTCTGAACTTACCGGTATTTCGCTGCATAAGAAGGTGAAATGTATGATTACATTTGGTACATCATTTATAAATGATATGTCTAGTTTGGTGGAACCCTACTTGAAGAAGCAAAATTCTAAGCTTGCTTTTGGTGGCGGTTTCGGGCGTACCCTTGTCGCTCCAAAGTACGATAATCGAAATCATGATCGACAACATGTAGCTGGAATTGCTTTTTGCGGGGAGAAAGTTGAAGCAGCTTCCTTAAGGTTGAATCCTTATATTCGAGATGAAGAGAGCGTCCAAAATGTTTTGATGCAGCTGAAAAATTGTGGCCTTCCTGAAGATAAAAGTTTTGCAATTATGTTTGCTTGCACTGAATATCACGATGCTGTTAACGTTCAGGCGGGTGTATTTCGTAAACTATTTCCGAAGACACCACTCTTTGGTGGAGTTTTTGAATTTACACAAGTTGTTCCAAAATATTTGATGTCTTCTAGGGATTTACCCAATGTGAGTTGTGTAAGACCTAGTTCCGAGGAAGTTTTAAGTTTCTTCTCGACGCATATAGTTCTCATATCTATTCTTGTTTAATTATAATAATTCTTGAGTGATAATTCTTTACTGTTACCGTTGCCTTTAATATAAAGAGTAAATAAAATTAACTTTGCTTTTAATAAGTATTGATTTTTTACGTCCATCCATACATTCATTTAGATCTAGCACATCAATCATAGCTAGAATGTTATTTTTGTACCTTATAATTTCGGAAGATTTCTTTCTATTCCTCTGTAAATTGGGTAACAAGACAAATTGGCTTAAAACTGACCCGCGAGGGAAACATTGTCGTTTGTTTCTATAAGAGGGCAATTGAACTGAACAATTCAGTGTTTCCTTTTCGCTTTGTTCGTCAAATTGCGTTTTCAGTCTATAATCACATCAATTGTATACAGCGAGCGAGTTCGAAGGCACTTACGCTTCCTATTAAAGTACAAAGGGTGCGGTTCCCTTGTTAGTGGTCCTGTCTGCCTCTCTGACGAATGGTATCATAAATTCTTTATAGTATTCATTTATCGTATTCTTTACTGTGTGTCAGTTGCATTTCTGAGCTTTCCATGGTCTCTATTCTCTTACGGGTTCCACAACGTTCGCAGTTTTTCCAAATTGGTATTTCTGTGTGATCAATTGGGTCACAGTTTTATAATTCGTATATAGTGGCTTCAAATAACGTTTAATTTTCAATACTGGCTGGTGTAAGCTATCGCGGAACCTTCCACTTTCGTCTAATTCAGGGATAAACAACCTACGGCCCGCGGAGGCTTTTTATGCGACCCGCCAAGAGTTTATAAGTTTCCAAATCTTTTTTTCGTTGTTTAAAATTTTATTCGTTTAAAATTTTTTTTTTAGTGTTTCAGTGTTTCAAATTATTGGAAATAACTTGTTCAGTTCAAATAAAATAATTCCAATAGTAACAGTCAAATACTGGAGACTTTATGACCGCGGTTTCGCCATCCAAGTAAGAACCAATAGAATTTTCGTACTATAAATTCTCCGAAGCCGACAAACATTTTTCATATTTCTGAAGACCTCGATGTAATCGTATGACTGTCTGTGTTTGATTTTAAACATATTATTGGTCCTCTGGTGCAGGTTGTTAATATTATAAGATTAACAGGCCTCAATCACGTTTCTAGAGGAAATGGATTTGGAAATAGTTGATGTACTCTACCATACAGAGTTAAGTTTAGGACAAGTACTGAACAGAGTTTCGAATCTGAAAGAAGAAATAGTGTTATTTTGGACATGAAAAATATTTCTTCGGCGTTCTCTAACTGTTAAAGATGAAGAATGGCTTCGTGACTGGGCATTTGCTGTGGACGTCATGAATAAGCTTAATGAATTGAAGCTGAAATTGCAAAGTAAAGACGTGTTTGCGCGTGAGTTATACTTTGCAGTAATAGCATTTCAATCTAAACTGCGGCTACTGTATTTGCTAAACAGATTAGTCAAGGAAACTTTGCTCAATTCCCAATTCTGCAAACTCAAACGATTTTGTCTGAATATTATGGAAAATATAGCCAACAGCTTCACAAACTAAATGCTGAATTCGGAAGACGATTTGCGGACTTTAAATCAATGGAACCGCAATTCTATATTTTGACATCACCCTTTAACTGTGATGCTGAAATAGCACCCATACCTCTCCAAACAGAGCTCATCGACATGCAGGCAGACAGTGCACTGAAAGCACACTTTTGTTCACAAAATCTGTTACAATTCTATGGAAATCTGAAAGAAAACTCTTTTCCAAAATTGAAAGATTTCGCAAGAAAAATGTTCGTAATATTTGCCTCCACGTACATATGTGAACAGACTTTTTCTTGTATGAAAATAAATAAGTCCAAGACAGTTAAAAGCCATCATTCGGCGATGAGTAGCTTTATGAGGTTGAAATAATTCCATCAGGTGCAATGCGCATTTTACAAAAATATTCAAAATTGTACGGCGCATTTTACAAAGAGCAGTTTTAAAAATGAATAATTTGGACATTTTGAATCCGTGTATTTAATTGTGACTTTATAATAATAATTATTATTTCTCTGTATAATATACTTGCAAATATGTGAGAAAAAAGATAAAGTCTTTTGTGTTTTTATAAGTTCGTTTTCTTGGTACAAAAAAAAAAAATGGGGTCACGTATGATCAATTTTGTACCATGGTTATTGATTAAAAGTAAATAAATTAAAACAAAATTGAACAGGGTTTGAGTTTTTAAGTAGGCAGTAATTTTCGCCTAATCTCTAAAGAGTGAGTATACAATTTGACCCGATTTAGTTGAACTAGGAAAATTTTGAATGAAAAACAAAAAAATTTAGGAATAAACACAGAATGTTGCCTATCGAGCAAACTGATAATTTTGGTAATAGAAAAGGACTGATGTACAAAGCCCTAGAAATACGAAGATACATTAAAAAAAATTATGAAATAACAAAGTATATTCCGGCTAATACATGAGATTTGACATCATTAATAAATTCAATAGAAAAAATAAGCAGATAACTTCACCAGACTGAAAGTCCTAATACGTCATGAACAGCTCTCTATACGGTTCGCATGTAAGTCTACCAATCAATTTTCCATTTGCATCTGATTGGTGGAGAAAAAGCCCTCTTTTGTATTATAGACAGCTGATTATAGATAGTTGAATATACCTTGGTTGCTGGTATCCTGGACCACTCACTCACTATCAGGGGTTCCCTCAGATTTCGAAGACCCCGTCATATCTTGGATGTCAATTTCGAGAACATTAACAAGGCCGAGTTCCCCAACTACTGGATCTGCTAGATCCTAGTTTTTCGGACTCGCTGTTCGTCAATCCACAATCCGATTCTCGTCCCTCTGGACTCTTTTCTGGATGACTTAAAGAGGTTCATCAGGCTTCTTTCCTACTTCAGTGTACCTCATTTGGTTTACTTTTTGGGCGAGCGTGTAAAGTGAGTTAAAGGCTCCTGGACCACTCGTACTACTTTTTCACTACACTGATCAATTGTCGATAGATAGTTGTTGTCATTTCTTTTCTTTGTCTCACCAATGGTTTAGTGCGGAAAAAACAGTTTGGCTGTCGAGCTGCCGACTTGTGTCAGATGCAGATATGGAGGCTCGTTGAAGAACTGAGCACTCCACTAACACTAAACCTTTCCAGGTATTGATTAAAGCTTACGATCAGATGTGGCACGAGGGGCTAATCTACAAGATGATTATATACGGGCTCCCTCCTGATTTGATTATGATGGTGAAATCCTTTCTTATTAAGCCAAAGTTGGTGAAAACTTCTCCACGCCCGCAAGGTAAAGACCGGTGTCCCACAGGGTTCTGTCCTCGGGCCCGTTCTCTTTAACTATTTTGTGCACGATTTCCCAAAACTCGAGAAGTGTAATTTATATTTCTATGCTGATGATACTGCCATCATGACCTGGGCGCACTAGCCATCTTACGTTATCACTCGGTTGCAGAACGCCTTGAAGAAATTCGAGGACTGGTTTAATTGCTAGAAACTGAATCTTAACGTCGGAAAATGCAAAACCGTGTACTTCAACAAAAGGCTTAAGTGTCCCCCGGATTCCCTGGTTCTATTCAATAAGAAACTCGAATGGGTTAACAACTACAAGTATCTTGGCGTTATAATCGACTCAAGACTCTCCTGGAATCGTCACGTAACTTTTGCTCGGAACAAAGCAAAGAAGACTATTGCAGTATTATAGCTCTCCTGAGCAGAAACAGCGCCCTCAGCATCGACAATAAATTACTACTGTACAAGACAGTGATTCGGACCATCCTTCTCTATGGTTTGCCTGCGTGGGCGACTATATAGTGAATTCCAGTCGTTCCAGAATGTTACCCTGAGGACCATTGCCCAGTTTTGAAGAAGAGCCGTAAAAAATCATTACATCCACTCGGATCTGAACAGGACTTACATTGGAAAGTGTATCAGAGATCTTCTGAGGGGACGTTCAAGAAATACGTCACGTTCTTTTTGGCCTTTTCAGACGTCCCCCCATGTCAAGCTGTGTTACACTTTCCAAGTTATTACCCCTGAAACATTACCCCCTCCCGTTTAAAGACGTCACACTTAAGTCAACCTCCCCCCCCCCCCCTTTCAACAATTAAAAGAAATAAACTTCAGGGAAACACCCTTACTTGCAGACGACTCTCTGAGGAAAGGGTTACGTGTCAATTCGTTGAGAGTGTCAGTTGGTCGCGCGGTTAGTTCGTCGAAGGTCAATTCGTCGAGCGTCATTTCGTTGAGAGTGTCAGTTGGTCGGGCGGTCAATTTGTCGGAGGTCAATTAGTCGAATGTCAATTCGTCCACCTGTCAGTTGGTCGGGCGGTCAATTCGTCGAAAAATAAATAAATGGTCGAAAAAACTTTCATAAAATTCATTAACGAAAATAATTTTTGTTACTAATTTATTTACTTGAAAGGTAAACAATAAATACCGTTACTGTTAAAACTCCGTATCTATATACAGCTTTTGTAAGCAATGTGATATAGTAGCCACAATAAATCTAATCTTGTTGACGACATATGCCCCAAACTATTTATACCGCTTCAGTATCTTTCATTTTCAGAATGAAATTAATAACTGTATAAAATTAATTATCGGCCAAATTGAGCACATACAGGAAATTATCTTTTTATTAAGTAAAAATTAAATAATAACATAAATAATAAGCTTGCCGAAACATTTAATATCCTGTGGTCGATTTCCTCAGTTTAACACAAAATTTCACGTCACCTGTTCGCAGACTGGCATATGCACATATTCATAACAACATAATAAATAAATGGTCGAAAAAAAACTTTTAACAAATGGCGTTACTGTTAAAATGTTTATTTAAATACAACTTTTGCATGTAATAATCAACAAACGATAATCTGATAATAAAGGAAATAATACATGAAATTTAAATAACAATACTTGTGTGTAAAAAATTAAATAATAACATAATTACTAAGAAATAAAAATTTATTTCATACAACAAATTGATCACATACGAGAAATTAAATTTTTATTAAGTAAAAGTTAAACAACAACATAAATATGAGGGTGTAGGACTTTCAATTCAATCTGATTGCATGGCTTATACCGTTTAAAAATTCTGGCAATGTCTTCCGACGGTTCAAGCACAGGGCTTCAAGCCGCCCCTGATGATCTTACGCGGCACGTTTGTTGTATTTCTTTTATAGTTAATCATACAGTATTTATGTTATTGTTTAGTTTTTACACTCTAGTAGCTCTAGTAATATTTGACTTTTATTTAATAAAAATTTAATTTCCTGTATTAAAATTGTGTAATACTTTTATAATTATTAATTACATTATGAACATGATGAATGATACAAAAGCAGTTAAGAGCAAATTTCCGGGTTCCTTATTACATGCTCTAAGAATTTCGAAACACCCCACAACAATGAAATTTGCAATAAAGTATCAACAATAGCTTAATAAAGAAATTTGTAACAATTATTATCCTTAAATCCATTTTATAATAAAAACATTTATTTTTAAAAGGAATTCAAGAAAACAATTAATTTTTATTGGACACTGTACAGTATATTTATACACTGATAATGAAAGATATGAAACGGATTTTACTGCCGAAAACGCGGACCGTATAGTGAGCGTTCCCTTAATTTAACTAATCTTATGAAAGTGGTAAATTGGGCAAAAAAATCACATTATGGTTTAGGACCAACGATACAACGATAATTAGTTGTTTCGTAGTTTCGTTGGCAAGCCGGTTATAGTTATAGTATTGTTACCGAACAATTGGATGAGTTAATAGTTGTTGCCAGAGAGTGTAGGACATTTACCACACTGGACATTAACCACACCGGACATTTACCACATCGGGCACACGGATGAGGTAAAATTTTACCTCATCCGTGATCGGGCATTTACCACACCGGGCATTTACCACACCGGACATTTACCACACCTAACTGCTTCAGTATCGTTCTTGTTCAGAGAAATTCTTGTAATTAATAACTATAAAAGAAAAACAACTAACTATTCACATACGGAAAATAAAACTAAAATAATGCTAGAGTGTAAAAATTAAATAATAACTTAAATACTTGTGTGAATAATAACTAATAATAAAAGAAATACGACAAAATTAAATATTTATTCAAGGTAAACAATAACATAAATTTGATGGTGTTGGACTTTCAATTCAATCGGAACCATAATTAATGCATCAGGATAAACGAAGCCGAAGATAATATTAGATAATAAAGAATTAAGATTGTGGACGGCGTGGTGATAAAGGTTTCATCCCGGGTCCCGTCCGATGCTCGCATGGAAACATCGCTAGATCAAGCTCGAAAATCCACCAAAAAAGTTGAATTAATAGGAATCAACATCGACCGATCTTTATAAAAAATTTTCACAAAGTAATATTATGACACTCGATTATAAAATTGTAAAATATGGCATACAGTTTTACAAAATAAATGAAGCTCTGTAAAAATCTTTATTTTAAATTAAAATAAATAGATAAATAAAATTGTAATTCAATAAATATGATGGTGTAGGACTTTCAATTCATCTATACATCTTTGAATTTATCTATTTATACGACAAACTGATCATAGACGTGCCGCGCAAGATCATCAGCGGCGGCTTAAGACCCTATGCATGGACTATGTGGCCGGTCGGAAGACACTGCCAGAATTTTTAATCGGTATAGGCCATGCTATCCGATTAATTTGAAAGTCTTGTTGTTATGTTATTGTTGAAAGTTTTATTGAAGATCATCACCATCATATTTATGTTATTGTTTACCTTGAATAAATATTTAATTTCCAGTATGTGATCAGTTTGTCATATTTCTTTTATTATTAGTTATTATTCACATAGTATTTATGTTATTATTTATTTTTTACACTCTAGTAATTTGTTGGATTCGTCAATAAATAGATAAATTCAAAGTTGTATAGATGAATTGAAAGTCCTACACCAGGGGTGACCAACCTGCGGCCCGCGGGCCAAATGCGGCCCACCAAAGGAATTTATGCGGCCCGCGAAACGAACCATTTACTGTAAAATTTATTAACAAGTAAGATTGTACGTGGTTAATCTTTCATAAAATATTTGAATGTGATTTGAATTACAAATGGTTGGTCCCCTGAAAACCTTCAAAAATTTATTTTGGCCCGAGTCAAAAAAAGGTTGGTCACCCCTGTCCTACACCATCATATTTATTGAATTACAGTTTTATTTATCTATTTATTTTAATTTAAAATAAAGATTTTTACAGAGCTTCATTTATTTTGTAAAACTGTATGCCATATTTTACAATTTTATAATCGAGTGTCATAATATTACTTTGTGAAAATTTTTTATAAAGATCGGTCGATGTTGATTCCTATTAATTCAACTTTTTTGGTGGATTTTCGAGCTTGATCTAGCGATGTTTCCATGCGAGCATCGGACGGGACCCGGGATGAAACCTTTATCACCACGCCGTCCACAATCTTAATTCTTTATTATCTAATATTATCTTCGGCTTCGTTTATCCTGATGCATTAATTATGGTTCCGATTGAATTGAAAGTCCAACACCATCAAATTTATGTTATTGTTTACCTTGAATAAATATTTAATTTTGTCGTATTTCTTTTATTATTAGTTATTATTCACACAAGTATTTAAGTTATTATTTAATTTTTACACTCTAGCATTATTTTAGTTTTATTTTCCGTATGTGAATAGTTAGTTGTTTTTCTTTTATAGTTATTAATTACAAGAATTTCTCTGAACAAGAACGATACTGAAGCAGTTAGGTGTGGTAAATGTCCGGTGTGGTAAATGCCCGGTGTGGTAAATGCCCGATCACGGATGAGGTAAAATTTTACCTCATCCGTGTGCCCGATGTGGTAAATGTCCGGTGTGGTTAATGTCCAGTGTGGTAAATGTCCTACACTCTCTGGCAACAACTATTAACTCATCCAATTGTTCGGTAACAATACTATAACTATAACCGGCTTGCCAACGAAACTACGAAACAACTAATTATCGTTGTATCGTTGGTCCTAAACCATAATGTGATTTTTTTGCCCAATTTACCACTTTCATAAGATTAGTTAAATTAAGGGAACGCTCACTATACGGTCCGCGTTTTCGGCAGTAAAATCCGTTTCATATCTTTCATTATCAGTGTATAAATATACTGTACAGTGTCCAATAAAAATTAATTGTTTTCTTGAATTCCTTTTAAAAATAAATGTTTTTATTATAAAATGGATTTAAGGATAATAATTGTTACAAATTTCTTTATTAAGCGATTGTTGATACTTTATTGCAAATTTCATTGTTGTGGGGTGTTTCGAAATTCTTAGAGCATGTAATAAGGAACCCGGAAATTTGCTCTTAACTGCTTTTGTATCATTCATCATGTTCATTATGTAATTAATAATTATAAAAGTATTACACAATTTTAATACAGGAAATTAAATTTTTATTAAATAAAAGTTAAATATTACTAGAGCTACTAGAGTGTAAAAACTAAACAATAACATAAATACTGTATGATTAATAACTATAAAAGAAATACAACAAACGTGCCGCGTAAGATCATCAGGGGCGGCTTGAAGCATCACCTTCTATTATCTTGAAGATAATAGAAGGTGATGCTTGAAGCCCTGTGCTTGAACCGTCGGAAGACATTGCCAGAATTTTTAAACGGTATAAGCCATGCAATCAGATTTAATTGAAAGTCCTACACCCTCATATTTATGTTGTTGTTTAACTTTTACTTAATAAAAATTTAATTTCTCGTGTGTGATCAATTTGTTGTATGAAATAAATTTTTATTTCTTAGTAATTATGTTATTATTTAATTTTTTACACACAAGTATTGTTATTTAAATTTCATGTATTATTTCCTTTATTATCAGATTATCGTTTGTTGATTATTACATGCAAAAGTTGTATTTAAATAAACATTTTAACAGTAACGCCATTTGTTAAAAGTTTTTTTTCGACCATTTATTTATTATGTTGTTATGAATATGTGCATATGCCAGTCTGCGAACAGGTGACGTGAAATTTTGTGTTAAACTGAGGAAATCGACCACAGGATATTAAATGTTTCGGCAAGCTTATTATTTATGTTATTATTTAATTTTTACTTAATAAAAAGATAATTTCCTGTATGTGCTCAATTTGGCCGATAATTAATTTTATACAGTTATTAATTTCATTCTGAAAATGAAAGATACTGAAGCGGTATAAATAGTTTGGGGCATATGTCGTCAACAAGATTAGATTTATTGTGGCTACTATATCACATTGCTTACAAAAGCTGTATATAGATACGGAGTTTTAACAGTAACGGTATTTATTGTTTACCTTTCAAGTAAATAAATTAGTAACAAAAATTATTTTCGTTAATGAATTTTATGAAAGTTTTTTCGACCATTTATTTATTTTTCGACGAATTGACCGCCCGACCAACTGACAGGTCGACGAATTGACATTCGACTAATTGACCTCCGACAAATTGACCGCCCGACCAACTGACACTCTCAACGAAATGACGCTCGACGAATTGACCTTCGACGAACTAACCGCGCGACCAACTGACACTCTCAACGAATTGACGCTCGACGAATTGACCCTCGACGAACTGACCTGATACCGAGGAAAGGGAACGTCCGTTATAGGAAGCCAGGGTGGCCAGGTCCGAACCGGATATTTTTAGCACCCTCTGCCTTCATGTCTTGCTGGTTGCCACCGTAACCAGGGACAATCTGGCTGCCGGGAACTGAGGGCCATAGCTGATTTTGAGAGGTAATTATCGCTGATTTTGAAGGATAAGTGTTTAGAGAGTAGTGGGCCAAGATCCTCCGCGCTGGCCCAGTGCGTGTTGGAGGAAGCCCATTCGCGTCCGTTCACCATACACAAGACATGAATACTAACAGGCTGCCCCAACTGGAAGGTACGGATTGGACATTAGGCTTCTACTCCTAGTTGATTCCTATAAGTTCTTGAAGGCAATTAGAGGGTAGAACCCATTTGCAGCCTCAGAGAGTCGTCTGCAAGAACTAGAAGAAGAATTGGATAGGATCAACTGGGATAACATTGGACTCTACGAAATAAGAAGAAAAGGTGAAGATAAAATTGAGCTGAACAGTAGGCACGTACTATATACCACAGAGGAACAACCGACGGAAGACTTAGTGGTGTTGGATTCCTTATTCATAAGAAATGGAAGAATCAAATCATTGAGCTAGATAGTGCCTCCGACAGAATTGCAAGATTGGTCATCCAATTGTCGAGAAGATACAAGATACAGACCATACAGGCCTAGGCGCCAACCACAAGCTATTCTGATGAGGAAGTCGATGATTTTTATGAAGAAGTTAGCAAGATGAACCAAACAGGAAACTATTATCTGAAAGACGTCGACTTTAACGCCCGTGTTGGAGAAAAAAAGAAAGGAGAAAATTTTCTTGGTAGTCATGGTTATAACACAAGAAATGAAAGAGGAAATTTCGGGAGTACGAACAACTGTACGTCATGAATTCCTTTTTCAAGAAGAAACCTCAGCGTAAATGGACTTGGAAAAGCCCAGATGGAGCAATAGTGAAATAGATTATATTCTGGCAAATAGGAAGCACTCGATCCAAGACTGCACTGTTCTCAACAACTTCAACACAGGAAGCGACCACAGACTGGTAAGATGCAAGCTTGTTCTAAACACGAGAACAGAAAGACGAAAACTTTTCAGGAACACAAAGAAGATCATCAACATAGCATGCCTACAGGAACGCAGAACGGAATTCCAGCTACAACTGCGAAATCGCTTTGAAATCTTACAAAGCGGCATCCAGGAAGATGACATCATAGATATTAACAGGACACTAACTAAACACTTAAAGAAGCAGCGGAAGTAGTAGCTGGAGAAAAAAGTTTCTAAACCACAGACGAAACTCACAGAAGAAACGAGGAAATTAATGAAGAAACGAAGAGAAATGAAGACAAAAAGAGAAGATACAAGATCAGTAATAGAATATGCGGAGCTTTGCAAGACAGTACGGAAATACATCACAGGAGATGTTCGGAAGTTCAACTGCAATCTTGTCAAGAAGGCAGTTGAAGATAACAAGAGTTTGAAAACTGCGAAGAGAAAGCTCTGCATTGGAAGAAGAGGAATATTTGCACTCAAGAGAGTAAATGGCACAATCGCGAAGAATGGACGTGAAATCATCGAAATTGTGGAGGACTTCTACAATAAACTTTACAAATGTAAGGATGATAATGACGTAAGAAGAGCGGACCAACTGAAAGGAAAAGATGAAGTATCACCGGTTATGAAAGGCGAAGTTGACAAGGCTATTAAATCCATGAAGAAAGGAAAGTGCCCGGGAGAAGATGGAATTACAATTGACCTGATTAAGGAAGCAGGAAAAGAATTTAACAAGTTACTGGCAAGTTTTTTCACGAAATGCCTTGAGATGTCAGACGTACCGGATGATTGGAATAATGCAATGATAGTTCTATTTTTCAAAAAAAGGAGACAGGGAAAATATCCAGAACTATCGCCCTATCAGCCTTTTGTCAGTTGTTTATAAGATCTTCAGTAAAATCCTGACAAACAGACTTGGTTCAGCATTAAACTCAGCACAACCAAGAGAACAAGCGGGCTTTCGAAGCGGATATAGCACTATCGACCACATTCAAGTTATTAGAGAACTTATAGAACGCCACAACGAGTATGAAGTACCACTTTGCTCTGCCTTCATCGACTTTAAGAAAGCTTTCGACTCAATGTTCACACATATGGTAGCGAAAGCTCTGGAAAGAACAGGAATAGCTGGAAGCTATATTACACATCGTCCAAAAAAGAAAAATAGGCGTGTCCAATTAAATTACCAATTTAAATTGTTAGCGATTGTTAATTTTACTTAGCAACAATGTCTAACAATTGAAATCGGAAATTTAATTAGACACGACCAGTTCTTATTTCGTTGGACAGAGTATAGTATTCTCTAGAAGATATTTAGTAAAGCGACTGCCACCATTCGTTTGGATAAAGGAAAAGCAAGGATCAACCTTGGAAAAGGAGACGCCATCTCACCAAAACTCTTCACAGCAGTTTTAGAGGAAGTCTTCAAGGAACTGAACTGGACAAAAAAAGAACTTAAAATAAACGGTGAATTCCTTAACCACCTTCGTTTTGCCTATGACATCGTTATCACCAGCAGTAGTCCTTTTGAATTGCAGGAAATGTTACTAGAACTAGCAGATGCTAGCCTGCGTGTAGGAATGAAACTGAACACACAGAAGACAAAAGTTATGTTCAATGCATTTGCTCCAAAACAGAAGGTCATGGCAGGCAGCATCGTGATTGAAGAAGTACAGAGCTACATTTACCTGAGACAAGAAATCACTATGGATGGCAGGATTCTGAATGAAGTTAACAGACGAATTAGAACAGCATGGAGTACTTTTGGCAAGAATAACATTATCTTGAAGAGCAACATGCCACTTAGCTTGAATCGAAAAGTTTACAACCAGTGTGTTTTACCAGCAATCACGTATGGAGTTGAAACATGGACTTTATCAAGGAGGACAACACAGAGAAGCATGGAAAGATGTATGCTGGGAATTACAAGAAGAGATAGAGAATGCAACAGCTGGACAAGAAGCCAAACGAAGGTGATTGATGTCATCGAACGGATCAAACCTTCTAAATGGCAATGGGCTGGTCACATCGCTAGAAAACAAGACATGAGATGGACCACAGTCATTCTGGATTGGTACCCTTGAGACCTTAAACGCCCACGAGGACGACCCCATGCAAGGTGGATCGACGAAATAAGGAAGGTGGCTGGCGCCAACTGGAAATCCAAAGCTTCAAACAGAGAAGAATGGAAGCGTTTAGATAAGACCTTCATCCAGCAATGGATTGCAAATGGTTGACTGTAATGATGATGATGATGATGATGACACCCCTACTTAATGGTTCCTAGTCGTTTCGTCACACGTTCAGTTCGTTGCATTCACTTTGTTCCAGGATCGTTTTGTCACTACGTGACTCGACACATTTAGCTCACAATATAGATAGCGGGACCAGTTATATTATACACTCACTCAAAAGTCATGGCACGTCTGCCTAATAACTTGTTGGGCCCCCTCTGGCACGGATAACGGCGATAACCCGTCATGGAAGAGAGTCTACCAGTCCCCGGAACACATCCACAAGCACTGCAAGACATGCCGCCTCTACTGCATTCCATAACGATGCTGCATTTGTGTTGGTGACCACCTGGCAGATCATTCGATGAGGTCCCACAAATGTTCAATGGGATTGCAATCTGGGGAACGTGGAGGCCAAATCATTGTCGTGAAATCGGTAGCATGTAACATTGTTCCCGTGTCACAAGTTCCGTGTGTGGAGGCGCATTATCTTGCTGGAAGATGCCGTCGCCCGCGGGGTAAAAACAGTTCATGAAGGAGTGCAGGTGGCCCCCAAGCAGATCGACATAGGAAGTAACACGCAGAGTGTTGCCGATGATGTGCAGCTGTCAAGAGTGGTACCCATCGTGACCTCCTGCTCCCAAAGCCTGCAGCTGCTAAGGTTCGCCGAATTGTCGTCACGGACACAGTTGTGGGACGCCCCTGGTTGTACCGCATGGTGATTTGACCCGCTGTCGCCCTTCGGTCAGCAGTTTCAAGCCGGGTGACCCGACGAACATCTCTGGCATCAATGAGGCGATGTTTATTAACCATAGCCCCAGATGTTTATTTCTATTTATTTACTGAAAAAATATGGTTAGATAATCATTGTCGTGAAAGTTTATGTTTAACAAGATGTGGAAAGTAGAGTTCTCACACTGTAAGGTGAAATGGAAGAGTTTACTTTATCGCGCTCAATAAGTAGGGAAAATTTTTTAAAACTCCCTAATTTTCTTAAATCCTGGCACTTCAACAATAGACTGCAACCAGCGGTTGCGAGCAGGCTTGAGTGAAAAAAGCAGCTCACAGATCGCGCATGAGGGTATAAAATATACATATCTCTATGATGTCCCTACCTAATGAGCGCGATAAAGTGAACTCTCCCATTTCACCTTACAGTGTGAAAACTCTAGTTCCTATTTGTTTTGCTCGAGAGTCCTGTATCCAATGTCTAAGCCTTTTTTCCTCTATATGATTTTAATTATTGGACATGAAGAAATATGCAAGCAGTAATAGAAGCTTATTTCTAGATAGTGAGCATTAGGATAAACTGAAGTGAAGACAGCGAGGTTGCATGCTATACTAAGAATAACCAGTCACTACGAAAAAGATCTTATGAAAATCAGTGATACAGAGAAATCTTACTAAAGATGGTTCAGAAGAAAATGATGATCCTAATGAGAAAGACTTATCAGGCTCTCTCAACTACTATGACCAGGTGGATTATACAGTGAAGATAGCGCAAGTTTCAGGAAATCACTTGCAACCTCTTTGTAACAAAGAATCGAATCGACATACAAAATCTGCACAAGAGCAAGAAGCTCGAAAAATGTCATCGTATGGAAGTAAACGGGGGGTTTGTAAGCTGCTACTGGAAGAAGTAATAGGTCCAATTCTAAATGTCTAGTGCAATTCTTAATGTCATACAAATAACTCCTACAAAATAAACCGGACAATTGGCATTTAAGAAAAAGTTGTCAAAGCTTTTTAAGTTAACATGATTCAGTAGATGAGTTTCATTTATTTGTTGTTTTCTTGTTGTTTTTCAGCACAAAATTGATCAATTTTAATTCTGCCTCAGATTATATATAATCCAATAAAAATGTTTGTAATTTTTAGTCCTTGAATTATAACAATGGTTAGATTTGCCTGATTTACGAACACGACCGACAGGTAGTTTCCAGATTGATTAGCGCAAAAAGAACCGAAAAATGTGAAGTCCTTTCAAAGGTATCTTGTTCATGGACGGACAGACACACAGACTTGTGAGACAGATTCGACCATGCCCATAAAATAGCTTTCGCAACTTAATAAAGGATCTTTGCCATTGTTACTAATTATGTTGAATAATTTTTTTGATCAATAAATTAGTAAGTTAAAAAATTTTTTTATTCTGATCTTTTCTGAAACTGTCTAAAACTTGCATTACATTACGCCATAGCCATTAAAGGAAACTGATAGGACTTGCTGCGTTGTTTTGGTAAAGCGGTGCATTCACTGAAATGTAAATGTTTTCTTTTCTGAGCTCCAAAGTCTATAGGAGTGTGAGCTCCCCATTTGGGACTGGGCATTCGAGCTTCAACAGATCTTTATTTACACTAGAAAACCTCTTTGTTTTATTTTTAAGCGTAAAATTCGAGATCCTGAAGTTAGACATTGATCATAAATGGTAGGGGCAGCTACATATGCATACTTTAAATTTAAGATCGAAATGTAATTACAATATTCACCTCGTAAAAAGCATGATGGAAATTGTAAGAATGGCGAAGACGAACAAATAAAATTTAAGATGCTCTACAGGAGAAAATATAAACAACATGGAAAATAAATCTTTGAGAGGAGGAGGAAAATAAAGTCCAGCAAAGAGATTCCCCTATCGAGAAAACTCAAAACACGATACAGTAATTTGAATTTTCCGAGCTTGCCTGTCTAACAAGTCCACTACAAATGAGTTAGCCGTTAAATTAAATCAATCGAACTCAATTCGTTTTTGAATGAATGGCTTCAATGGCCTATCAGAACAATACATTCACTCCAAGTTAGGTTTCTTTTAATAAGAGAATGATTACTTAAAGTCCCTGCTTTACAGACATAATGCATTTACCTTGACGATCTTTAAAACTGTTGCCTAGAATAAGATTATCAGTTCGGAGAATACGCTCTTTTTATAAGAAAATTGAGCTTATTATTACATTAAGCAAATGCTATTGGGCATAATTTATAGCTATTAGGGAAGAAGCGAATCAATGATTAGAATGAACTGTGTTTTTAACATCAAAATTCGTTTCTTTTCTTTGTGCCGATATACCAGCGATGGTCAGAGTATGCGAGAGGAAGTTGTTCGTTTAACCCAAGTGCGAGGACCTCATTAGAGAGTTACGATAGGAGGAACCCTTCGCTCTCTCTCTCTCTCTCGCGTCTATATCAGGAGCTGGCACCGTCCACATGTACACATTCCTGTGGCTCGTTATGCATTGACAGGAACCAGAAGAGAAAGAGAGAGAAATAATCTCTATCTAATTCTCGTATGCAGAAGCTCTGGAATAATGAGTTGGAAATATGTGTTGTGGTTTGCTATAGGTGTTCTGCTGCTGGTGCCGTGTGAACCCGCGACCGAAGGAGAAGGTGACATCTTCCTGGCTCAGGGGAGGCTCCGAGGGAAACTGATGCAAAGCGAGAATAAGGAGGAATTCTATGCCTACTACGGGATTCCCTACGCCCAGGCGCCCGTGAAGGAGTTACGTTTTCAGGTAGGCAACCAGATTCTCAACCAGAGCATGAGGAAAAAATTAATAAATAAAATTGTTTTTCATATTGAAATTACTTCTTTATTTGATGTATAAGTAAGTATAATTTTGACGATAATAAATATAAATAAATAGCTCTTTTTTTATATTTTGTACACTTTTTACTAAGTTGAAGTGGTTGAATCAAAAATAGAAAATGGGTCAGCTTTGAATTTGATCCTCACGCGAACTAAAATAAACAATATTTACTATCTCCCCTCCCTCCTTTCTTAAACTTCTTTTTACAAGGCGATCCTTTAATAATAAAAAGAAACTGTTCTAAAAAATTAGAAGTAAATAGAAAGAGTGATTCTTAATGGCACAAACAATTTTTAAAAAGCAATCTCAATGAGAGTTCTGTTCTGCAAATTAGTTTGCAGGAAAGAGTATGTTGAGTTTTTCTCATAACTTAAGTGCAAATGCTATGCTTGACTGTTATGAAAAAACAATTGCCTTGTGTATGGTATATGAGGAAAATATTATTATTTAGATTATTTATCAAACATCGTGTATGAGATTTTAAAAAGTGATGGCTGAGGATAAGTATAAAAAGTCTATTAAAAAAAGAATAAATTTTTTCCTGAACGTTTTTTTTTTCAAAAATTTCTTTGACGAATTAATTGATTTTTTTTAATACACAAGTTCATGGTCATGCATTTTAAAAACTTTATATTTTAGAAAAATCTAATCATAAATTCTGATTAATCCTGTGATTGATGATGAATTTACGAAAACTTTATGAATATAGATGCAATTTGGAAACGTGATTTTCCCCCCAGTGATTCCTTGTGTTAAAGAACGAGTAAGAAAATAAGAAAAAAAATTAAGCAAAACCGAGGCGTTGTTCTGTATATACGTCTCTTTTCGTCTTTTCTACATCCGTTTACTTTACATCCACTCCGCCCTTCCTTGACTGATGCCGAACGTCTCAAGCGAAATCGTCCGCGTCATCACCCCTCTCCTGTTCTTATCTGGCGTTCTGCCAGTTAGCCAGATGTCTAAAATCAAATTATTCCAGATTTAGCGAAAATTTCATTACTACAATGAATAACCATAGGATGATTTAAATATGCTTCTTTTAAGATTAGTAATGATGTAATTAGACTATTTTATAACAAAGGGCTCGAAGGTTTTAACTATGATTACAGTCACACTGGCCTAACGCAATTATTTGATCAGCGGGGAACGGTGTAATATCGACGTCGGCCACTAACCGGTTGAAAATAATGATAACGACAACAATAATAAAATACCAGATTTAAACACCCTCACCTTGCAAAAAATGACCCTCCTCAGGCGCTATCTTAATAGTTCTTAGGTCCTCTGTTATGAACTTGAACTTAATAAGCTTTGAACCAGATTTATGACTGTGAATCTAATATGAGATTAGCAGCCATAATAATAATAAACATATATTCTAATTTCTTTTTCAAGCAAACTTGAAAATAAAAATAAAAAAACTAGTCACCTCTTCTCCCCCCCCCCCCTGAGCAAAATATTTATTAAATTCTGCACAAATATAACGCTATTTGACTGCAATATAGTTTCCTATTCTATCTTAGTTCTGAGGAAGATGATTGTCCAAGTTAAATTCTTTAATCATATTTTTTTAGTTTGTCTTTTATAGCTCTAATGATATTTCATACTATAAGGGTATATTGAACGAACTACGAATTATTTTTGAAAGACTTACACAATTCTTAGGCATCCTTATTAGCAATTTAACAATGGCTACGAATCCAAAAATATTTTTAATTAACAAAAGTATAAGAAAGGAAAATTTCAGAGCCTAGGATCGAACCAGTTATCATTGGCATTCCGTGAGAGGGGAGCGCTGGAGAGCAGACTTTCCATTTCTGGAGTCCATCAACTCAGAATTCGAATGTTTCTGTTTGTTCCCGATAAAAGATAATAGTCAAGTGAAAGAACATAAGTGTGCACTTAATTCGATGTACCCAAAACTAACGAATGTTCTCTCGTTCTCTTCTAGGCTGTGAAGTTTTTCATTCTCATTTTCGTATACTCCTGAATAACAAAATTCGATTAATTCCATTTCATGCAGTGTGTGTGTGGGTCTGTGGATGGCCCTCTCCAACTATGACACAGGTAGCCTAAATACAAGATGAAACCGGAAAGTTTGGTGAATGACTCGGAAAACCAAATAGGTATTTGACTGATGATACTTTACTGCCCTTCAAAGTAAGTCCCCATGGCCACAATACACTTTTGACATCGTTCGTACTGGTTATATGGCGTGTGAAAGTTCATCTTTCGGTTCCCTCGTTACAGCTGTTTGAATCTCCGGAACGTCGAGAAATCTGTGTCCTTTCATTATTGATTAGAAGAAGCTCACGAACAAGTTCGACATTGTGCAGTGTAGTGCTCGTGGTTCATCTTCCAGGGTTTCTCGTCCTCAACGGAAACGCTTAAACCATTCATACAGACATTTTCGAGTCACAGCGTCTTCACCGTACACTGTCTTTAACATTTCCTGGATTTCCTTTGCAGTTTTACCCAATTTAAAAAAGAATTTCTTATTGACTCTTTGCTCTATTATCATGATAAACGCACTACACTCTAAACACTGCTGTATGAACGCACGCCTGTCAACAATGGTGAATTCACGTTTACATATGTTAGCTTAGATACAGAAGAACGCCTTGCGCTTGTCGCCTGAAGTTATCACAGTAAGGGGTGAATCACCGAACTTTCCGGTCTCATCTTGTAATTTCTTGGCACGTAATCTTACTTAAGATGTACACTCGTCCTGCTGTGGTGAACATTATACATTACTTATAATTGTGTAGCAATGTATATTTTTTGTAATAATTTTATGCAGTGAATGTGTTTTTAATATTTGTTTACAGGATTCAGTACGACACCACGGCTGGGAACATGGCGTCCGGATAGGGAAGCACCAACCACCACCCTGCCCTCAATGGGATCACGTGGGCAAAGTTATTGGGGAAGAGAACTGTCTCTTCGTTAATGTCTTCACATCAAGGGTAAGTAAAAAGAGCCGCTACTGTAAGATAATCTTTCGCTCGCTTCAATAGAATCAAATCGTTTCTAACAGTAACAATGTACAATAACAATCAAATCTTTTTGTAACAATGTACATTTAAATGACAGTGCATTCATAAACTCGTGCTCAACAAATTTTATTAGGCTATATCACAGTAAAATATTACAATATATTCTTTTCAAAAACTTGAGCATTGAACGAAAATTGCTGAGAAAAGGACTATAGTCACATGAGTGTTTTGTCTAAGTATTAATCAGCATTACAGTTTTTAGATAACATCAAAAACAGAGACGAACTTTAGAATAATCCATTACGGTGGGACGCCATAGCAAGAATAGAGTTTCGGCCTCGGTGGCTTAGTGGTTGCGTGATCGCCTCTGATGCCCGAGGACGCGAGTTCTATCCTCGCCGAGGACAACGAGAATTTTTTCTGCGGGAAAATCCTGAGATCACGCACTTCCTTTGGAAGGGAAGTAACGCCGTTGGTCCCGTGTAGTCGTTTGCTAGCTGCACATTAAAGAACCCTTGCGAGGTAAAATTTGCGGCCCCTATAACGCCGTCCTTATATGACCATAGTAGTTGAAAAGGACGTTAATACCAACCAAACCAAGAAACGAGTTAGGGTCATAACAAGATAAAATGATTGTATGTAGGTTGTGTAAAAGGATAGTTCTGTTTTCGCCCGCATGGAGAAAATATTAAAAGAGAATAATATTTTCAAAACGAAAAAAGAATGCATTGGTTTGGAGTGAGCGTCCGTATTATCACTTACCATAAACATTTAGGGTGATATCACGATTGAGGTTTAAGGTCGAGGTGAGGAAGGTTTCTTCCTCAAATATCTCAGTTAATTGTCCTCGTCGATTCTGCGATTGCAAAGTTTTGAGTTGTGACGAGAGGCCTATCTTCAGCATTTCAAAGCTTTCTAATTCGGCCGGCGCCTGAAATATGGCGCATTTCATTGCTTCCTTGTAAAAATGTCATACAGTTACATTATATTGGCTTGTTTCATAATTGTTGGTCGATTCTGATATTAAAAATCCCCAGCAGTAACAGACGAAGAAATCAATTGTATTCAGAAAGACATCTGCCCTCGGTAGCAATACACGATGCATAATGTGATTTCAGTGCAAAAATGCCGCCGTGGCAGATGCTATCATCATAGTGATTTAAGAAATCGCTGACGGCATGTATCACACCATCGTGGTTAGTGAACCGTTTGCCAATCAAGAAGTAGCCCAAATAGTAAAACATATGAAAGTCTTATGAATACGCAGGCTGAGGAAGAACATCTTTCCCAAAAACGTTGATTTTCTGCATGCTTCCAATAGATACATGTTGTCGTGCTTCATGATGGAGGACCATTATACTCAACGACTGACGAGCAGTGATTGTTTGTAGCTTATTTCTGGTGACATTCGTCCAGCTGACATTCATGCGCACCAGTTGTGATTTTTTGGCCATGAAGAAAAAATTCTTAATGCACGCAACCTTGGAGTTCGTCATACAGAGATCAAAGTTTTTATATTTGTGTTTCGGTAATTCCCCTTTATTTCTGTTGTCATAAAGCACCCCACTGATACTTCAGCAGTCTATCCTAATGATAAATCTTGCACGTAAATTTGCTGCTAATACATTGATTGTAATTTTCTTGCAGCATATTATTTGAGAGCACTTTATTTAGCAACTTGCTGTGTATGAAAAACGTGCAAAAATATTAGGTAGTTATTGGCTAGCAGTGTTGTGCTTTGATGCCTTTATAATATCAGGGGTCTCTGCTTTGTACTTTACTTTATTTGAATCCCGTCTAATAAGCCTCTCTTTAAGAAAGCGTTCAAAAATTTGTCCTAAAATAGGGAAGGGCATAGCGTAAAATGGCCAGGGCAGGCAAAGTAAGTATTGTCCTTCATAGTTCCTCTGCAGAGGGCTGAGGCGGTTAAAATTAAATTCAGCTTCTCATACCGTTCGTCCACCACCTGCTGCATTCAATGTGATGTCCCCTGTTATGGACAATGGCCCGAAATCGCAGCTTCCATTGTAACAAACTTACGCGAAGCATTGCAAGAGGGATATTGCTCCACACTTCTTCGCACACATTCTATAGGCTTTTCAGCGTTAAACGTCGACGGTTTCTAAGGAATCCAAAGCCACAGACGTTCGGAACTACATTTTCTTTTCGCGGAATTTTTCTTCCCATGTCATCATTAGTCCGCCTGCAAAATTTTGTGTCATTCCTGTAGTGAGATGGAGCTACAGATGGCTCTGAGTAGTGTCAGTTTAATTACAAACACCCTGTACGTCAAAAGTATGCTCACTTCACTCCTTCAAAGTATACTTAGTTTACTTGAGGTTTTATTAATTACATTTTATTAGGCTACTATATCTTAATTTTTCATTACATAAGTCTTTACCTCAACATATTAAGTTATTTACTAAAAAGGCGGAAAAGTAGGAGCCCTCCGATTCCGGGCTCGTCTCACTCAGCAAGTGGTAAACGACCTCACCGCCCCTATTAGTTATGCGCCTCCCATTTTATTTATTTGTGAATCCAACAATCTTTTTGCGGACTTTCAATTTTGAATTCGCATGATTGGTGGACCCCTCATTCCTGTTATTGTAAATTCCCTGCCATGTTTTGCCTCCGATGATGGTGCAAGATCGAAACGCGTAAGCCTTAATGAACAGTTTACCGTATCACTCTACCCGATTATCGTCTTGCTTTATTTAGACCTCTCCGAGATCTGCCTTAAAGTTAATGATAGTTAAGATTATAGGTTACTGTTCTTCTTGAAGATCTGCATGAATTTAAGGAAGACCCGTGTAATTTGGACCGTCGTGTAAATCGAACCATCCTTATTTTGCACAATTGCACGTTAGATGGCGGCACTCTCCTGATTGAAAAATGATCATAGCCTTTACCTAGAAGCGTATGAAAAACACGGGTTGTATTGCTTGAATTTTTGGTGAAGATAAGTGTCAGTATGTATCAAAGATGGGTTAAAGAAAAGGGATCTATGTACTTGTGAATAGGCATGGTTTTAGTTGGAAAGGTTTTGAAAGTTGGTAGCCATTTTTGATTTTAGAATTGTTGGCATGTTGTGTAATTTGGACCTTATGTACTTTGTGTAAATTTTGTAAACTTTGTGGCGAGTCCTTCGATGAAAACTGGATACAATGCGGAAAATGTCTAAGCTGGGTCCACGAAGAATATGCGTCCGTGGACAGTGCTCTCTATTACTTTTGCGATACCTGCAAATAACAGTCTTACCGTTTTTCATCGTTTTAATATTTGCTGATCATTTGTATTTTTCACAGTGCATAATAAACATATAAGTTAAAACAAAGTTTCTGCTATTACTCGGCCTATTGTTGTAATTGGACCACCTGGTTCAATTTACACTACCCATTGTGTAATTCGGACCGAATGCAAAAAATTTAAAATTTCATAGGAAACCCATATCATTATAATATTCCATAAAAATAGTGCACCAAAAGATAGCCCGAAATGTCCACTATATACTTACGTTTGAAAATTGGAACTATGTCATTTTGAATAGAAGTTACAGCTCTTTTCCCTTTGGGGGTCCAAATTACACAGACTTCCCTCACTAGACGCGTTGCATGATACGAGGGTGAATCAAGAAGTTAGTTACACTCAGCACCATCTGTGATCAAAGAGCGCCGACATCATTCGCAGTTTTTAAGGATTGTTGCCTGCATGTCTATAATTGCAACGTGGCATGATCCCACGTATTTACGCGTTTACTGCGTAAGCAAGAGTATTGTTGTCATGGCGCAGCAACTGGTTGTACACTTCAAGTTGGAGATTCGCAGAACAATCCGTTTTTTGTGGGTGAAAGGCACTGAAATCCATAAGGAAATTTGCAGTGTCTACGGGGATATGTGTTTTCTCATCCTGCAATTGTGAAGTGGTGCCAGCAATTCGAAAATGGGCGCTCAGATTTGACGGACGAATACCGTGCAGGAAGACCATCCACGTCCAACACTCCCGAGCACATTGCCCGCGTTAATGAGATGATTGTGGACAATCGACGTATCAGAATTAAAGAAATAACCAGAACGCTTAGCGTTTCTTATGGGAGTGTGCTAACATGGTTGAGAAACGCTGGAGAGGATTTTTACCGCAGCGGCATGGAAAAGTTAATTTCACGTTCAGACAAGTGTTTACAATTGTAGAAAAGTGAAATAAGTAGTGCACGTTTCTTCAGAATGTGTGTAAGGAAACTTAACCTTACATCTGTTTTTGCTATTTGAGAGTGTAACTTACTTTTTGATTCACGCTCGTAGGAGCGAGCTGTATTCCTCAAACTTACTTTTAAAACAAAAATGAAACTTTAAAAACAATTTGAAACCTTCATGAAGTATTTGTTTACCTAATACGTTTTAATTGATTCATATGGAAACCTGTGACAGATACCCTGCCCTACCTTGTATTACAGAATACTTGTAAAGCCTGTTTCCAAGTCGTTTACATGACATTAATTTCATTCATGTTACAGAAAGCGTTCAAAGTGGCCGCCATGGGATGCAATGCAAGCGTCCATACTTCGCAACATGGATTGCCTTACTCTTTCGAAAATTCCAGCCTGGAGCCGAATAGCGTCACAGGCTACACAGACATGTTGCTCACATCAGGAATTGGCTCAGCATACACTTCACGCAAGTAAAAATCAAGGGGGTTTAAGTCCGGTGTTCGAGGTGGCCAGGCATATAAGGGCCTCCGCGTCGAGATGTTATTGAGATGTTGACGAACCGTGATGCGATGGTGGGCTAGTGCTCCATCTTTCACATTATCTGTCGTATTGCCACAGGTTGCTTAGATCACACACTCTGCAACACAGAAAAGCACAGTCTGAGTGTTGTCATGAGAGAATGATGTCGTTCATCAGTGCCATCTACCTGGGAAAATATGCATTTCCTGAACTTTTTGTTCCCTTTCCTGTCAAGAATCACCTCCGGTATTGTTCCCTTACTTTTTATTCACCTTGCATACCCGGGCACTCATATTTTTTGATATTTACCTGGTTAACTTTTCTGCTATTTTTTTCAAACAAATTTGTTTTTGATAGAGCATGTTACATGAAACTCATCAAATAGCGTGTCAGTATCTTTTTCAAATGCGGGGTGTTCCATAAGTTTCCATACATAGGAAACCCAAACATTTTTTATAAAACCATTTTTATTTATCTTTATTTAATATTTTATTTATTATTAGTGGCCTCCCAGATCCCCAGATCTCACCCCACTTGATTTTTATCTTTGGGGGCATTTGAAGCCCATGGTGTATCAGGTAAAGATACAAAACATAAATCATCTGAAGGAAGTATCACAAGCGTAGTTCTAGCTGTGCTTATACGTGTTCTTCAACAGTGGAAGACACGCATCGAAATGTGTTTTCAAAACAATGGTAGTCATGTAGAGCATATTACATAAATAAAAATGGTTTTCATGAAAATATGTTTATTTTCCTTCTGTATGAAAACTTATGGGACACCTTGTAGTTATTTCTCTGCCAAATTCGTTTTTGAACTTATCTAAACCCCACTAGGTGTTTTCCTAATATTTAATGACTCTGTATAATTTCAGAAGCAGCAGCCCGTGAGAGTGAACGACACCCGCCTGCCCGTCATGGTCTTCATTCATGGCGGAGATTTCCTAAAAGGGGGCATCTACGAATATGGACCCGAAAAACTGATGGATGACCCCAAGGTTTTAGTCTTTGTTCAATATCGTCTCGGTGCATTAGGTAACTATTAGGGATAACTTTTCATTGGGGCCTATTCGGGGAGGGAGCGTACGAAGAGGGCATATGCTCTTCCATTAAATTAATTCAAAATTATAGTTATGATAGCCAATTAGGCTTGCCTATGCACCTAAGAAGAGCAATGTGTAAAGATCATAATTGAAAATTGGAAAAAAATCCATTTAAAACTTCAACTTGATATGAAATGGATAGTGTTAACTTCAACTGTGTTATTTGTATCAATTGCTTATTTTCTCTTTCATCTATTAGGTTTCACGAGCACAGAGGATGAAACCTTTCTAGGGAATTACGGGCTAACAGACATCATTTTAGCCCTCGAATGGATTCAGGACAATATTTATAACTTTGGTGGCAACGAAAGCAGGGTTACTGTATTCGGAAGCGGTGCTGGAGGTGTGGCCATATCTGCATTCATGGTTTCCCCAAGAGCTGAAGGTAAACTCACCTTAAAATATTATTTCTTGCATTAAATGTAAATATGTATAAACTCCCACAAATAAAAATTCATTGAAAATGCAAAAAAGCTACAAATTAGTGGATCAACCCCTTTATCATTGCGTGAAGTCAGTAGCGTAAAAATCGTGACCCTTGATCAATGAGCTATATTCAAGTCATTGATCCTCAACAGCTGTTTCAAATAGATAACAACTACGAATACTTTTAATTTTTACTTCTGAGACGATTCAATGGCTAAAATTTAAAGTAGTCTTGTTTTCTGAAACGGATAGTTTTTGTATTTGTATTGAACTTTCGGCTTGCATTGTTGAATGTCATATAGGGTGACATTAAGCAGGAGTAAGTTCATTGTTATGTAAATTACAACAAACATGATAATGATATTAAAAGAGAAAAAAATATCTGTACACCGATGGATATATTAACAGCTTGTATATTTTTCCTTTTGATTTCGAAAGTGTTTCCATTTTTTTGCATCCTGGAAACAGTGTAAATTAATCAGTCTTAGAATTTAAAATTCACATTCAATAAATACTATGAGGGGGGATCAAAAAGTAATGTCGCTTTTTTTTTCCCTCTAAAATCGTGACCGGGAAAAAAAAAACAAAACACGTACATTCGATAGAACGATTCAACTTTTATTTTTCCACATAATCTCCAAGCCGATTGAGGCAACGATCCTAGCGGTGGACAAGTTTTTTCACGCCCTGTCGATAAAAGTCGTCCGGTTGAGTGTGGAACCAATTGCGAACTGCCGATTTCACCTCGTCGTCGTCACGGAAATGTTCACCGGCCAGTGACTTCTTCAACGGTCCGAAGATATGGTAGTCACTGAGAGCGAGATCTGGGCTGATGGCACAGTTTTGAACTTTTTCGTTATGGGAGATGAGGTGTGTTTCCAAACCGCCGATTGCATCTTGGTTTCGGACGTGAAACGGTGAACTCATGATTCATCGCCTGTGATGATTCGATCAAAAAAATCCTGACCCTCCTCCTGGTATCGGGTGAGATGCAGCAAATAAGCATCGACACGAGCACCTTGATGTTCGGCCGTCAACTGTCGTGGCACCCATCTGCATGACACTTTGCGAAAGCCGAGCTGCTCGTGAACAGTGTCGTACGCCGTCCCATATGAAATGTCCAACGTTGTAGCAATTTCTCTCACGGTAATTCGCCGGTTCTCCCACACCTGCGCTTCCAATGTTGCTGTCAGTCATGGATCCCCGCGGCCGGCCAGAGCAATGTTCGTCCAGCAGGTCCTCTTGTCCTTTAAAAGCCTTGCACCAACGTTATACTGTTCGGAGCTGCACGATATCACCTCCGTACACCGACACAATTTCCTTATGGATCTCGACTGGTTTCAGTCCTTTTGCACAAAGAAAACGCATAACACTCCGCCGCTCAAAACACTGGACGAATGAAGTGAGAGCCGCCATCTTGTTTGGACTGTCACGTCGCTAGTGCTTGGTGGATGCACACGAGACTAACAGGAAACTTTAACAATGAGCCAAACTAACTTTTATATATCGCAATTTTCTCATATCTGCCGTCATTTTCTAGAGAAAAATACGCGACATTACTTTTTGATTACCCTTCGTATTTCACTTTAGGATTCTTTATTTTATGATTTCCGAATTTCACTTCTAAAATTAAGAATTTCATCTTCCCATTACATCCATATACTAATATACATCCTGTTCGTGTACTTTGCAATGTAAACTGATAAATACATGGATTTACAAAGGATTTGCAGCGGTTTTGTGAATTTCTTGTAGCCGTCCTGTTAGCATCCTGATGATGGATTTTGGTTGTGTAAGAGAAGCAACATATATATAAGTTTTGTTTGAATTGCTATTTCAGAATTTAAAATTTATAGCCTATATTTCTTTACGAAAAAAAACAACTGTGATGCATTATTGGCTTACTGCATTGAAAAAGATTGCCTTTTTTTCAGTAGAGTAAGAAGGATCGCCATAGGCGATCAAACCTCTAGCTAAGCAATCTGTATACATATCTGGAAATGCTTGAAAATTGGCTCATGCCACAGCTGCAAACTGACCGGATGATGCTCTGACACATTTCACCCCCTAAAACCGCGAATTCTTGAAAACAATCCTATAAAACCATTGCAATTTTGTTAAGCCGTTGTAATCATCCCAAAAATACACCACTGTATTAGGCATTCTGTAGGCAAAATTACAGAAATATGAGCGCTTTTATGTTTAAACAACGCACGAAATCAGTATAATAATGTATGTTAAAGAAGAATTAATTTCTAAAAAGGTCTTAAAGCAAATTTCATTTATACCAACAGTTTCTTATCTAACGTAGATGCAATAGATGAAAATAAGACTTTGAAATGGCTATCAAGCATTTTTTGGAATAAATTATAATTTTTATAGGTCGGCTTTACAGTCATGTTTGTAAAAGCAAATTCGCTATGAATATTTATTTTCAACGTCCTAATCTAGGTCTCTTTTCTGCTGCCATCATTCAAAGTGGTTCGGTTCTTTGCGATTGGACAATTGAGAAGCACCCTGCAAGATTTGCTGAATCCTTGGCCGAAGCACTCGGCTGTCCCCACGAGAACAGGTCGGAAATGCTCACCTGCATGCGTTCTAAGTCCATTAATAGTATCATTGAAGAACAAACCAGATTGCAAAGAGTAAGTAATTTTCTAAGTTTAATTAAAAGTCACGTGAATTTAAAATACGACGGAGGTCAAAAGGTAACCTTATTATGGAAGTAATAAAATATTAAGGCTCTTCTTGTTTCTCCTTTGGCCCGCTGCTGTGGGAGCCTCAAGATTTTAGACTTTCGCTGTGATACTTTTCTAACCGACGGTTGGGCTAGGTTGAGATAGATTCACGGGATCTTTACCTATTTTTCCGTCTGCATAATTCATGTTTACTTGGGCGCATTAGCCAAATGACAGTTTTTTTGTCTCCAAAGTAATAAATGTAGTGGAAGATTTGTGCCCATCAAGATGTGCTCGTTGTGGTTGCCATCAAGATTTATCGTTGCTAATGGGATCGGAAGATTCCCAAGATGTTTCATAGGCATCACATTTAGAATACTTCGAGTTTGTTCAGGTCCAGTTTGGACAAGATTCATAGAGTATAAATGGCAGTATTAGGGCACGAAAGAGGCGAATCTTGGTCTTCAAATATTAAGGTTACTTTTTTTTTTTAATATTTACGAATTGGGATCTGAAAAGTCCATCCAATGCCTGTATGGCAGAGGCCAACGAGTTGGGTCCCTGGATGAATCTGGATTCACGACTGCCGTATGATGGTCGCAGCAGCCGGGGGGATGAAGATTGTCTATCACTAGTCCTATCTATCACTGATTGTCGCCCATCCAGTGCTTTGCCATGCCTGATGTAGCTTAACTTCACAGAAGTTGTGTTCAGTGAAAGCCCACCAGGTCACGGCTTCCCCCCGTTTAACTCTATCTCATATTATTGTTGAAAAAAATTAAACTATTATATCCTGTTTAGGAAATTTTTTACTTGCATAATTTTAGTTTAAATCCCCGTTGTATGAGCTTAATTGATTCCGATATTACCGTAGTAAGTGCTAAAACCTGAGACAAGTTTTAAAGACTCGTATCTTTCATGACGTATGCTCTATTCTATAAAATTTTAGTATTCGATGAATATTTCTCGTTCTTTTTCGTTTACTAATCCTATAAAATTGCGATGTTTACTATCTTTAATTATCTTGAAATGAAGATTTCATTCAGTTAATTGTTAAACGGATTGTAAATGAATGTACGGGCATATGACACCCTTCATTCCAATTTCTGAATAAAGTGGCTACTATAAGTAGGTGTCAAAACAAAAAAACTAAAGCTAAAGAGAAATAAAAATTAAAATGTTAAGGAAGAGATATTTCTTTCAGTCTTAGCTTATGCAATTAGTTCATAAAATCGTATAAAGAAAAATTCAGTTGTTCCCCTTTCCTTGGTTCTTACAGAAATCCTTTATGTGGGGATTAAAGCCTGTGATCGATGCCAAGTGGCGCTCCAAGCCCGTCTTCCGTACGCATCCGCAAGAATTATACGAGAGCGGCGACATTCATCCGGTGCCTATAATAGCCGGAGTGGCCAGGGACGAGGGACTAAGCCCCCTTCAGTGTAAGTGTTTGCAGTTTTTCTTGAGCAAGAAATTTTTTATAATTCAAATAGCCTTGAAGAATCTAATTTTTCTTAATAATTATCCTGTTGATAGGGCTTTTGAGTAGGCAACATACTTTATTAAGGAATGGATCGAGACTAGAAAACGAATACATTCCAAAAATTTTAGATTCAGTAATCGATGATGAATATGATGCTAGTACTCTGTGGGAAGGCGCCAAGACCGTTTATTTTCAAGACGTTTCCTTTGATCATGAGGAGGAAACCATTCCACCTTTGGTTGAGGTGAGCCAGTAGAACGATTTCACAAAGATTTATTTTAAATACATTAGAAGCATACGTAGATGTACGATATTCGTATTAAAAACTTAGAATTTTATGAATACTTTGACTTCTTCAAAAAAATGCGTGATTGTCTTTCAAATTAATTAGTTATTAGGCGATGCCATGTTCCACTATTGCATGGACAAGTTGTTGCGTCTGCATTCTGCCAAAGTTCCAGGAAAGACGTTCGCTTATGTGTTTGGAATTCGATACTACGCTACCTATGAAGATCCTGCGAACAAAGAACTTAAGGACCTTGCCTCGAGATCTACTTTATTTAACAGAGGTATAAATCACAACTGCTCTCTCCTTTATTAACCCAAGGTAGTTATTATTAATATAATATTATAGAAACAGTATATAAAATAATTTTCACTGTGACATTTCAAGCCTCTATAGCAAAAATAAATTCATGAAATTAAAAGCAAAGCTCAAAGAGAAAGAAGTTAAAAAATATACTGCATAAACGTTTTCGGCCCAACGTGTTAGGCCATCATCAGATTGAACAATTTTTCAAGATTTATATTGAAGAATATTTTTTGCAACTTATAGTTTTCAGAAAACATAAGGGTTTTAATGAATTATCTATAAGATTCATTCCTGTGTCCCGAACTTTGATTATCGTTAATTACTCGTAAAGGATTAGATGAAGATTAATAAAAGTTTAATGACACGTATATTGAACAATGTAGAGCACAAAACATCACAATAGGTCCCGCAAGCGCCAGATCCACGCGGTGCATCATGCTTTCCGAACACATCTCAGTAGCACACCATCATCAATCTTTTGGATAGCATTGGTAATCTTTTCTAATTAGGCTTCAATAGTACAGGGTTTGTTACCGCACTCCATTTATCGTCAGCGAGACCGTGTAGATTTCGAATCACATTTTGGAAATAATGCAGTCCTGAAAAAAAGCTCTCTTGTTTCTATCGACTCACGTAACATTTGGTATGGTTCTCCGGTCCTGTGTTAGTTCCATACAGGGTGAACACAAATGATCGAAGCGGTTTCATGATTTTATTGTAGGTGCATTATTTAACATATCATCATAAAACTTACAAATACACAGAGCAACTCATCAATTTTTTTCTTATGCCTGGCAGATGTTTGTCTCCTCTTGGCGGCCGCTAGACCGTTAAAGTTTCAAAATTGATGGATCGGTCTGTCGGGAATGATGATCAAGAATGCTGCCATGGCCTCCACGCTGCCCTGACTTTCCCTACGAATAAAGAAATTCTTTTGGTTTTGGCACCGATCTCCCTTTCTATAATCGTCAATCACGTGCATCCTGCACGCATACCATCTCAACAACATTTAAAGCACGCGCAGAGCCAAACCGAAGTGCTCAGCACGCCTTTTCCCCAATTGCAAGGATGATTCGTCTCTTCCAGCAATTCACTACGCGCATTGCATTGTTGGAATTGTGTCTACAGACGGACGGACGGACATGTGGACAAACCGATCACATAAGCACGTTTCTACGAAAATGTGTTAAAAATAGAAAATAAATAAAAACAAGGCAATATTAAATTATACAAGCAAGTGCTATTAGTAAAATAAACAATAATAATAAAAATAAATAATTTTTTTCACAGAATATATTTGGAATGGGATTTATTTCAAAGTTATACAGTGTTCGTAAAAAATTTTCAGCGAAAAGTATTTTAAAGTAATAGTTTTTGTGGAATCGAAAAACCATGTAAAAATGAAATTTAAACATAAAAAATCTAAATGAGAGATGAATACTTATACTGTATTTTGAATTTTTGAAAACAAGACAGAGGGGAGACGTTGGATACCACTACTTCCACAAAACTAATTTTATTCATCATAGATGCACATTTCGGCTACCAAGTAGCCATCTTCAGTATGAATCAGAGATAAGTGTGAAACACATGGAAATTTATAAAAATATAAACCAAATTACCTTAACTGTGGATAAATAACATCAATGGTAACACAATGAGCCAAAACCGCTTTTCCACAACAAAATATTTATGTTGCCTGGATACGTATTTTGCTGTGGAAAAGCGGTTTTGGCTCATTGTTTTACCATTGATATGGAAATTTGTTTAAATCCATTTATATGAAAAATATTTTGAGGTCATGTGATTCAAGCGTGTATACTTCTCACCAACTTACGAAAGACTTGGGTGAGTCTAATCATAGGATTTGACGAGATGGGAAAAACGAAGGACCTAAGCGATTTCGAAAAAAGACTCCCTGTTGGTGCTCGTTCAGCTGGAGCTACGCTTGAAACAACGAAGCAGCTGTTCTATGACAAACCGCATACATGGTTTACTTCGGTCCAAAGGGGAGCCAATAGGTGTTTCTTAAAAGTATAACAAAGAAATATGCTTTTACTTTAATACACATTATTTACTTAATATTTAACAACGTTAAAAATCCAACAGTTATAAATATCTTTTTTTTTTTTCTGTAGCCGTGAAGCATGCAGATGAATTGCCTTGTTTATTCAATATGACAGCAAGTAAGACGGCCGTTCCGATGGATTTGAAAGTCGAACCAAAAATGCCAAAAATATGGAGCAATTTCGCCACATCCGGGTAAATTAAACATTACGAAAATTAATCAAATAATAACTTTAGGACTAATACCCAAGAAAACTTCTAAGCTTTCATTTTTACAGGAGGAGGCAAAATACTATTATTCTTTTATATTTGTAGAGAACCGACACCAGAGGACGATTCCAAAAAGAGGCAAATGCTATGGCCACCACCAAGGACGCCAATTCGTTGGCCATCGTATAATCCGAAAAGCCAGATCTTTTATCACTTCCAGCAAATTTCTTCTTTATGGCCTGGCGGTTTTCGACACAGAGAATTAGCAACATGGCAACATTTATTGCACGATGCGGCGAAGGCGGCCGAAGCCATCCGTATTGCCGAACTCAACAAAGATCCATACCAGCCTTACAGGGCCGTTATGTGGGCCACGTCGGCGGCCGCTGCTTTCCTCATGCTCGTCGTTCTCGTCCTAGCTGGCATCCTTGTTGGTACCGGCAAAACGAAATCGGAACCTATTAAGCTCACGTGATTGAAAGCGGAACGAAATCCAAATAAAACATTTTTTTTACTAGAAAACTCTGGGAAATGAGTAATGCCAAAGACAATGCCCCTTTAAAACAATGTCATCGCATATTGATTACTTCATTCTTTATTGCCGTCAATGATGACACCAGTAAACAGTTTTGTTGTGGTGTTCAGTGACAAAACGTAATCAAAGGAAAAAAAAATTCTTCACGAAATACGATGGAAAAACTTTGAAAAAGGAATAAACTCTAAATATGTCAACGATTTTTGACTCTTAGCTTTAATTATTTTGTATTCAAATAATTTTTATAGATGATTTGTAAATATAAATGATATTCTCCTTGTTCGGAATTTTAAGGAAGTATTTAATGAAAGAATAGCACATACTTGTAAAGCCATCACCCATTAATGTATCATGATATTTATTTTTACCCGCACATATCGTGCGAATTTGTATAAACGCACAATATTTTTCACTTATTATAAGCGATTTATTGGATCATTAAAACATTATAAATGTTTAATAATGCAGGCCATGTGAATCTGAAATCGAAAATGAAGGAACCAGAAAGTTCAAGTGTCCTTTAAAACTTTTCA
This sequence comes from Rhysida immarginata, assembly GCA_023313115.1. NCBI lineage: Eukaryota > Metazoa > Arthropoda > Chilopoda > Scolopendromorpha > Scolopendridae > Rhysida > Rhysida immarginata. Next base: position 5,495,247 of record JAHWFO010008089.1, read on the forward strand.
AATTTACATTCGCTGCTAATTTACTAATATATCACACCTATCGACATGCAAATGGGTCGTAACCTTGTTTGCGGGTTCAGATTATCTCAAACGGAATATTGTATAGAGGGCACAATGGGCATTATAGTGCATCTTCACTTCGATTCCAACCGCATTCTTGCCTAAAAGACTGAACGTGTTATGGAGTGGGCATCAGAAGAGTAGATACCAACTTTAACGAAACGTTGATCCTTAGGCTTTTTCAAGAGTGTTCGCCAAAAGGTCATCGGAGTCCACGTTGATCACGGAGGTGAGCGGTGGACGTCCAATTCATCAGAGACAACTAATTGCACTATTCACTAGCTAACAGCGTAACAAGACATTGAATTTGTGAAGAACATTTTGGTATGCCCATGTTACAACACCAGACAGCTTCGTCGGAAACAGGATGTAAAATAGACACCAGTGTGCGCGTGACCATCAAGATTAGACTGTGGACGACTAGGGAAGGAATGCCTGGTCTACTTCGGGTGGGTCACGATCTGGCGTCAGCCGAATATCAGTCTGGACTCTTCCTGGTGGATGTCAACTGTTGAGGCCAGAGATGGCAATGAGATATTTGGGAATCTATTTTTCGCATTGCCTGGGTTATGATTAACGCATAACATGAGCATTGACTAGATGCATCCCAACCGGAAAATTGATTTGATCTAGCAAATAAACAATGTTCCATGTCATAAGGCCCGAATTATCAGGGATCATTATCGAAGGATACACGGTAGACTTTGGAGTTGATAGAAAGTTTCTTTCTTAATCGGATAATTTCTAAAAGTCTGATCTCTTCCTACGAAGCTACTTAAAGAACAGAGTTTACGCCACACGCCCTCAAATATTGGACGATTTGAAGCAGAACATAACGCAAGAGGTGAATAGCATTGGCAAAATAGTCCTCCAAAGAGCCGCCAGTAACATGCAACGACGTGTTCCGTTGTGCCTAGAGCAGGAGAGAGGACATTTTCAAGTATTTACTATAAAGGCCCGCATCTCTTAAAGATAGTCACATTTCAAATTGTGTTTAGCGTCATTCTTGTGGTTAGCATTATTCTTGTTGAAATAAGTAAAAAAATGTGTTAATTTTACATGAATCACTTCTTACAAGCGACTAGTACTATGCAACTTTGGACTATGGAACGTTTCAGGCACCTTGTGGAAACAATGCCAGAATATCTAGGCAGTTTTGCAGAAGCACGGAAGAGCAATGGAGCAATAGAGGGCTCTAATAATTTAGCCGGTGAGTGTGTCTGAGTTTAGTGGTGAGATTGTGCATAGTTGATTTTTCAGTGGCGTAGGCGCGGACAAGTGGCTTTCCATCTCCTGAAGAAGGCCTAGATGTTGTGTATACATATGATATATCAAGACAAGACAACATCAAAAACACTTAGTTCGTTCGCACAACCATGCTGGTGAGAGATTATGTACGGAAGGATATTCTTCTGGCATCGCAAAACTTGTATCCAAAAATCATAGCTGAAAGGGAAATCCACTCCTGCATGTGCAGAAGAAATAAGAACCGCGGTCGTATGAAACATACTATCTCCAAGCGCAGCCAACCAACAGAAGACAGGAAACCACTAATCTACATAACGTATTCATCAGAATAAATTCGTTATGTGGATTAGTGGTTTCACTGTCTTCTGTTGTTTGATGTCCATCCACAGTTTCTGGCTCCTCATTTTTCGATTTATCCAAGCGCAGCAATGACGTAATCGGAAAGTCAAGTCCCTGATACTAAAGGAAAACCCAGCAACGCAGAGAGTAATCGCACAACCAAAGATGTCACAGGCAATAGTTAATAGAATCGTACACTAAAGTCTCCAATTAAAAAAACCTCCATAAGCCGACAATAGATATTCTACTCCCACTTAGCGGAACCCAATACCAACTACCGGAAGCTGTATGAAAAGTACCTTTCAAGGAACAAGTGGCTATATTTTGAAACGTTTAGACGAGGCGTGGCTCTAAATCAAAATGCGGCTAATAAATCGCTAGAATTTAGAAGCATCCAACTCCGATTGGGTATGCTAATGCCGTAAGATTTTTTAATGGTGGCTGTAAGATATTGTCATAGAGTCTAGTTAAAGATAAGAAGGATCGAAAAAACTGTCAAAGTCAATTTGGTCTAATATCGGAACAGAATCCTACACCATATGACAATTTTGGCAATGTAGTGCGACGTCAATCGTGTATGGATCTATCAAGATAAAACGTTAGATCATGTGTTTAAAATGACCGTTGCTATATGACCCGAATGCAATGAGAAACAGGAACTCTTGTCATATTAATAGAGATGCCTCATATCGACATCCTGACGAGGACACGCGCTGGCTGACTTACGCCCAGACTGACAGACGCCCCAGAACGATTCTTGGCTGGCGTATAGAAAGCTACAGTGGAAGGACGGTTTGCGATTGATCCTAACGGTCTGAAATGTAGCCTTCTGCAGTGGAAATTGCGATGTCGCATTAGTGCAGTGTAACTTGACAACATTTTACAGGGTTGAGTCACATTATTATGACCACTCCTAGGTTTGTCTTCGGGGTTGCCCAACCGAGGAACTATGTCACGTGTTGGGAATTGGTTAGGTGACTATATAAGGTAGGTTTCCACTATGTTAAAAACAAATACTCATTGCTGCAATGGGTAAGAAACCTGATTTATCAGATCTGGAAAAGGGGAAGATAATCAATCGGCTTTCGGGCCAAGGGTGGCAATATTTCGGAAACCGCGCAGTTTGTGAACTGTTCTCGTGCTGCTGTAGTTAAAGTGTACCATGACTGGGAAAATGGGACCGTTCAGAATAAACGGTATGGGAACTATGGAGCACCACGTGCCATTGATGAGAGAGGTGAACGTCGGCTGCGAAGGTGTGTGAAGGCCAACCGAAGAGCTACAGTGGACCAACTTACCGCTCAAACCAGCGAGGGTGCTACCAGACATGTCTCTAAAACCACAGTATAGAGGACCCTGCTACGTATGGGCCTCCGCAGCAGACGGATGGTCACCGCACCCATGCTGACGAAGGTTCATCCCCAAAAACGTCTTCAATTTGCCCAACAGTACAGAAACTGAACCACTTCTGACTGGGAAAAGGTTGCCTTCTCCGATGAGTCACGATTTCTGCTCCACAGAAGTAACGGCCGTTGGCGGGTGAGGCGAGAAACCTCCGAGAACAAACATCCTGCAATCATTGTTGGACGAATCCATGCTGGTGGCGGCAGTCATAATGTGGGGAGTGTTCTCATGTCATTGTCTGGGCCCACTGATACCTGTGGAAGACACTCTCAACCGATTCGATTATTTATCCATAATTGCAGATCAAGTACACCCATACATGGCGACTGTCTTCCCATAATAATGTGAATCGACTCTGTACCTTTGATACTTATCAAGCCAAAAGCAATGCCACATGCGTGAAGCAAAAATAAAATAAAACTTAATAATACAAATAGTAGTAGACAATTGCATTAATTCTTGATGAAAGTAAAGATGAAATTAATAAACCAGAAACAAATACGGCACAAAATACAATGAAAATACAAACGACTGATGAAACGGCGACTAGCTTTGAGGGAATGCGATGAAATGAAAGAAGATAGATGGCTGAAGTTGCTGAATTTGCTGCGATGCAAAATTGAAAAAAAAAACAAAACAACATAGAACAAAACTATAGTCTATCCAGCGAAAACTGAACTAGGTATTGGCCAACTTGATATCGATGCGCATGGAATTATGGGTTTATTCATTCATTATTTACTTAAGCCAAGAAAGCACTCAGAGAAGCCAGCCATGATCAATCGTGCAGTGCCGCTTTTTTCTGACTGACTAATCCAAAAGTTCCGGGACTGCTCCTAGTTCAACTTTCACTGGACAGATAATAGGCGAGTAGATTGCTGGTCTTACACTGTCTGTCTAATGCAAAAATAAAAGCATGAAAATAAAAACCACACACAGATAATTATGTATAAAATAAACTACTCCTAAATAGTCAATGGAGACGGATAGTCCCTATAATATTTCCAATAACAAGTGATGAACTTGGATTTCGTAGAAGATTTTTAGAATAATGTTTGATGACCAGAATAAATGTATACTGCACCCACCTGGCGAGTGGGAGCAAAGGCTGACAGGGTCTCTAGATGAGAGGTCGATGAGGTAATACAGCCTCATTAATGAATGAGGACATATTGGTTGCAAAGTTTAAGTTTAAATTAGAATGTAATTTTACCGAAAATAAATCCATCGAAGGCGATGAAATAGGCAATGAAGAGGCGTGAACAAATAAGTTCGAGGCTGCGGCTTTGCGAAAAGATACAATGATGAACAAGACGTCTGAGGAGCTATCCGTTTGCCACTGATAAGCGAGGAAATTCCCCGGGGTCGATTCCATTAAAGCTGAAGGATGAGAAAACATAAGAGGAACATTTATTGGCAACTACATCTATTTATTCGACGAGAAACGGAGACGTCTTCCGGCTTTCGCTTCTTTCGCCGATTTGGTATTGCCGGCGATTTAATTATCTGATGTGCCTGTAAGATCTCACGTGACAAATATTCTCAACATCCACAGGAATTCTACACTTCTACATTCCTTAAATAAATCAACAGAGGAGAGGAGACAGGTTGTCATTCTTTTTTCTTGTCTAATCATAAATTTAAAACGAAATGTTGTGACTCAAAGTTTCGACTGTTGCTTTCATATGGGATCTGTAGTTTTAATGAGTGTTAAAGTTTTGTTTTCGTTTTTTAAATAGCTTGCTTCACGTGTGCAAGCTGCTCTATTCACGGGGCATGTTGTCACAGTTTGTAGGGTGAGTTCTCACAAGTTAACCAACAGCTCTAACAAGAACAGCGAAGAGCATTCACATAGGCTAAAGTTTTTTTTATTATTTTATTTTATGTTATGTTGTTACTATTAGACCTACATATGAACGTCGGAGTCACAGTTGTGACAAGCGTGGTAAAATGTTCATGTGCATTGCTCATGTGCCTACCCTTCGCATTCGGTGCATTGCACCCTGAAAAGTCATTCCTTGGGGTTTCTGCCTTCTTTCACATTCCTTTTTCTTATTTCCCTCTCCACCTTTTTTGCCTCCTCTTTTTATCTTCATTTTTCTTAGCAAACTTTTTCTCTGGACTCTAGGTTAAGATTGCTGAGTTACGCTTATTTTTGGATTTTGGTGGCCGTTCTGGCAGCAGTCTTTTTGAATGGGCACTCGTGCTCGGAAGTTATGCGAATGGGTGATACTGGAAGACCACTATGTTCGCCAAGCCCCACTGAAATCTTTCGCAACGTTCGGATTGATTTATACTGATTGTGGATTACTCTAGCAGCAGTCAGCATGATGTCGTAAGGACTCATGCCTTGCTGATTGTTTCATTTGTAGATTCGTATGGTCAAAACCTATAGGCTGACACAAGACATATTGCCTAAGATCCTTATTGCATAACTACAATCATATACTGTATATAATTACACTAAATAAATACTTTTTAAAATTAATATACGAGACAGTTAAGTTATCGTGGTTTGTTATTATAGGGTTGGGTGCCACACGTGATTCCCAACTCCATCCCGAATGTGACAACTAACCTCACCTCGTGTCAGGAATGTTATGCAAGTTTTTGACACTTCCTCATATGTGCGAACCGTTAGGGTTTCGCTCTAATACATGGCCCGCTATGGAGGAAGAAGTAATGCAGCGGTTGTTATCTTTTCATAAATGCATACCACCAAAACCAAGATTTGAAGATTTTTCAGTATCACCAATAAAAATGTCTGATAAACCAACAGAAGTCACGACTATACGCTTAATAAAGTTGTTGCAATGTATTTTTATTTGTTACCACCAATGTCCATGTACCATCAGCTGAAAACTTTTGATGTAGTGGCGAAAAATTCCCGCGTGGTCTCGCAAAATATAGAGCTGACTTTGCTATTATATAACATGTTGGGCTCTTCTATAGGAAAGGGGAACGAAGAAAGAGTTATTTAATTATATTACATATTTTCGAAAAACGCTGTTATTTCGAAAGCGCTGAAAAGAATCATGAAAAGATTAAAATGCACTGCGCATATTACTGAAATAGATAAGCTAATATTAGACTAATAAAGAAGTATTAGTCGAAAATATATTTTTTAACAAGGCATTCTTTACAAGAACTATAGAGGGCGCCTGTGCAAGAATTATAAGAAACATTGCCGTAGATTAAGAGATAGAGAGGTGGAGATGCCGACGGTGGTGGCGGGGAGGAGACCGTAGTCGAGTTTCTGATTTTAGTATCAGTATTAGGACGAATGCCAACGGGACGAAAGACACCCAGAAGAGCAATGCACGCGTTTTTCTTAGGATTATTCGTGATTGTAGCGAGCGCCGAAGAACTATGGTCGGTTGTTCGAGCCCCGGTGGGAGCAATGCGAGGACGTGTCTGGCCTATAGAAGGCACCAGGTTGCGAGTGCACGTGTTCCTCGCCATTCCGTATGCCTTACCACCCACGCGTCAAAGGCGCTTTCAGGTGAGTTACTGACGCACTGAGGAGTTAAAAAAAATATTTAATTTGCTAAAAATATGCGGAACTCTCCACTGCCAACGTCAAGGGTGCAATAGACAGTTGAAGAACTTTTCTTCAATCGTGTGCATTCGTTAATGATGTCATGGCATGGAGGGAATGATTTAATTCGGCTGACGTCACGCCAAAAATATTTAATTATTAATCTACTCATTTAAACGAGATGCACAAAGCGCGTGAAGCAAAGTTAAGTGGAAAGAGTGTTCGAAATAATTTATTATCTAATGCATCATAAATATATGTGGAGAAACTTATATGCGGGAAAAAAGTGTAACTGGCGATCAAGTCTCCATTTGTAACGCAAGTAAACAAATTTAGTATTTGACCAAAATGAGGTAGGTGCTTAGTTTATTAAGTAACTTGAATTATTGTGTTCATATAAAACTTATTATCAACTAGCTGATAAACCCGGCGCTGCTCGGGGTCTTTGTTTAGAAGACATTTTGCAATTCTCTTAGATCATGAAGAGTTCGATCAAGACTATTACTGTAAAACCTTAATAGAATGACAAATATCTAATAACACAAAAATACTATGACCTCATCAAACTTAAATGTTATGAAAAATTCAACTTTGTAAAATACAACGAAATCAACAAGAAATTAATCCTCCGAGGAGAGTATAGGAAAGTAGCAGAAACCTTCAGATCATATATCTTTACCCCTTTATCTGACTTTTTAACTCCTCAGTATTTTTAATCAAAAAATTGATTTTCTCAAATATAGTATTTAGAAATTGTAAAAGAGCTCTATCTTATTCGTTTCTCACCATTTCCGATCGAATGACATATCACATATGTTGCTATAGTTCTCAAGACCAAGTGACTGCCACCTCCACAACTTTGTCCCCACTGGAACAATTTGGCCCTAACTTCACTCCTCGACATACCTAAATACCTTTTGGTTCCCTCTAACTCCCACCCCCGTAACTCTGACCCCAGTGGACCAATCAAAAACCTAACTAAATAGTGAAGTAGCACATGCCTATGGCAAAAAATGTGGAAAATATGAAGGAGAGGAACAGACAAACAAACGGGCAGACAGACATTGTAAAGCCAGTAAGTGCTCCATTCTTCTGCTACTTAAATAAGCTTTATGGAAAGGACCAAACATTTTTTTTCTACTCAATTACTTAAATTGTCTCTTCATTAAATAAAATTGTTACAGTTCCTTCCCCGAGAATATAAAAACATTTTGTAGGTGGATCTTCTAAATAAGCTCTTTTTAATTTGTCAGTGAAAGATTTTTATAATAACACGTTAGATATGGAGTGAAAATAACAATATTATCCAAAATGAATCGGTGGATATGACCCACAGTACAAAGGCACTAACTATTTAGGAATTTTACGCTCATCAAGAGACCTATACAACAACTCTCAAATAATATTTCCTAACTGATATTGCGTGTATTTTTTTTTTAATTTTGCAGGTTTATCGTAGACGATATCTAAAACATGAATTTCTAGCAATTTCTATTAAGAGCTTTTACCAAGCTCTCTTGTCCCTAATAAATCAATTTAATGGAAAAAAATCCCGGCTCTTCTCCAGGTAAACTCCTTAAACTAAACAAACAAACGTCTACCATCTATTGCATCTTCATATAGAAATACTCTCAATTTCCAACAACGAACGAATATTTCTCTCCAGAGGGGTTGTCCGCGGTGTATACAACAACTAATTTTGACACTCAATTCCTTTCTTCCGCAAAAATTCCACGATAACTAGACTGGAAAAGTAAGAGGCGTTATCTACGAAAATAGATTTAGGAACACGTAAGAGAGCAAACTCACTCTCTAAACAATTTTTCAGGACTTGAGATAACGACATAGCTTCAAACGATCCTTAAAAACATCGACTATGATTAAATAAAAACGATTAGCTCTCTGGATTTTTCGAAAGGGGCCTAAAATATATACGACCCCAGTAGATTCATGGGTGGAATATACAGTGTATCCACGATGAATTTTAACTTTTCCGTTTCTTTTTTGAAAATGCAAAAAGAAGTTTCTAAATGAGAAGCAGTAACAAATTTCTACTTATTTTCTTTAATGTCTGGGCTTGACTCTTGCTATTTGCATGAGATGGCCTAATTCGGAACTGAAGGCGACCAAAGTGAATGGCAACGAAATCTCATTCGATGTAAATACAATATTTTCTTTATGTGGAAAGCTATTGATTTTTGCTTCTATTAAATGTTTTTTTAATCAATTAACCTACATAAAAGTTTATACAAAAACGGTCCTAAAATTTTTCTTTTAGGAGGCGCCGTTTATGTACCACAGCTGAGAGTAATTTATCAATTTTTTCCAGGGTCTCTTTTATTTAACCAACCGTATGTTATTCTCAATCTTGTCTTTTTTTAGCCAAATGTCTTTGCATATCAATGTATTCCACTGCAGAGATCAATAATTGGATTGACGCATAATGACATTTCAATTTTTAAACAAAGTCGATGAGGGTAGAAGTCCTCTTAGATTTAATGAATTTAGATATTTAGTTGGATAAAATGGTGATAATTGAAACTTTCCCTATGTCTAATTGTAGCTGCACTTAAAAATACATTTAATTCTTCACTTATTTTGTCATAAATTGATCGATTAATTCGGTCAATATCATTTTTAGGAGTCAAAATAGTGCAATCAAATAGTTGAAGATAAAACCATCAAATTCTGATAATTCAAGGCAAAGATAACGCGGTAATTTAATTTAACAGTACCAACAATATTGTTTTCAGCATTGTCAGGCCAGGTCATTTTTGAGTAAAGCCTCAAATATACAGAGTGTTCCAACATGATCTTTACAACTTTGATCACGTATATTTCAGAAATGGGGATAGGTTGAAAGATACGGTTTGCGACATAATGTTCGCGCACACCTAAAGTTTTGGTAACCGTTTAACAGAGTTCAATGTGTGCGCCGTCTCTAGCACGCAGGATATCTAAGCGATATTCCAGTTCCCCCCCATGTCCGGCCTAGCATGTTCTCTTTAACGTTTGCAATTGCTGCTGTGATTCGAGCTCGCAGTTCCTCAGGTAGGGACATTGCGATACTACTGATATGAGTAAGTATCGATAATTTCGAAATTAGCAATATCGGTATCGATATCGGTTATTCGATAATATCGTGGTATCGAAAAAAAAATGAGTATCGGTACTATTTTTTAAATTTTAAATATATATATATAATGTTTCGTACCACTTTTTCCATCTGGCCAGCTCAATGACGGTCCCACTCCTTATGCCACCACAACGCGCCTCTAATATCGTTGTACATATTACTTTTGCGTATTTTATATACCATCTACAAAGTCTAATGGATTAAGAGGTTTAATTCATTTAGGCTTTGCCACTAATTTAGAAATTAAACATTATATTCTTTGCAACAATAATAGTAAACAACAACTTTTCGTTTTGTAAGCTGTCGCTTGTAGAATATATAGGGTGTTTCTGAATGGTGTGTACAAACTTTTAGGATATGTTCCAGGGACCAAAGCAAGCAGAAAATGTCATATGAACATCGGGTCGAAGACGCCTCTTTCTATAGTATAATGGTTTGAAGGTGTCCTGTAGTAGAAGAAGACATTCAAAGAAACGTCTGAAGAAAATTGTGTTCTCCTGACGCGCACAGACTTCATTTTAAAATAACGGAGGCCATTTTGATCATTTACTATAGCAAATGTATTGTCTTGTTATAACGAAGAAACAAGAAATTACCCCCCCCCCCCCACCGAGGAGGAAAGTAGCAGAAGCCCTGAGGTGATTTATTTTTACCGCTTTATCTTTACTTTTAAATCTCCCAAATCTTTTATTCAGAAAATTGATTTTCTCGAACATAGTATTCTAAACAAAAATATAAAAGAGCTCTATCCTCTTTCGTTTCTCACCATTGCCGATCAAAGGACATATCATATGACTTATGTTGCCATATTTCCAAAGACCAAGTGACTGCCACCCCTACAACTCCGACCCTACTGGGACAATTTATTTCAAACTTCATAGTAATCTGCTTACCGAATTTCACTCCGGTACCATGTAGATCCTTTGGTCCCCTCTAACTCCCACCTCCGTAATTCCGACCCCAGTGGGCTAATCAAAACCAAATTAAATAGTGAAGGACGATATGCCTATGGTAAGCTGTGATCGAAATTTCGACTTTCTACGTGAATACATGTAGAAAATATGAAGGGGACAGACGGACGGACAGACAAATGGACATTGTGAAACCAATAAATCTTTCTACAACTTAATAAATCACACAATTTGCAACACCTATAGGCTTTAGAGTTAATTTCGTTTACTGCAGGACACCTTCAAACCATTATAACTCTAGAACGATGCGTTTTCGACTCAATGCTCATATGACATTTTGTGCTTGTTTTCATCCTCAGAACATATCCTAAAGTTTGTACAGGCCATTCAGAAACACCCTGTATACAGTTCAATATTACTTGAAACTTAAATACATGCAATTGCGCCTGCTTTATAAGAGTATCGAATGATACGATACTCTCTGTATCGATACTTTATTTTCGATAATATCGGGGTAACGATACTTGGCTTTAAGTTTGATATCGATGCTGAATATCGTATCGAAAAGAGTATCGCAACATCCCTACCTGCAGGTCCCGCACCGGAGTATGTATGGTAGACATTATCCTTCACAAAACCTCATTAGATTTTTTTTCTTAGGGGCTATGTCTGGAGACCTTGGAGGCCAGGAAATGGGTCCTTCTCTGCCAATCCAACGACCTGGAAATATGTCGTCCAAAGCCTTCTTAACGATCAAGGCCCAGTGAGGAGGGGCATCAAAAACAAAACTTTAAGTATGGTGTGAACATTATGCCGCAAATCGCAATTTTTTACCTATCCCCATTTCTGAACTATACGCGTTTAAAGTTGTAAAGATCATTTTGGAACTTCCTGTAGACTATCTACCAAAAAGTAAATGGACACTTTCGATTTTAGATGTTTTGTCGAATATCTAGAAATATACGTCTGAAATCGAAAGTGACCACTTGCAATTAAGCAGTCAATTTATTTATCTAGTGGGTCTGTTTTATGAGTTCCCACAAATTAAAGATGTTTTAGGAATCATAGACCTGTGAATCGTTTAGTAGAGTGTATTTCGGATTTGTAATCTTTGTTGCACTCTTTTAAGATTTTGCAAGTATAAATATCCTTGGTGGTTAGGTAATCAGTATATAGTTGATTTCTTGAATTTCATAATTTCAAGATGCATTGTTCCATCAGGGTTTTGGCTTATATCTCCTAACTCCGAAGTGAATAGTCCGTTTAGCTTTTAACAGCACTTATTATGGATTGAAAGGTCTCATATTTATATTCAGTGCTCACGTCAGTATAATTCAACCAACAAGTTGTATTACTTGGATCTATACTAAAATTGTATTTGGATCTATTGGACTGATTCATACATATTGTTGTTGGTCTAGGAAAATCCTCTAAGATTACTTGGCAAATTATTGCCTTGTGATCACAAGCAGGAAGGTCGTATAAGCCAACGAAATATTGGTTCCAAGCCAAGAGTAAGAAAAATTGATCGATGCGTGTAATAATAGGAGTGAGTTGGACTGTCGCACAGATATTTAAGATTTGCTCTCGTTGGGAAATGCTATTAGCAAGGTCGACATTGAAGTCATCAATAATAATATGATCCTACGTCCATTGCTCATAAACAAAAATCAGAGTTTGTATTTATACGCTGAGTGACCGATTTATTACGATCATCTTCTCATTCCTTCTTTGGGCCATCTTTTGCGTTTAATACTGCGTCACTTCTTCTTGGCATGGACTCCATGAGACGTTGATAGGCGGTTTCTGCCGTAATTTGCTGCACTGTAGCCCTTCTGTTATCTTTTACAATTCTAGACACTCTCTGTTCTGCCTGAACATTCACTGGGCGATGATGCCCACAAGTTGTATGTTCAGACCCAGTTTTTTGGCTGACAGTCTAGTCTTTAATCACTTTAACAACAGCTGCTCTTGAACATTTCAAAAATGTGTCGGTTTGCCTGATACACGCTTCATGGCTCCAAGCTCCTACAATCATCCCACGTTCAAAGTCTGTGAAATCGTATTGTTTACCCTATCATCATAGACAGATCACTTCTGCTACCGGCGTAAGCACTTTATTTTCCTTTTTTATATCAGTCTGGTCCTTTAGTGACAAAGGCGTGACGGTATACCTAATTTGCTTTAAACTGTCCAGTATCATAATAAATTTGCCATTTACGGGCAGTTCTAGTCAATGAATTTTTGTTTTTGCAACAATAAAATTTATCGATATTTAAAATTTATTCTGATCAATTTTAATTGTTTTAGGATCCTATCCCAATGCCTTCATGGGATCACGTTTTCAATGCTACCATTCCTACTGAAGGTTGTTTGTGGTACGATGTGTGGAGTAACACATTTCGAGGAAATGAAGAATGTCTTCGCCTTGATATTTACTCTCCAAAGGTAAAAAAGAGAATTAAAAAGAACACCGTATTCTATTACAGTGGTGCCTCGTATTTCGAATGTATTCCGTTTCACGAGGAGATTCTAACCCTATCGAAGTTCGAATCGATTTTTCCCCTATTAGAAACAATGGGAAGTTATTAATTTGTTTTCAAACACTAAACAATATTCATTTCCATAAAATATAAAATTAAACAGCAAATACACATGAGTTAAGGTAACACATTATTTCAATGTAAATGCTCTCTGAGATTATACCAATTGCGAAATTGCTTCTTATTTATATTTTCCATCTTATTAACATGCGATCTCCTGAAGGTCAACACTCTAGTGTATACTGATTTTATTGTATCTTTGTTCTTAAGAATACTGTACAATACCAACTTCGGCATCCCTAACATGGTCTCCAGATCCGTCACATGATATCGCTTTCAAACTTCGGACGAGTTTTTCGTTGCTTTTACATTATTCTTGATGCTATCGCATTATATAGTGTATAATCAAAGACACCCCAAAAATAAAACGTAAAAAAACAAGAGATGCTTTCAAAGCAATGGCGAGAGGCGAACAGAGTGCACAGTAGATGGCGTTGACGCAGGAAACGCGGTTTTTCAATGGACGTGAATTTTGAAGTCCGGATCGAATATTTAGAGATTTCAAAGTCAGAACCATTTATACTATGAGGTACCACTGTATTATATAATTGTATGAGTATAATAACATACGTATAACACTTGTTTATAATAAGCTGTATTTAAAAAATCTCTTTTTTTCTTAGAAGAATTCGAGCCCGTAGTATTTTGGGCATTTTTAACTATGTATAAGTAAATTAATTTCCACCGTCTCTCATTTCTGAATAGATTCCTTCTGAAAATGGCAGTGGGGTCAAATCTAATAAGGATTCGTTGGCAATTCTGGTCTTGCTGGCTACGAAGCAGACCAAACCGTTAGTGCCGGATCAATTGACATCACTCGCCGCGAAGGAAATTCTTTTAGTGGTCATTCATTATAGACAAGGTATTCTTGGTAAGTATATACATAGACTTTGCGAAATGAGAAAAATGCCTGAGAGAATTATAAAATAAGTGTATATAATCTTACGAGAATGAGCGAAAATGCCAAATACAAGGTGCTATTGTCATGGTGAAGCAACCAGTCTGTTCTTCCACAACTCGGGCCGTTTGTGCGAAATTTTTGGAAATTCACAGAAGCACAAGAACACTTTGCAACACAAACAGCAATAACTCACAAAAAAATGCGCCTTCGATTACGAAACTTGGCAGAGTAGCAGCTGAAAGGTCCACCAAGAGGCGTCTAGCAGCAGAATCTCGTACTGCTTTTGGTTTGGGCGGAATATTTAAATTTTCGGATATATTGGGTAGCACTTCCCTATTTTGGGAAGGGCCAGATAGATTAGCCTCGGTTCTAGGCCTGTGTTTCTGATAGGTCAGCAGTGAGATTGACAGTGGAATAGTGGACGGGGTAAGGCATGGCTAGTGGTTGTGAACTTAAACTCAGAACACTAGGAGTTGGTAATATTGATGACACGTTATAATTCGAGTATTTATAAAAAAATTTTCGAGTTTGATATAAATTGCATTGATAATGGGCTAGGAGTGGCATAGAGCTACGTAAATAGGTAGACCATGTTGGAGTAATATGATTTACTGTCAAAACTAAAAATCAAAAAGACGTTCGTTATAGAAATGATATACATGTAATCTTAAGAGCTACACTATTAAAATAAATTTTAAAACGGATTAAATGTAGAGACCCTTTTTCGACGACCTCGCAGAGCATCCTTGAGCGGCCCAAACGGATGAAAGTCTGAAGGAGCAATATCTGGGCTGTAGGGAGGGTGCTCCGATTACTCAAAATTCAACTTTCACACCCTCCGACCAAAGAAATTGGATCACTGCTCGTTGTTCCTCCTTGGTGCAAACTGCTAGCGAAGCGGACAGCAAATGACGTACACATGACTGCAGTCGTACAAACTCTAAGCACGCATCCGCAGAAGGGTGTATGACAACCGTGAAGGTGTGTTATGGTGAAAGTGTAAATAATTTTTGACTTGTCCTCGTACAACGCCTGGCAGTAAATAACGGATATTAATTTCTAGTTCAGTCATGTTTACACTAAATTTTACATTTCCTCATAAATAATGAACAAACTTAAGGGCATAACTTCACGTCAAAGTGCACATTTTAATCTACGAGGGTAGCCCAGAAACTAATGCACCACAATTTTTTTCTTCAACAATTATTTATTGAACACTTACACCCTATTTTTCCACATAATCTCCGTCCCGTTCTTATGGCCTTCCTCCAACGAGACACAACGGCGTGTATACCCTGTCGGTACCAGTCCTTGTTCTGTTCACGCAGCCGCGGCAAATCTTGAAACTCCGCCAAACCGCTTTCTGATGGCCTCACCCTCTGTGCCCAGCGACTAATCGTACTTCTGTCGACTGCTGATGCTTCATAAACTGCACATAAACGTTTGTGAATGTTTCCAACCGTTTCTAGTTCCGCAGTGAGAAATTCAAAGACGACACGCTGCTTATAACGTACATCACTTACAGACGCCATGTTGTTTCATTGCTGCACGTACGCTATCTGTCGGAAGAAACGGAAACTTTGTGCGCGCACTCCGAAAACTTCAAATAATGCATATCTCAAGTTTGCCATTCGTACCATTGTTGGGGACGGAGAAAAAAAATTTGTGGTGCATTACTTTCTGGGCTACCCTCATACAATTGAGTAATTAAGCACAAAAAATACTTTTTATGCTTGGTAATTTTCATTGATATAAAGAACACAGTGGAAAGGAGAATTGGATAGTTTTTACGCTTGGGAAAAAATATGGAATATTGTGAAACAAACATGTCAAATATTACAATACTTGCTGTTAATATTTGGTGGCCTCGCCTTTTGACTTATTATTGCCTTAATCTTTCGTGGTATAGATTCTATATACGTTTGTGCCAAGGTGTTCACTGATCCCCTCCCCCCAACTTTGGCGAGTTATTTCTTTCAAGTCAATTTGTTGGTTGGTTTCTGCAAACCAATCATTTCCCACCAAAGGGATCACCGCATCACGACTTTGAGCTGGCCATTCCATCCGTTGGATTCGATGATCCTCGTAGTATTTGAAAACAGTCTGAGAACGGTGATACGGTGCACTATCACTCTGAAAAATAAAACCATTTACATCACCAAAAGAATCATCCAAAGTTTGCAGAAGAAAATAACCCAAAAGTTCGAAGGTTACACTGTTTATTGAACAAATGATACACTTGGCAATTTTGCGAATTTTTTCCACCACTTCATTTTTCTACCTATTGAGAGAAATAAGCGCCGCACCCAATTAAGAGCCACACAGAATTTGATCTGAACCGAATAACCGCCGCAGCGCTTGTTTGCGCTTTTATGGTCGATGCCCGTGTGAGCACTACAAAATGACGCCTAAATGATGCTAATTTTATGGGAAGGTAGGCTGCAATAAACCTCTCATCTCAAAAGAAAAAAATTCGATTGGCTAGACTCCAGTTTGCAAGGGCACATGAGCAGTGGACTCCAAAGGATTGGGCCAAAGTTATTTGGAGGGATGAATTCAAGTTTTGCCTGTTTGGTTTTGATGGAGTTATGCATATTCTCGCCTAGTGGGCCATAGATTTGATCCAAGGTACCAATTACCTACTATAAAGCATGATGGTAGACGAGTGATAGTTTGGGGTTGCTTTAACCGTCAGGGAGTAGGTCCATTAGTCCGAACCAATGGAAACATGGATAGCGTCATGTACAGAGATATTTTATCTCATCATCTGCTCCCTTTTGACAAAGTGTCGTGGTTGGATTTTTCAGCACAGTAATGACCCAAGCATACATCTCAACTTGTGAAAGGATTTCTCTCATCCTCAAAAGTGTGTGTATTGGATTGGTCATCACAATCGCCGGATATTAATCCCACTGAACCTCGTGGGACTTATTAGAAAGAAGATGCAAAGATAAAAGAGCCAGAAATGAGGATGACAAATTTGAAATGCTTCGAGCAGAATGGGAGAAGATTCCAACCGAAACTTTGGAGACATTGGTTGATTCTATGACACGTAGATGCAAGACAGTAATTGTTGCAAAGGGCTATGCAACAAAATATTAGCTTAGCAACATATAAATTGTTAATTTTAATCACTCAAAGTGATTTTGAATTTGACAGCAGAAACTTGCCAGTTACTTTTGACCTTTTGTACTTATAATAAATACTAGCTAAACCGGTGCGACTTACATTCGCACAGAAAGTCATAATGCATATTTTTGAAGTTTTGCCTATTTGTCTTAAAATTATGTATTATTCGGTCATTTGCCGTTTGTTTAGCTCGCTGAGAGTCGCTTTCTCTGTCTCCGGGAATTTCATTTAATCTACTGCACCTCGTATATTCTCTCATATAAAAAAATCTTGAAGCAGCAACTTCTGCACTTCTTTGCGTAAAATAATTTGAATTGACTCCATAATTTTTACTTGTCGTTCAGATTTGTCATCCTCACATACAATTTGAGAACTGGCTTGAGAGAGTTGGCGCCTAATTTCCGTTATTTGTTTACGCCAGGACATTTTTATTAGGCTTTATCTAAATTGGCGTGTTTCTGTTTTATTCAAATATGCTTTAATTAAATTATTAAAAACCTAAAAAGAACTGAATAATAATAATAACAAATTACTTCGCTGGAACACTAATGAGAACAAGCAAAAATCATTTGCATAATCTAAAACGTGCCTATACGCGTATTTATAAATTTAAAACAATCCGGCTACTGGAGCCTTGTATATGTAAAGATTTTGTAGCTAATTGATCAAATAGTGCTTAAAAATGCTGTAATTTATATATAAAAATCTAAAAAAGAACAGAATACTAAATTATATTATTTCCTCTTTAAAAGCGTAAAAATCCGTTCAGTCATCATGATCATTCTACAAATGTTCAAGGCGACGTTTTCGTGAAATGCAAAATTCCGATAAAGAAAAGGATTACAATTTTTGCCGACAGATGTCGCTTTTATTCATAGGTCCTTTACCGCCGACCCAATCATCAAAATTAACTACGATTCTTATTTGTTTCGGTTCATAATCGATGTTCTTGAACAAATAGAATTCTTTCTACACTATTTATTCAGGGCATGGCGGTTGTGAAAAGACTGGGAATTGAACAGCCATGAACGCACTGGCTAGCCGATTTTTCTCGTTTTTATTCTGTTAAATGACAGCCAATCATAAAAAAAATCTCCATTTCTAAGGCCACCAATCATAGCAACGGAAACGACAATAACACTTCCTTAATGGATAGTTTAAATTTTCAAATTTCAAAAAGCCTTAAATGTTAACACCTAAGCAAAAACCTCAAATTTGGTTATATAGTAGATTACTAAAAAAAAATCCTCATAAATCTATCATTTTAATTTTTTAATATGTTATTTCAATAACATTGTTACACATGTTGAACTTGTCCGTTTTATTTTATGGGCCTAATTATGTTCGCCATTTACATCTGGGCGCTACTGTATCTTAACAAACTGATATTCATTGCTTTACATGTTCTCTGTGTCTACTTGTAAGTGTTCCCTTCTTTGATCTGTACTTGTTGTTTCCACTTTCAATTGTTAGCCATCCTATATAATGTACTATACGATTAACAACGTTTAACAATTGAAATTGGAAATTCATTTGGACAGAGTGCAGTGCTATAAAATTTTGCAGCAATTTTCATACCCTTTTGCTTCATTTCGTGAAAATGTCTAAGCGTAAAGCGTATTTAATTAAATATTATTATTCAGTTTGTTTTTCGTGATTTGAAAGTCTTAATTTTCATGTTTGAAATTAGATTTATCAGCCAGATACTTGATTTGAACAGGATATTTATCTGCTGGTGATAAACTTTTACCTGGAAACTACGGCTTGTTGGATCAACTTCTAGCTTTGCAATGGATTCAGAAGAACATTGAGGCCTTTGGGGGAGATCCACGAAGGGTGACCGTGATGGGAGTGGGAGATGGAGCCACAGAGGCTTTTTATTTACTCATGAGTCCTAGGAATAAAGGTAAACTATTTAACTTCTTAAAATAAGTACATTACCATTAAGCCAAATATTTTATAATAAAACATTTTTATTGATTTCCTCGATTCCTTTACATTGTTTTTTTTGCTATTAGATCTATTCGCTCGCGTTATTTTACTTAGTGGAACTGCCTTATTATCACGTGATTCTTCCAACCCTTTTGAATATGCTTCTGGAATCGGAAGGAATCTGGGATGTGATAAACTTGAAAATTCATCAGGATTGTTGAAGTGCTTTGGTTTTAAATCAGCGGAAGAGCTCGTCATGGCTGGACAGCAAACACAGGTGGCAAAAATGTAAATAATATTACAATATATATATAATTTTTTCATTAATATTTTTAAATATAAAAATTAAAATAATTATTTCAGATTTCACATAATGCTATGGTTTATTTTTTTAAATGCAGGGTTATTGAAAAAGATGGAGCAGATTTTAAGCAAGCTGCAAAAGAAACACATTCCGCACTGCGTAATTCACGTTGCTCAAACAGCAGCTCAGAAAACGACTTCTCTTGTTTTTCCCATCGAATAGAACTATCTAGGCGTGCTTTTAAAACTTTGAACCTTCGTCTATCCAGTGATGTGCGGGATGTGTTTCTGTTTATTATTGTTGTTTGAAATAAATATTTGAAATCTGCTTCATCTTTATTGAATAACCCTGTATGCCAAGTTTATGAAAATTTTATTTCAACATTAAAATTTTATAAATCCAATTATTTCCGTATGTATTCTTGATCAGTGTGTTACTTTAAGAAATTACAAAGTATAGTTGTAAATAATATTATTAATAGTCCGTAGTTTCGTTTAAAAATAGATGCTTTAATATCTTTAGTATAAGTTATTTTTATTTCGGCGCCAGCGAAACGCATGGTCTCTGAACTTTTCCTTCTCTTTTTTACTTTGTAATTATATGTTTGAAAAATATCCATTATTATCTTCTCTTTGAATTTTAATTTTTATCAATTTATTTGACGTTTAGGGGTAAAGAGGATACCCGATTCTGATTTGGACTTCAGGGAAGTCCATATGGATATACAGGTCGAACCTCGATACAACGAACGTCATTATAACGAAAGTTTCATTACTATGAAAAATTTTTTTGGCCCCTGCCTTGTGTAACTAAAATAATGCTTATTTTACTTCATTAAAACGAATTTCATTATAGCGAATATTTCAGTAGAACGAAAGAATATTTCGGTCCCACGGGCAATTTTATTAGGTTTAGAACGAATTTTTTTTTGTTTGTCTGCAGATACAATACTTTCCTTTGCTCATCCGGGCTCTTAAGGAGAGAGACGCGACGCCGAGAAAGAGACGCTGACGGAGAAAGGCCGAGTATAAGAGTACAGAGAACTTTTGAATTTTCAGTCGTGAATTCAGCAGAGCCGTGAACTGAGCAGAGTTGTGACCAGAGTTGTGATTGCGGTGGTTTTTTTTTTTTTTTTTTTTTTTTTTTTTTTTTAATTTTTGACTTTGAGTTGAACTTTGTACCACCAGTGCAATGGCAACAAAATA
>JAHWFO010008089.1:5516356-5580816 GCA_023313115.1 Rhysida immarginata
CAGAGTTGTGATTGCGGTGGTTTTTTTTTTTTTTTTTTTTTTTTTTTGTGTATTCATTTGTGACTTTGAGTTGAACTTTGTACCACCAGTGCAATGGCAACAAAATAAAAACGCCGGCAGATTACTCTTGGTGAAAAATTGCAGATGATCGAGCAAGTAGATGGCGGGAAAATAAGGAGAAGTTGCTAAAAATTTCGGCATAGCTCCTTCAACGTAAGTACAATTTTAAAAGAACGGGTCAAAATTGAGACGCTTGCCAAGAAGGAAATCGGTCCACGACGTAAGAGAATAAGGTGTGTAAATTATGAAGATGTTGAAAAAGCTGTTTATCAATGGTTTCAAGAAGTAAGATCCAAAAACATTCCAGTAAGTGGTCCCCTTGTTCAAGAAAAGGCAAGTTCTTGAGCATCTGTTCTTGAGCATGTGGATTTCAAAGCAAGTTCAGGATGGCTCTACAGATTTAATGCACATTTTGGCATTTCATCGAAAACTATTTGTGGAGAAGAAAATTCTGTGTCAGTGGATCAAGTGAACACGTGGAGAACAGAACGCATAAAAGAAATCATAAAAGAGTTTGATGCGTGCAACATTTTCAACGCAGACGAAACTGGCATCATCTACCATTTGCTGCCACATCGTACGCTGGCTGTAAAAGGCGAGTGCTGAAAGAGAGGCAAAAAATCAAAGCAAAGATTGACTGCATTGTTATGTTGTAATGCATCTGGAACTGAAAAATTGAAACCCCCAATCATCGGAAAATCAGCGAAACCTAGATGTATTCATTCAAAAACGTGCGCTCATTTCCTTGTGAATATCGTGCGAATAAACGCACATAGATGACTCAGGACATTTTGGTGAATAGCTCCATAAACTTGATGCAAAAATGAAAAGTGAAAATCGCAAAATCTTGCTGTTAGTCGACAATTGCTCCGTCCAGAATGCACTGCCGCAATTAAGAAACGTTTGTGTCGAGTTTTTTTCCACCGAATTGTACAGCTGTTTTGCAGCCACTAGATTTGGGTATCACCCGTGCTGTTAAGGTGGTGTATAGAAGTCGATTACTACAACAACTTCTTATGAACATTCCTTTTGATGTGTCGTTGCCTTTAATTGATGTGAAGCAGGCTACTGATTTGATTGCTGCATCCTGGTACTTAGTGAAGGAAGAAACAATATCGAAATGTTGGGAAAAAAGCTGGATTTTTGATTCATTGCACAGATACTGACCATGCTGTATTAGACAATGATAATTTGCTGAGTAATCCTGAAACACAATCTTTATGGAAATCAATTCAAAAGGCTGGACACATTGATGAAGCTGTCGATTTTATGGATTACATCAATGTTGATCAGGACGTACTTACTTGCAGTGAAGTCGCCGATGCTGATTGCAACTGTGTTTAATGCACCCCCAGAGGAAGAAGATGATGAGGAAGAGGTAGACATACAAAATGAAGCGATTGACCAGCCACGCATTACCAGAAAAGAAGCAAGTGAATGTTTTTCTAAATTAAAAGAATTTGTAACTAGTCGGGAAAATGTTCCTCAAGCTCTATTTGAAAACATGCATGCACTAGAAGAGTTCTTGTTAAAAGAAAATACTAAAAATTTTGTTCAATCAAAAAT
The DNA here is from genome assembly GCA_023313115.1 of Rhysida immarginata. Classification (NCBI taxonomy): domain Eukaryota; kingdom Metazoa; phylum Arthropoda; class Chilopoda; order Scolopendromorpha; family Scolopendridae; genus Rhysida; species Rhysida immarginata. Next base: position 5,517,983 of record JAHWFO010008089.1, read on the forward strand.
TACAAACTTTTTAAAGCATCTGTGTGTATTTTTGTTAATTTAAATAAACTACATATTTATTGTTTTAAATTGTGCTGTACGATTATTAAAAATTAAACAGGCCGATAAATTAATGTTTTCATTAAAACGAATCAATTTAGGGACCCCCTACAATTTAGGGACCCAAATAACGAGGTTCTACCTATATTGTAAAAGCTTGGCGGTACATTGTCCGAGGTAGCCAACACCTCCTAGAAAGAAAGCCAAACAACTGAAACGTCATACGTTGTTACGTCATCATAAGTAGGCCGAGACCAACGAGAGACAGGCCAGGGCACTCAAAAGTCACCTGATCATCGGGATCCGGGCAACAGTCCATCGTTCATAGTTTACTTAAAACGAAAAAATACTGATTGTTAAAATACAAGATGGAGACAATGAAGGATGAATTGTTGACCGGACTCCGATGATCATGTGATTTTAGAGTCCCCTGGACTGTCTCTCGTTGGTCTCGAAGTCGACCCGTAGCCTACGAAAAAGACAGGCCCTGGCGCGAAAAAGTCACCTGACCATGGTAGGCCGATCAACAATCCAACCTTCAATGTTTTCAACAAACGAAAAAATACTGATTCTTAAAATCCAAGATGGAAACAATGATGATTACATTGTTATTCAGCCTAGGATGATCAGGCAACGCCACCTAAAAAACAAACCTGGTCACTGCGTCATCACACCTGGGTGGACAATTCAACTTTCATTATTTAAGAATAATAATTGGATGTTCTATGAGGATTTTTATACACGCCATACCTCAGATGTTTAAATTATTGATGAAAAATAGGAAAGAAAATTCTACAGCCTGGGATCGAACCAGGAACCTTCTGCGAACCGTCCAATTATTATTCTTTAACGATTATTACGCCAGTAGGAAATATAGTCCCAGCCTGCGAACTGGGTACTGCTTCAGCCAGCCCAAAGGGCATGTAGATAGCGTAATGCTTCCATGTCCGCAGTGGCGCAATTGGCTGGCGCATCTGCACGGTGAGCAGAAGGTTCCTGGTTCGATCCCAGGCTGTGGAATTTTCTTTCCTATTTTACATCAATAATTTCATTGTTTACAACAAATGAAAAAGCACCTGTTGTAATCAGCGTTTTTAGCACATTTTCTATATATAGAAATGTGCTTATGTGATCGGTTTATCCAGCCGTCCGTCCGTCCGTCTGTAGACAATCTCACAATTCATTGCGTTGCAACAGAAAGAGTGCATGTATTGAATTGCTGGAAGACACGAATTATCCTCGCATTCGGGAAAACGCGTGTTGAGAACATACATGGGTTCGGCTCTGCGCGTGCTCTAAACGTTAATGAGATGGTGCGCGTGCAGGATGCACGTGTTTGACGATTATTGAAAGGGCAGTTCGGGCAGAGAATTTTTTTATTCCTAGGGAGCTTAGTATTTATTACGATAACTTGAAAACGAATTAACTTTTTCAAAGTCTGTTTTCACCAATCCATTAATATGGGACAGAGCACGAACAACTACGAACCTGAGGTAGCCGGAATAAGTACGTACTATAATGGCACGTGCTTTAATGGTACCAGAATGATACCCCCTTAAAAACTTCCTATAACCAGATATGGCATGTAATATATCAAACAAATCGTCACAACATATCATGAACGAATATATAAAGTAACTAGTGATAGCAGGTATTGGTGTAATGGCACGTGCACGTGCAAGGATGTCTCATGAATGAATATAACGCGTAAATAATGTTGGTGTGAAATGTTTAGTAGTACGTGTTTTAATGGTACCGTTGGAATTTTCAATGCTAAGATATGGCATGTAATATATCAAACAACTCGTAACAACATGTAATGAGCGAATATAACGAGTAAATAATGATAGTGGTTATTGGTTTAGTAGCACGTGCCCTAATTTTGCTTTATGATACCATATGGTACCATTGGAACTTTCAATGCTAAGATATGGCATGTAATATATCAAACACCTCGTAACAACGTGTCATGAGTGAATATAACGAGAAAATAGTGATAGTGGGAATTGGTTTTGTTGCATGTGCCCTAATGGTACAATATAGTATTGTTAAAACTTTCAATGCTAAGATATGGCGTGTAATATATCAACCAACTCATTACGAGTTGTTAGATCTATTGTTATCCATAGCTTATTTGTATCAAGAGCTTAATGCTGTTAGGCTTAATGTTTTTCTAAAACTCACTACTATTATACATATTGCTAATTAATAGTAGTTAATCGTTTGCTTCAATAGTAGAGGATAACGTAGAAATACTTTAGTAATTTAATATGAAAAAATAATAGATGCTTACACACAACGCTTCAGCAATTGAGGCTCATTTTGTTTAACATTATGTGGGAATTCTTACAAATTAAATAACTTTTAATTTTTTAAATGTATGAGGAATAACTCCCTCTCCATTTACCTTTCAGTTCTTCAAGTTTATTCGTTTAAATTTTCTCTATACATTAGCTTACTTAAATAGTAATTTACAATTTAGTTTTCATATTTATTTATTTTCTCTTAAGTGTTTTAAAATGTTGATTAGTTCAATATATCCATGTACGATGCTATAACATGAAAATGTGCTCCCTTTAACCGCTTTGGCGGTAAAATCATTCTTGTTTCGTTTGTTGTAAACAATGAAAATTGGATTGTCAGCCCTGGTTTGATGACGCAGTCCACAGGCAGTGAGAAGGCTTTGTTTTTTAGGTGGCGTTGGATCAGGTGACCTTTCCGCGCCGTGGCCTGTCTTTTTCGTCGGTTACGAAGTCGACCAAATTTATGGCTTATAGTCCTCATCCGGTAAGTTAAACCTCGACCTTGAAGGGATAAAATTTATTCTATTGCTAATATGGGAGGCAAGAGGATGGAAAAAAATCTGATGTAGTACTTGTACTTCCCTGCAATACATCAGATTTTTTTTCCATCTTCCTGTCTCCCATTTTAGCAATAGAATAAATTTTATCCCTTCAAGGTCGAGGTTTAACTTACCGGATGAGGACTATATATATAAAATCAGCGACGGTGGACTATGTCACAACAAAGAAAAAATCTAACAATGGGTTATTTCCTGATTATACAATTGGGTGAGTTCGTTTCTAGTTCATAATAAGTTATTATTGGTAGAAATACGATTAACAATGGTCGAAATATGATGACGTAACACTGTATGACGTTCAGTTGTTTGGCTTTCTTTCTAGGAGGTGTTGGCGGTAACTCAATTGGTAGAGCGGCGCCAGTGAAAAGCATGACCCCTGGTTGGAGTTTAGATCGCGTAATTTTCCATCCCTTTTCTACTTTGTAACCAGCATAAAGTAATTTAACTGTTTATGATATTCCTTATTTTTGTTGCGTTCATTTAGCATGTCTTATTCTCTATGTTCAAAATCCTATGAAGAAAATTTAAGGCACGGTTTTTATTTACAGCCAATCTGAACTTACTTTCTGGTAGGGGAGAGTTGCATAAGTAGGGTGGCGTTATAATTTGGGATAAATCGATTTAAAAAAATTTAAACAATTCTTGGTACCGCTTGTTGTTTATTTATCTATTTATTTATTTGAAATTTCGCAAGGCTATAAAAGCCCAATAACAGCTTACATTATATGTAAAAGATATAAAATAAGATATAAAAATTATAAATACATGTAATATAATATAAAAAGAATGAATTTAATAATATTATGAAATAAACAAGAAAAAAGATCATAAGATTACTGTAATATTTAAATAACAATTTTTTACATAATTATAATTTTAAAAATTTGAATCAATAAAACTTGTAAAGTATATAATAATAATAATAATAATAATAAGAAGAAGAAGAAGAAGAAGAAGAAAAAATATAAAATATTAAACAATAAAACAGGTAAAAGAATCATAAGTGTCAAATTTTCAGTAAAAAATTATTTATATTGATTATAACTCTTAAAATTTAAATCGTTTAAATTGTCTAGAAATCTTATGTGGATAATGCAGATGATTAACTTGAGAATAAAATCGTTTAGATCAGATATGAAATTTTAAAATTTAAACATTCTAAAAAAAATATATCCAAAATCCGATGAACGGATCACCAACAGCCACAGTGCATAAATAATTTTACTCCAAAGTTAATCATAAATCTTTTATTTGCTTTTCCTCATGAAAGTGAATGTTACGGTAATTTTTGGTAATTTCTTGATTTGCATGTTGAACATTCAAATGTCTTTGTGAAGTGCATAGGGAGGTAACTAATAAATTCAACACGTGATTGTTGGAGATCCGTTCATCGGATTTTGGAAATTTTTATTTTGTTTTGTTCAGAATTCCATGCTGAACAAGTCTTCAATTGGAATTTTTCGTGTATCTGTTACGGTTTTTAAGAGAGGATTTGAATGTGTCCTAATTTGCATGTTTGGGATGATGAAAGTGCTCCTTGGGATAGGTCACCCACAACTTACTATTCATTGGATTCATCAAAATTGACATACCTGCTTCGGTTACGAAAATAAAAGGGTGGGGGTCATTTTTGTATCCACCCTGTATATGAAACCACTAGCAGAGGACCCGGCGTTGCCCAACGTCAAATTTGCACTGGATATTCTTTAATCAATGCGACACAGTAAATGTTCAAAGCACCCCCCCCCCCCCATTCTCTTGCTTGCACAAACGAACGCGACGGTATATATTCTTGGAAACGCGTTACAACATGCCCTCCTGAACGGCGTGGATTTCCGAACGAATGTTTACTTTCAGTTCGTCTAATATGTGTGGATTGTTGGCATACACCCGACCTCACAGACAATAATCCGGGGAAGTCAGATCCGGTGAACCAGGTGGCCAACTTTCCTTCGAAATTACTCTATCCTCAAACAAAGATTGCACTTGCTTCATTGAGATTCGGGCTGTATGAGCTGCAGCTCCGTCCTGTTGATAATAACCTTGTCTATCTATTGCCCATGAATAGAAGTACATTTCCTGAACATTTCAGGCAGTTTGCTTTGACTGTTTTCAAGATATTCAAACATAACTGGGTGAGCTGACTTTTGGATCACCCTGTAGTAGAGTTGAAAGGCTTTCCAATTCTGCTTTCTCCAAAACCCAAGGTTCTATGGTTTTCTGATATTTTGGCAACTTAATGGCCCTCTCTACATACAGCAATCAAAATTCCTTATAAAGTAAGCAAAATGAGCTTTCTGTCAGAGAAGTATGTCAGCAATTTTTTTAGTTTTCTGAACTTAGACTTTTTCTAGTTTCTGAACAGTTAGTTTAAGTAGAGAAAGCAGGTTTTGAAAATGAACCTTTCAATTAAAAAGTTAAAATTCAAGTAACTTCAAATAAAGCAATTCATTATGTATCTTTTTTTTCATTTCTTCTTCTAGCTGGAGCTGAAAGCTTTGCATTTCATGAAGCCCGTTGTGGATGCATCTCGCACGGATCCTGTTGTTCCTTTTGAACCGGCAACAACGGAGAAGGCTTTGCCACTTTTTAGATTACCCGTTTTACTAGGTTATAGTTGGCAAAAGGGTCTGGAACTCATTCTAGGTAATTTATCAATAATTAATTGTTAAGTAGAAATCACTTTTGGAACATAAACTTTATTATACGGGTGTTCACAAAAGAATATACCATCAAAGGCTATATTTACCAACCTACAGAAGTCACAGATTTGAACAAAGCATTATTTTGACGAAAGCAACCTGAAGTTTATTTCGGCTATTCACCTCGCCAAAAATATTCTATGTGATCGCCAAGAGAAGCCGGAAGTGTTGCTTCATCGCTAGATGTAATCTGTAAGGTTTTCATAACCAACAGCTTCCTCAACTCTTTATGGGGTATTTGGAGTTCCCGGCTGGCTCAGCAAGTCGATTTTCTCGGATTGCGAGAGAACGTTTGCAGAATGGGTTGATCATTCTCTTCCGACGCTCATGGCCTTCCAGGACTGTTGCAAAGGCACCTTTTCTCTACTTTTACATAAAAAATCTGAGTTTTCCCGAACAAAGCCCCCTGTAATTTTCTTGAACACAAAAAAAATGATGGTCATTTATACTCAGTGAACTGACGAAACCAACGTAGGACATTCCTACTATGTGAGGATTAGTTCCTTAATTAGCACGAAACACGCGTTGAACAGATGTCACTGAATCATTTTTACCGAATTCAATAACAGAATGTCGCGGTTGCCATTCGATATAAACGCAAATCTAACAATCGCTCATAGCACAGTGATGCAAGCACCTAGTGAAATTTTTCGGCAACCAAACAAAGCTTCAGAATGTCCCCTTCAAAACGATAAGGAGAGTGGCACTGTAAATTGTTTCGTTGCCGAGATGTGGCCTTTCAAAGTTGATATATTCTTTTGTGAACACCCTTAATTTATGTTTTAATCAATATATAGCCCATTGAAACAAAACATTCCATTATCGAGAGAATTGGAGCCAGAAACTGTGGACAAAGACTAACAAGGACTCAAGGAAACTACTAATCCACAACAAAAGTTTATTCATACGAATGCGCATTTCGGCAGCCAAGCTGCCTTCGTCAGCGTATCCAAGACTTGATCAGGACAGAGAGTTCTGTTCAGATGAAGTATGAGAATTACATAGACGTATATATAGTAAAAAATGAACTAGTTACAATCCAACCATGATGACACTTGATTGGTTAATCTCAGCTAGCCTATAGATTTATTGTTTTTCGTTGTATCTATTTTTTGCCTTTTGGTTGGATTGTAACTAGTTCATTTTTTACTATTTATACATCTATGTAATTCTCATACTTCATTTGAACAGAACTCTCTGTCCTGATCAAGTCTTGGATACGCTGACGAAGGCAGCTTGGCTGCCGAAATGCGCATTCGTATGAATAAACTTTTGTTGTGGATTAGTAGTTTCCTTGAGTCCTTGTCATTCCATTATCGTTTTCTGTTTTCCAAATTCTTTCATTTGAGTTTTCCTACTGTAATAATATGAAGCAATTTCAAAAATATTTTATCTTATTCATTATAATTTACTTTCGCAATGTAATCATCATCATCATATAAAATTTGAGTGATGGCTCCTTAAAGAAGTTTTTGGGAAAGTTTTACAGGGTTATTGTAGAATGGCCTATTACAAGTGGATTACCTTACGAGAAAAAGTGGGCACTGGCCTCTTCTACCGCCAAGAATAATAATAAACGTCAAACAGTAGCAAAACGCATAGACGAATATTGGACTGTTATTTTTTGCTGTTGATTGGTTTGATCCTGCGAATTATTTTTAATGATAACCAATCCTGCAGATAGATTTGTTACTAACGGCACTTCCAGATGCATTTCCAGTCTCTTGAACGATGAAAGCAGCAGAGGACGTGAGAGAGTTCTTGACATGTCGTACTAGGCATCTTCTGTCATGTTCTGTCAGTTTTTGCGGTCATCCGGGACATTCTTTTAATGTTGTTGCACTGTCTTGCTTCCATCTCTTGATAACATACGTTACAGTCGATTTTGGGATGTCCAGTTTGGATGCAATGTCTCATACAATAAGATTATACAAATAGCATCCACGTTGGAACTCGGTAAGTCCGGGTCCACACGGCATTGCTCCACAAGAGTTAATGAATAGTTAACAGAAAATGGCCAGCCTTTTATTTCCTTCCCAGCATACCGTTTGGCCAACTCATTATTTGCATATTTCAAATTTTCTGGAGTGTTCAAATACTTTTGTCTATGTAATGTACGTATTTCGGCCAATAATAAAGCCATATTTTTATAAGAATTGCAGAGAATAATCATTGCAATACCATTATCTTTTATTATTATTCAGTAAAATTAATGTATCTGAATAAAACCACTCTTTGAGATACAATGCACGTATAATTCACATCTTATACAGGGAGCCTCGTTTGCTATACACCAAAAGTGAGAGACTATAATGAGCTTTGTAATACTCTGATTTATTTCAAATTTTCTACACACTGACATGAATTGCAGACATTTACTAATACAATTCCTTGCCAAAAAATTAAAGTGACGGCATTTTACGTTCTGAAATTAAATTTGAGTACTCAACGAACTTTTTTAACTTTTGTGAGCTTTTGTAAAGTCACGTCTAGATCTTTTTTTCCTGGATTACGCGCTTATTCATATAATCGATCTCAAGAGGAACATTAATTTATTCAAAAATTAAGATTTACATTAAACAAATTGAAGGCAGCAAACTATTAGAATATTTCCAAAATAGATACAACAAATAGAATAATTTCCATAACTGTCCAATTACGTGGACAGAAATGTTGCAAGTGATTCACATACCATTTTAATGGCCATTATAACAGGTATTACAAATTTTCCTAGCTCAGGCTGAGCAACATGGATAGGAAATCGGGCGTACATCATGTCACAAAGCGAACAATATCTGATCTTTATGGAACTGAAAAAACTCGGGCAGAAGTTGCGAAAATCAGTAGACTGTGAGCATACTGCAGAAAAGGTGTTAAAGCAGCAAAAGGAAGATTCAACTTTTACAGGAAATCGGAAGAGATGTGGACGAAGGCGCAAGATTAATGAGGCAAGAGAGGCAACTAAAAAACATTGTGAAGAAACACCGTTCTAAAAGCGTTAAATGTATTCATTATGAGTGGGAAAAAATCTAGAGCAACTGTGTCAAGCAGAACTATAAACAGACGACTAAGTGAATTTGCATTTCAGTCCAGAGTTCAAAAAATTAAACCCCTGATGACTTTGAAGCAAAGACAAGCCCGTGTAACGTGGTGCAATAAAAGAGTTACTTGGGAACACAAGATGGCTAGAGTAACGTCCTATTTAGTGACGAATTCGTGTTCCTCTTGTCTTTTAGTAACAAGGGCCACGTGTGTGGATACAGACACAAGAAGCTTACAACAGAAACTGCCTCAAGAGATCAATGAAATTTACTGTTTCAGTAATGGATGTCATCATATGGAGTAGGATAGCTATATATCCTAAATGGTATAGTAAATGCTGAATTCTGTCAAGAAATATTTGACACTTTATGATCCCATCATCTGATGATCTGTGCTTTGATTCCTCTCTATTCCAGCAGGAAATTCTTCAATGACGAAATATCTCAGTGTTACCATGGAGCTAAATCCAAGAAAATTCACCAAACATTAATCCAAACTTCAGCAAAGACCTCCACAAACTAAAAAGGATTTAATTTCAGCAATCAAACATATTTGGTCTAATATCAGTCGTGAAGAATTTGCTAAGTTGGTCAACAGCATGCCAAATAGCTATGTATTGTAATTAAAGCCAAAGGCGACGCTATTACGTATTAATTTGATGAGTTGTTTTCAATTGAAGTGATTTGTATAGCTGTTTTTGTCATTACTCTAATTTTTGACTCTATATTGGGATTATTCTAATTATTTTATCAATTTGTTTAATGCAAATCTTAATTTTTCAGTAAATTAATGTTCCTTTTGAGGTCGACTAGAGGAATAGTATATGAGTCTAAACTTATAGTTACAAAAAAGATCGTTGGTTCCTCTCCACTCCAATTTAACTTCAGGACGTAAAATACCGTTATTCTAATTTTTTGGCCAGGAGCTGCATACCGGCTTTTCATCCTGAACCTCAATGTAACCTCCGTTTTGCATCATGTAATTCTATTGATCACTGAACGTTCCCGACATGTTCCGCAGCATTGCCGATCCATTCCGAAGAGCTGTTCAGCCATGCAGTCTTGATAGCCATCCATAATAGTGTAAATGTTGCAGGTGCAGGCTTTTGTGCACAAATGGATCTGAAATGCCAGATATAAGCATCTGAAATGCTTGCTGGACGGAACTTTGGCTTCATATCTTATAAAAGGTTGGATGTTGGGATTACAAGGTGTTTTTGGTAAAACCCTACACATGAAAATCAGGTTTCAGTTCTGGAGAGTTCAGTGTGGGGTAAGAGAAGGGAGGGGGCTAGACCCATCTCGTCCGAACTATTGGTCATTTGCTTTTAGGAATTCTCGCACTTCCAAGGCCAAATATGGGGAAGCCCATCTTGCTGGAAGATAAAGTTTTCAATTTCTTTGTCAAGCAAATGGGATGTAAAAAAATTCTCTAACGTGTTTGGATGTGGTCCTGCCTTGACTCGCGACATTTTTTCTTTTTTGTTATGGCACGCCTACAGTGTTGCCAGCATAAATGAGGACATTTACTATGGGGTTGCCGTGGATGTTGGTTATATAGAAAAATTTTTACAGCCTTTTTATTTTGGTATGTAAATAAACTTCATTCAAAAATTTTATACAAAATTTTATACATAAAGATTTAGTAATTTTTATATCTTCTTATTTTAGAATATTTTTTGCATAAGCAAGGCATAGTACCTCCGAATATCAATAGTTCTTCGCTGCTTTCGTTGGCGTTTCGCGAAGTTGTTCCTTTCGGGGACCTACATGAGGCGATCTCAATATTTTATTCCCGAGGCAATCCACCAATTGATGAAACTGTTCAGGTAAAAAAAATTGGTGATTTCTTTTTTATTTATTAAAAATATGTCCCTGAAAATGTATTTATAGAGTAGTAAAATATTATATATACAGTTCTCAAGAAACTGGACTCCATAATATGAAATAAGCTATAGAAGGAGTACACACATAATGATTCTTTCATGTTTTTCATGACATGACCAATCATGCAGCTATTTTTGCCATATTTTAAATTCGCAAATGACAGGAGCGACGGAACGTCGAAGATTACGATAATATCTGCTGTTTGTATATAGGGTGTTTCAAGAAAATGTATACACAGTTTACTAGATGTTATCTGTAACTTTTCCCGTAATATTAAAGTCGAATGCTTTCGTCCCAAGATTATTAAATAGCGGAAGAATGGAGCTATTTATTGATTTCACAATGTCCGTCTGTCCGTCCGTCTGTCCCCTTCATAATTTCCGAATTATTTGAGGTAGAAGGTTGAAATTCAGAATGTAGCTTACTATGTGCGCCTTCACTATTTAGTTTGGTTTTGATTAGCCCACTGGGGTCGGAGTTTCGAGGGTGGAAATTAGAGGGGACCAAAAGATCTACGTGTATTTATGTATATACAGGAGTGAAATTGTATGCAGATTCCTCTAAGTAAGATCTTCATTACTATGAAGTTTGGGCCAAATTGTCCCAATGGGATCGGAGTTGTGGAATCGGCAGTCACTTGGTCTTTACAACTAAGGCAACATATGGCATGTGATATTTCATTCGATCGGAAATGATGAGAAACAAAAGAAGATAGAGCTCTTTTACACTTTATAAATATTACGTTCGAGAAAATCAATTTTTCGATTTAAAAAATTGGGGAGCGGGGGTTAAAAATGAAGTAAAAGGGTAAAAATAGATGCTCTCAGGGCTTCCCCTACTTTCCTACACCTTCTCGGGAGGATTAATGTCTTGTTACATGCTTTGAATGAAGACGACCTCGGTCGACGTAAAGCTCTAGAGCTTTAGGTCAAAGAGGACTACACTGCCAACTTGACGTAGGAGATTACTTGATAAGAGTTTGCTAAGGAAATGGATAGGAGAACTGCTCGCCGTATTCAAAAGTATCCCGACGCTTACGATAACCAATTTGAACACCTCTCGTATTGTAGAAGTCAAAGAGGAGTTATATTCATCTCTTGATGTCCTGTATGAATTAACTGTTACAACTTTTTATATAGGTTTTTCTTTTGTTGAAGTGTGTATACATTTTTTAAAACATCTGTATATAAAGAAGTACATGTATTCAGCCATTTTTAATTTGTTGTTCCTTAAAGGAAAAGGAGTAATATGATTTCGCAATTTTAACGAACTTGTATGCATCAATAGGAGACATAAACCAACCGCTTTTCCAGAAAGAATTTAATACACATGAATGTACATTTCGGTCGCTATGCGACCTTCTTTAGCATGACTCAAAGAAGGCCGCGTAGCGACCGAAATGTACATTCATGTGTATTAAATAAATTCTTTGCGGAAAAGCGGTTGGGTTAGGTCTCCTATTGATAGTCTTCATATCCACAGTTTAAAAGGTATTTACTCTATTTAATATGAACTTGTATGTGTTTGTAATTATGCTGCAACTACTTAACTAGATCAACAGTAGGGGAGACCGAGGCAGGTTTACACATTTTTTTTATTATTAAGTAGCGGACGAATGGAGCTACTTATTGTTTTGACAATGTCCGCCTGTCCCCTTCCTTCATAATTTCTGCATTTTTCGAGGTTGAAATTCGGAATGTAGCTTACTGTGGGCATGAGTATCATCACTATTTAGTTTGGTTTTGATTGGCCCACTGGGGTCAGAATTACGGGGGTGGGAGTTAGAGGGGACTAAGTGATCTATGTGGTGTTTAGATATGTAAAGGAGTGAAATTCGATATGAATATTCCTCTAGGCAAAATCCACATTTCTATGAAGTTTGGGCCAAATTGTCCCAGTGGGGTCGGAGTTGTGGGGGTGGCAGTAACTCGGTTTTTAGAACTATGACAACATATGGCGTGTGATATAAATCGATTGAAAATGATGAGAAACTAAAGAAGATAGGGTTCTTTTATATTTTTATAAAAGATGAAAGGGTAAAAAATGATAAAAAAAAAATTGGGCTTAAAGAGTGCAGATGAAGGGGTAAAAATTGATGAACTCAGAGCTTCCGCTACTTTCCTATACCTTCCTCGGGAAGCTCTTCTTGTTATTTTTCTATTTTAAGTAATAAAAATATTTCACTAAATTTTAATATTCGTTCATTAATTAAACTTTAAGCTACCGTATGATGCTTTTAACTTATCTTAAATTTATATCATTTTCAAACTAAAAATAGTTTTTTGATGTGTAAACTTGCCCGGTAGACGGAGTAGATTTACACAATGCTTATTGTATGTTTCCACAAATTTAACATAATGAAATATAAGGTTTATTAGAAATAAAATTCAAACAATTTGCAATATTTATTACTTCGTTTAATTCAGTGAGTACAAGTGAGCCAGGATACAGACATTTCAAATACATGATACAAATACAAATATTACCAAATAAAAATTTACAGGATACAAAAAATACTGAATTACCTGCTGTAATACAGTGATCATGTGCCCACCTCTTATACTGTGTGCATGGTACGCATTGTTCTCCAGGTTTTGACTTTTTATATGGCCTCTAACAGTGTGTAAATCTGCCCCATGCTTCCTGTGTAAACTTGCCCCATCGTCGTGTTTGGATTACAACTAAGCCTCTAAGCTTTGTTCTTAAGGTTAACAATCAGCTCAATAGTTTAAAATAACCGCAAAAGATCGGTCTAACAGGACAACCAATAATGAGTTACGATGATCTAAAGGTACATATCCTATAACTGCCAATACATTAGTGGGAAAATTTACGTATCAGAAGAAAAATTAGAAAAAGTTGTCTTTTTCACTGTTCTCACACGCGACTGACTCCAAACTGTTGCGAGGGTACATGGCAGTGGTAACGTTTCTCCTGATTCAAAGGCGGTGCGCTCCGACCAACGGTAAGTGAAATATAGCGAATGTGTAAACCTATTCCGGTCTCTGCTATCCATACAAAAAATTTGATATGTTTTACATAATATTAGAGGTTATGATAATTTTATTCCTTTCTATTGATAAAAAATTGTTTAATCTTGCAGTTAATTTCATAAAAATTAAGAGCGTGGATAATACACTGAATATCAATTAGTTAGCGAAAAAAAAGCTTTATTTAAATTTAATGAGATGCTAGGAAAAAAACGAAAAATTATTTCAATTATTTTTTGCCTTTCGAAAATTAAAATTTAATTTATTTCTTATCCTCCCCCCCCCTTTCAGGCAATTACAGACGCTCTTTATTACTCTTCAGCGGAAAGAATTGCCAAATTTTATTCAAAATACGCTCCGGTTTACTTCTTTGCTTTCACTTATCGAAGATACTCTTCTAGTGTAGCAGATGATAACAAATGGAACTACTGGCATATGTCCAAATCGCTGCAGAATATTCTTCAATCAGGTAAATATTTATGCGAGAGATAATCATTATTGCTTGAGCGTGTTACCTCCGTAGATGCATACTCTTCATACAATTGTAGCACATCTGCACAGACGAGTCTTAATATTAACATCACCTCCTATTTTGCCATCAGCTGCGGATAGGCAATTAAAAAAAAAGGCACGTGTGCTCGAACTTACTTGGGTAAAAATGGTGATAGATCTATAATCTGCACACATATCAATCGTTGCTGTCATAGATGAAACGAGCAATTTATCAGATCTACAAAAGGGGATGGTAATTCGCTTTCGAACTGAGAATGGTAGCATTTCCGAAATTCCAAGGACCTACTCTTCAGTAGTTGTTGGAGGCATTGCATGGCACCCGTTATCAGAGAGCTGTCAATGCTGCATACGTGATTTATTCTGATTACTGTCTGGGGGTTATATTAATATGGCTCGACTGTGTATCTCCTTTGTTAAATAAAAATTTTTAAAAATCAATATTTCATTTTACTATAACAAATTGCTCCCGTACATCTGTCTTTTTTTGCTCATATAATAGAAGAACCATTACGAGTGTGCTCAAAAAAATACGGTGAATGTTTTATTGCACATTGACATTAGTCTCCTTCAAAGTAATCTCTCTTGCTACGAATCACTTATCCCAACGTTCTTGACACTTTCTGAAACAGTCTTGGAAGTCTTCTTTCTTGAGTGATTTTAGTTGTCCTCAATTGTGTCAAAATGTTTTCCTTTCATGGTCTTTTTCATTTTGGGGAACAGCCACAAGTCCAAGGAACAAGATCAGTAGAATACGGAAGTTGGGGAGACATGAAAATGTTTTTCTTTGACAAAAACTGCTGAACCAGAAAAGTTGGTGGCTAGGCCGTGTCTCCACCTCCTTGTCAAGTAAATGCGCGGAGCAGGCCGTAGCACTGCGGGCGTATGGGAATGGAATCCCCGCTGAGTTTCTGATTGGTTTGACGCTCGTCATACCCGAGTGGCATAGCCAAAAGAGCGCCGAAAGCGCATAAAATAAGCTCGTTATAAATAGGCGAATAACTTCCAAATACAATAATTGGTGATAGACCAAATACAATTACTCTATTACGTATTTCTGCGGGGAATTTTCATAATATTGCATGATAGTTAAGTTATATAAGTTATGTAAAGGTAAATAAACAATATAACCTTTTAATATTTACTATTTTGTCGACATTTATAAATGATTAATATTTAAAAAGTTGTCAGGAAATTAAACCCTTTGGGAAGTAAATAAAAAAAAATTAAGAACCATAAACATCTATCCCATGCAAGTTGATATCGGTTTTTAGGGCATTATCCAGATTCAAGAATGGAATGTCATTCGGTATAGTTCATGTATATGTATGCAGGACACTTTGGCTAAAAGCAACAACAATTGAGTTCGGTGATAAAGTGATAGTTAAAGTATCCCTGGCTCGACCTCAGGCTGTGTAATTATCTATTTCTATTTTCAATCTTTAATTAATTTACCAACAGAGGTCTGCTATTTGGAAGATCCTCTATTATTTCACTTTAGAATCTAATTACCTATTAATTTTTCTCTCGAAAAATGGAAGGAAAAATTCTGCGACCTGGGTTCGAACCAGGAACCTCGACTATCATGGCCGATTCCTCTACCAGTTGGGCTATCGCAGACACCCGGGGGTCTAGGCTGAACTCATCGACAAGCTGTCGATCTCGACAAAATCTAACAGTCGATAAGTGGCATATTACACATTTAAACACAAATTTACACACGTATGACTAGATGATATACACTGATATACACAAGTTTACACATATTTACACATAATTTTAAACATTTATCCATGTACTCGTATATACATAAATACATACATAAACACATAACTGTAGACGCACTATATTATTATTTTCACAGTTCAAGTTTCGTAGCACAAGAGAGTACTTCATGTATGTAAATATTTTTAAACAAGTTTTTGTTAATATTTTTAGAAAATGTGTATTCTTGAGCTGTGTGTATTTAGCCTGCAGGCCGGAAACGAAGGAAAAAAGATTTTAATAAGAAATCTGTTGCGAAATTCTGCAATAACGATCGCCAAGTGTATAGTCGACTGCTCTTGAATTGTAGACAAGAATGGCAGAATTGTAGGCAGTTGTCGATGGTCAAAGTCTACACTCGAAAATCGACGGTGTAGAGTCTGTACACTGTAGACTCTGTAGACAAGTAGACAAGTGTACACTGTAGACTCTATAGACACTGTAGACAAGTCGTGTTCATGCTAGCTCAAATCGACAAATGCGTCATTAACCACGTGACCATCGACACTTGTCGACAGTCGACTGCTTGTCGATGAGCTCAGCCTAGACCCCCGGACAGCCATGCTGTCTTAAGGACAACCAAGTTGTCAAAGGTTGGAAGCCCAATGGGAGGCGGGCACCCGGCTCACAGAATATATAATTTTGGTTGTCTTTAAGACACCTTGTGACAGCATGGCTGTCCGGGGTGTCTGCGATAGCCTAACTGGTAGAGGCATCGGCCATGATAGTCGAGGTTCCTGCTTCGAACCCAGGTCGCAGAATTTTTCCTTACATTTTTCGAGAGAAAAATTAATACATCATGTTTGGAGGTCATCTTCAGTCTATATTTATTTATTGACTCTGATTACCTAATTTGTTATCTTATGACCTTTTCATGCATTAACATTACTAAAGATTTAATCGATAATTATAAAGTTTCAAGTTAATAAATAACCAACTTATTAAGTGCATCTATTATACAAAAAAAGCAATTGGTTATCTTTAATCTAGCTTCTTCCTTTTCGAATGCACCTTAAGATATTAGAAAGATGTTTTTATATACCACTGTTCGATGTTACGAGTTTGTGTACCTTTATTATTTGACATTTGCTAATATAAATTAATATATCCATAATATTTGTTATATTTTTTGGTATTTTCTCTTTTGTGATAATTAGCTGTGACAGATGATGATTTAATGCAGTCCATATTTGACCGATTTACAAAAAATCTGGAAGACAGAATGGCCAGTGACGTGGTCTCTACACTATGGACCAATTTCATTAAGTTTGGGTAAGTTACAAAGAAAAATTCACTTAACCATAAACAGTCCCCACATTCGCCGTCACTATGCGGGATGTAGTGGAAATTCCAGAAAGAGTCGAATAACTTCAGAACAAAAGTTGTTAGAGTCATAAAAGTGAGGTCTATCTATCGGAAAGTGCCCGAGCCAGATTGAATAAAGTATTCCCAGCGCCTTTAATATAAGCTCTGAGAAGTTATGAAAATTCCAATTACAAAATTGTAGAGCGTCACCGATTTAGTAGAAATCCACTCTTTGCATTAAGCAAACAAAAGCATAAGACTCGTAAAACTTCCGAGAAAATGGACTTCATGTATGGGGCATCTTCTGCACATCGTACGTTGCAACATTCACATGTACAAAAGCAAACGCACGAAATTGCTCCTATTTAATACTTCTACAATGGAATTTTATTCAATCGTGGTTGTTAAACAGCCATCTTAACGGATAAGGTCATCTTCACGATTCAATAAATCAGGCATTACAGCTGTTAATGGCAGCCTTGTGCCCAGTGACTGACGGCGTTTCTTATATATATTTCGGAATCGTCTGTGAATATTGTCATTCTCTGCTAACAGGAATTCAATCACCTCTCGCTGCTTGGTCGACAGCAGCCATTTTCTCCCTTTATTCTGTATGTACGTGCATTACTTATGGGTAAATCTCCTCTAATATGAGATTGCGCATTATCGTGCATATGCACAACTCCACTAGATAATAGCCCATTTCTTTTATTTTGAATGGCATATTTCACAAGGGGAAGTTTCGCATCGTGTACGCGCGTTGCAAACCCGGACTTATTGCATTCGATATAATCTAAAACAAGACGACTATGCGCAAGATTTTACGTGCAATGAGCCATGGGTAACGGAGATAGTTAATTTCAAAAAGCTAGGAAATTATAATAGAGGAGTATATAATATTAGATGTCAACGATGATACAAAAGAGGAATTATGTGACAAGGAAAGCCCACAAACCACTCAAGAGGAAACAGCGGGGACCCAAGAGAACAGTAATCATTCTCTAATCCTCGCCAGTAAATATATCTGAAACTTCCACTCGCTAATGCATACATAAATTGGACAATGAGAATAATGATCATCCAATACTCTGTCAACCAGAAGATGGCTCGAGGGTTTTCCCATTTGAAATATGCCACTGTACAAGCCATTGAAGAGAAGAGTTGGTAGTTGATAGCAGAAATTTGAGGACACTCTGGTGTGACCAAAAATGCGTGATTTGCACCGATAAATTAAAGATGAAGTTTTTCTCTAAAATATGTGAAGTAACAAGCCGAAAAGGCAGAATTCATGATAAGACATTCGTTTGTTGACTATCGCAGTAAAGACTGGTTTAGACCCGACAATCAGCACATCTTCAGTAACGTGGGTTCAGAAATTGAATACGTCCGTTGCTTATGGCTTATTGCACGGAAAATTTTGTGCATAGTCATCTTTTTTATGCTCTGTCGAATGTAATTAGTTAGATTTTGCAACGCACCTACACGATTCGAAACATCCCTTAAGTATTAAAAAGAGTAAATACCTTTTGACTGTGGATGTGAAGACTATCAATGGGAGACATAAACCAACCGCTTTTCCACAAAGAAATTTAATGAACATGAATGTACATTTCGGTCGCTACGCGGCCTTCTTTCAGCATGACTGAATTGATAATACAATAATACAATGTTCATTTTTCAACTGTCACCAGTGTAAAACTTTTCAGCATGCCCTGTTAAAGTTTAATCAGGGCAATTTTAAAACGTACTTTACTTTAAAAATTACTCACAAACGTGTTGTAAATTTAGGCACGTTTGGATAATTTGTTAATTGGGAGAAAGAACTATAAACAAAAGATGTTTCATACGGACATTATAAGTTTATCTTACGATCCGGTTATACATAAGATAAATTTACGAGTAAGATACCATTAGCAACTTTATGAATGAAATTCTTTGGAGCTCAGTAAGATTGAATTTAATTGTCGCTCATATTCCTGAAAAAGAAAGAATATTTGCGGAGGTCGCTCGCTACTGTGAAAATTCAAAAGAGCGCAACATAGTAAGTGTATTTGGAAGGATAGGATTAAGTTTATACATGCTCAGTTGTAGCTCTAACAAATAAGGGGAGCTAGAAACTGCAATGGAAATTAAAAATGAGAAGAGAGAAATCCTTATTGGAGAACGGATATGGAAACATTTTACCAAGCTTAAGACGATCATTTGTTGAAAAATATGCTCTACACATTTAAATGTAATATTGCCAATCTTTGAGAAGTGAAATGGAAAGGGCACAAAAGATAACATGGTCATAATATGGTTAAAAGCATAGAATTGTATTTAAAAGACGTACTCTAAAGGAATACAAAGTAAATTTTTATTACCGGGTTTTGCAAAAGTTCTGTTACACATGTGAGGACCTCCGCAAAAATGACATCTCTACGTGTGTGACGCAGTTAGACACTGTTTTTATTGTCAAATTTGATTTTGGTGTATACACAATGCATATTAATCGATGTAACCGCCATCGGCGGCAAGCACACGCTCTAAGCGAGGTCTAAAGGCTCGACAAACGTTACAGATGTAGTCTTTCTTCATGGCAGTCCACACGCGGTTCACAGATGCTTTCAGCTGGTCGACGTTTCTGTGACGGATCTTGCAGGCCTTGCTCTCGATATGCGCCCACACGCTGCAGTCAAGAGGGTTGAGGTCGGTCGACTGAGGAGGCCAAAAGTCCTTAGACTAGAAGTTCATGTTCGACCCCAACCACTCTTGAACGGTCTTGGCACTGTGGGCCGGGGCGCCGTCCTGTTGAAAGACGTAGTCCGCATTCCTCGTCACCTTTTTCACCCAGGGCAGAACATTTTTGGTCAAGATGTCCTTGTAGTCGGCTGCAATAAGCCTGTAACCGGTCGGGTTTTCATGCCATTCGACGCCACGACGCCGAGCCTCATCAGTAAGGCCGGGTGCTTGGTTGTAGTCACGTAGCGAACCTCAGAGATGTCCTGGCCGAAGCTGACCACGCGGTCGTTCTGCTTGTTGACGACCGGGTCGATCGTGAAGGTTATTTCATCAGAAAAGATGACAATGCGATTGCCATGGCTCTTCAGAGGAGACGACAGCGCTCCCGACGTTTTTCTCGCATGCCATCCGTCAGCAAAGGTCTTGCCACGCGCTTCAAACTCTTTCCACCCTCTTCCTTGATGGCTCTGGACACTGTGGCCACAGAAATCTTCTTTTTCTTTGCGAACTGTGTCAGTTTGAGAGTCGGGTCACGTTCGAAAGCTTTTCTGACACCCACACGATTTATAAAGCGAGGTCTTCCTGTACGTGGACGATCTTTGAGGTCTTCCCCTTTCTTCAGCCTCTCTGCGACTCTGTGGACAGTCATCCGGCTGACGTTGAGCTGCTTAGCGATGTTAGACTTGTTGTGGCCCGCGAGAAAGAGCGCAGAGATCTCAATTCTTTTACGTTCCATCGCAATATCCTTGCATCCGAATCGCATTCATTCCACCTATATATACGTTTACATTATGGTATCGCCCACATCTTCAATAGGTTCTGCTCAGTGGATGCTCCCACCCTCCTGATATCGACGCATCCACACGTGTAACAGAACCTTTGCAATTAATTTTTATTATTATTAAATAATAAAAAGTCACTCAAGGTCATCACTTAATGAGTCTTCCCAACAGTGTGCTTCACTGCAATTCAAATGTGTTAGAAACCTCAGCCAACCTGACCAGCCCAACCTGATCTTGAGTGAATCTTTCTCGCCCATTTTCTCAAAATCTTTCAAGGGGAAGGGTGTGGTTAAAAATTGTTTTTTAGACTAATGTGATGTTGCTCTACAGGGTAGCAATCGGAAATTTTTCTCTATCTTTAATAGTTTCCGAGTTAGCAAATGGATGACCTTAAATTTGGGGGTCAAAGTCAAATTTGAGTGCGGCAATGAATTCCCCACCCCCTTATTACCTATTAACCACACACGGTACTGAAGACTCTAGTGTATGCTACACCTGTGGATCATATCGATGTTCTTCTTTGAAGGATTGTTGATGCCTGTAACATCATACCTACTACATCTGGCATATTTGAACGGGTGCGACAGTCATTGCTTCGGCGATGTTGTGTTGTGTACACGAAAGGACGCGTCAGTTCGAAGCACTTCTGTAATGCACACATTGTCAAATATCATTATTTGCTGTTTTTCAGTGAAAGCTCAGTCATCAGAGAGTCAAGCCACTGGCCCTTGCATGAATGGTTACTGCAACTGAGGCAATTGTAGCACCATACAGGTCCGGGAGAGGAGCATATTGCTTAGTACCCTCTATCTACCATGTTCTTCTGTAACATAAGTTCTGAATCACCTGGTATATTTAACCAGAGATAAAGACTGCAGTAGAAAGTAATTAAGAAAATTGATTAGGAAAGTTGTGTCTTTGCGAAATTGAGTAAGATATCGCTATATTAAAACAACCATCAACTTTGAATTTTGAATCCTGTGATATTATTGTTGTACGCATATAAATCTCTGACAGTAAAGTTCTGATATAATCTTAATTTTTTAAAATTCTACCTTGACTGTATTTAATTTAGTGATGCTTTAAGTGTAATATTCTTCTTATTCATTTGTTTAACATTCTTTTCCCCCCAGAAAACCCACAAACCTGGAAGATAGTTTGCCACAGTGGACGCCTTATTCATCATCCAAAAACCACACAAGGTATTATAATATCAGCAGCGAACCGTCGAATCATTTAATGCCTTTACGTCCTCAGGAACTGAATTTCTGGGAGGCTATGAGAAAGTTGCAGGTTCCCACACCAATTCCAACAATTACGCCTCCTTTACAAGAGACTAAAGTGTATTACCAACAACAGAAAGATTACAGTTTTGGAGTAGGATACTTTATTACTACCTGGCTGTTTTTCAATCTGACTATATTTTTCACCATAACTACTTTTTATTTCGCATGGCCTACTCTAAAAAGCCAAGGCACCTTTCAACGAATTATATCCAGATGTTTTCCTCATCTCTATCGGCAGCAACAAACGGAAGTTTGATTTGTGCACAGAGATAGTTTGATCCTAAAGAGTTAGAGCTAACATTTGAAACTTTTATTGTAAATTATCTCTTGTAACTAATGTACACTGGCATAAAAACGCAAAGTGTAAAAATATAATACGAATTATTTGGATTGTGTCTTCATTCTATTCTGCGAAGTAATCTCTATCACAAGAACCTAATTAATAACAAGAGATTAATAATAAGAAAGTAGCAGAACTGCTGAGTTCATCTCTTTTACAGGGTGCATTATGAAAGCAATGCGCATAATTTTATTGTGACGCGACTAACCATCGCAGCGCGCTCGGACTGGTCGAATAATGTGGTGGGGGGTCTGCCCTTCCAAACGCGCCCAGTCTCAGTTCTCTCCGAGCAGTAGGAGCGGTAGGACGTGTCTTCGCACGAAGTCTGTTTTTCGATTGTGTCACAGCACGATGGAGCGTTCGCTGGAACAGCGGTACGCGATCAAGTTTTGGGTGCGGCTTGGGAAGAATGCAACAGAAACTGACATCAAAGACGTCTTCAAGCTCCACCACGACAATGCCCCCAGCCACACGGCCTTCGTCGTCACCAACTTCCTGACCCGGAGCAAGACCCCCGTTGTGCCCCAGCCTCCTTACAGCCTTGACTTGGCTCCGTGTGACTTTTTTTTGTTCCCTCGACTGAAGAGAGAGCTGAAGGGAAAGCACTGGGAGTCGGTGGAGAACATCCAAGCTCATGTTACAAGGTTCCTGAAAAACATTCCAGTCGAGGAATTCCAGGGTGCCTTCCAGGCGTGGCAGAATCGTCTCCGCAAGTGTACTGATGCAGGAGGAGACTATTTTGAAGAATTTTAACCATTTGTACCAAGCGGATCAATAAACCTATTTTTCCCAGAAAATGCGCATTACTTTCATAATGCACCCTGTATAACCCTTTTATCTGTAGTTTTTAACTTCCATTTCTTTTATCAAAAAATTGATTTTCTCGGATGTAGTATTTTGTAACGGAGCTCTGTTTTCTTTCGTTTCTTATCATTTCCGATCGAATGACATATCATTGAAAGTTGTCATGGTAACATAAGTTGCCATTTGAAAACGTTAATATTTCTAAAGACCAGGGAAATCCTACTCCCACAATGACGACAATATTTAGACAATTATGCAATGTAGATCTTACCTACAGGAATATGCATACCGAGTTTCACTCCTTTACGTATTTATAAACCATATAGACCAGATGGTCCCCTCTAACTCTCACCCCCGTAATTCCGACCTCAGTGGGCCAATCAAAACCAAACTAAATAGTGAAGTAGGACATGCTCAAGATGAGTTACAGTTCAGATTTCAACCTTCCACGTCAAAACATGTACAAAACTTGAAGGGAACAGACGTACATGCAACCCCTCCACTTTATTACGTAAACAGCTCCAGTTTAGAAATAATGTGACCAACAAACATGTCACTGCATTACAAGGGCACGTTTTATAATCGGGCAGTTTTATCAGCTCTCGTGTGTTTGTCGAGAAATATGGCATAACATACAATTTGAGCGACTCCAAACGTAACATTATAGAACCGGGGCGTTCGAGATTGACGGCAAGCCTCTCTGTCAATGCCATTGATACTTGTGGCATGGTCACAGTTGGCTTTGAAGATTCACCGTGGTCGCACACACCCCCTTCGCCACCGTGCATTATCGCAGGCTCGTTCGGCGGTAAATGGCATTCATTTCAGATGAGCTGAGTTCGTTCCAGCATTTCTGCAATGTTAACGTGTTGGGCTTTGTTCGTACAACTATTGGTCGTTTGTTAGCGATTAAAAATTTAAGATTATGTACGCCTGTAGGCAATAATTTCTGAAATAACCGATCAGGACAATAGCGGATTGCAGAGGACTATTTCGGAATTCATTACACGCGGATATTCGCCATATTGGCTATAACACATGAGAAAACAACAGATCTGCAGTAGCACTGGACCTGTAATCACCTGTACTATACTGGACTGGATCGTATCCATGTAGCATAGTCCGATAAATCACGCTTTGTCCCTCACCGCGCTGATAGGAATGTGTGGATATGCTTCAATAACATGTGGGGAAGGGTTGCGATGCGTGAGCAGTCAATTGCTGGTGGTGTTTCTGTCGTGATCTGGGGAATGTATTCATGATGCATGTCGACAACATTCTAAACGCAACATCAGATCGGAACGCAGTTTCGACAACGTCCGCTCAGTGTTATTGAGCGCGTTTGCTATTCGAGTAGTTCACAAGCATGACCGAGAGTTTGCGATATTTCCATGGCCATGCGGTTTCCGCATCTTCATCCTATTGAGCATTTGTGGGATGAAGTTGAATAGGCTTTCAGATACGATAAAAATCTACCAGTTTGCAACAGTTACGACAGGCTATACCCTTGAGGCATGAAAAAATACTCTACACAATGGTTGAAAACAATGTTGGAGTCCATATCCATTCGCATACGAACTGCTATGCTAATAGTTTAGGATACCATTCGATATTAATAAAGAAAGGTATACCTAATAAAGCGGACACTCAGTGTAGCATCTCTTCCTCGTTTACTTTGGTCATCTCCAGCATCACTTCCTCATTAAGAAAGCACCACTGATAAATCCAAAAAATCAGAAAGCTTTCCAGAATATAGACTCTGTTAGGGTATATATACGATATGGTCATCATTCTTCGAACTTTTACAAATACTTTTCTGAATACATGTTTAAATTTTTTAATCTCTGTAATTTTATGCTAAAGCTTATTCTTTCACATTTTTATCTAAACAAAAATTTTGCTTCTCCCTATCACTTTTTATTCTGCTAAATACTGGGTAATTCAAAATGAATAATTTAAATAGAACCAGGCCTCGTCGATGGTAATAATGTTTTTTAATTTTCAGAAAAAACATGTAGGCTACAATGGCAATGATCTCTGGCGCCTCTTCTCAATATTGGCTGCTGAGATACAATGAGCTTGATTTTTTTTCCTCATCACCAAATTGAATGTATTCGAAATATGATACATGATTGTTGATCTAGTAAGCTTCAATAGTCTGGACATCTTTGGTTCAGTGTGTTTGCAGATTTTAGCATGTTCCTGAGGAGTTTTAAGTTACAAGCACTCACCCCAATATGACGTCCAGCTTTGCGTCTTTTCTTCACTGCTGCTACCGTGGTTACAGTGGTTTCCTTGGCTACTTTTATTAGCTTGGATATTGTTTCTGCGTTCACCGCCTGATTTGAACGTTTTAGTTGATGAGTTACAGTATTTGTGAAGTTGACCATTTCCTTTGTAAAAGCTGAGGAACTTTGCCTTTTATTATGGGGTCTAACTTTGGGAAAGGCATATTTTCTTTTCAACAATCTAACCTTCAGAACACTTCACGGGAAGCGTGTGTATAGAAATTTGCTTATTAGCCACCTTGAAATAGTATGGCGCTCCTATCAAATTTTTCAAAATCGTTCATCTTCATTCCTGCCCATCCTCTGTAATAATAATGAATTTATTTCACAAAAATCGAAATAACGGGAAAGAATAACTCTTCAAGTATCTACGATATTCGGTGTGGGCCCCCTTTGTTATACGGCAGACATCTAGATCCAGACTGGTCAGGAAGATAGTCCAATCCTTGTTACATCTGTGTCAGCATAGCCTGATCAATTGTGTAGACTTAACTGCTGCCTTAACTGCTTAATTCCTGTAACATGATTCTTCCCTGCACGGCCAATCCAGCATTCCGGAAGATGGTGGTTGAGGTTAACCCCTTTTATCTTGCATAAGCAGCCAGTCTACTCAAACTGCCTCGCCCACCTGTGCTATTGTGATGACGAGTGATTTTTAAGCAAATTTGATTCGGAAATGTCTCTGAACAACGATTACCGATGACGTCAAAGTTCAAAACTGTGCCATCAGCTGGCAAGGTCATGTTGACATGTTTTTGTGATTGCCGTGGTACGATACTGCTTGAGTTTCTTCCACCGCATACCACTGTCAATTCCGAACTCTTGAGGAATCTTCGAGCGGCCATATGCAGGAAAAGACCTGACTTGGCAATGGAGGACATCGTGCTGCACCACGACAACGCACGTCCTCTCACAGCGAAACGGGTCACTGTCCTGCTGCTGCGATGGAATAGGCAAACACTGCTTCATCCTCTATACAGCTCGGATCTCGCTCCAAGTGACTAACATATCTTCGGACTGTTGAAGAAGTCACTGGCCGGTCAACATTTCCGTGACGACGACACACCGGACAAGTTTTTATCGACAGGGTATGGAAAAACTTGTCCACCGCTGGGATAGTTGCCTCAATCGGCTTGGAGATTATGTGGAAAAATAAAAGTTGAATTGTTATATCGAATGTACATGTGTTTATTTTTTCCCGGTCACGATTTTAGAGAAAAAAAATACGCGACATTACTTTTTGATTACCCCTCATAGTAATAAAATATGTAAACAGCCAAAATTGTGGACACCAGGTTAACAAGGAAGAAAGGAAAGAAACCCCTATTCCACATAAATTTTGAAATATAGAAATTCCAGTTAACCTTTCATGTTATTTCGGCTTTTGCGAAATAAAACAGGTAGAAATTTTCGCACTGAGAATTTAACAAATTTGCGTTGTTAGCAATTTTAACTTATTTGCCCATAAAGATGTATGCAATTGAAATTCGCCTCTTAAAAAAAACTGGGTTAACTTCTTTATACTTATATAAGGCCCATTATTTTATTTAATGGAAAAACTCTCGACCATGTCGAACATTAAAAAAAATATATATACCAGTAAATCGATTAAACAAGAATGATTTTACCGCCAAAGCGGACGAAGGGGGCACATTTTCATGTTATAGCAGAGTACACGGATATATTGCATTAATCAACATTTTAAAACACTTAAGAGAAAATAAATAAATATGAAAACTAAATTGTAAATTACTATTTAGGTAAGCTAATGTATAAAGTGAATTTAAACGAATATACTTGAAGAACTGAAAGGTAAATGGGGAGGGAGTTATTCCTCATACATTTAAAAAAATAAAAGTTCTTTAATTTGTAAGAATTCCCACATAATGTTAAACGAAGTGAGCCTCAATTGCTGAAGCGTTGTGAGTAAGCATCTATTATTTTTTCATATTAAATTACTAAAATGTTTCTACGTTATTGTCTATTATTGAAGCAAGCGATTAACGACTATTAATTAGCAATATGTATAACAGTAGTGAGTTTTAGATAACATTAAACCTAACAGCATTATGCCCTTGATACAAATAAGCTATGGATAACAATAGATCTAACAACTCGTAATGAGTTGGTTGATATATTACACGCCATATCTTAGCATTGAAAGTTCTAACAATATTATATTGTACCATCAGGGCACACGCAACAAAACCAATTCCCACTATCATTATTTTCTCGTTATATTCACTCATGACACGTTGTTACGAGGTGTTTGATATATTAAATGCCATATCTTAGCATTGAAAGTTCCATTGGTATCATATGGCACCATTAGGGCACGTGCTACTAAAACAATAACCATTATCTTTATTTACTCGTTATATTCACTCATGGCACGTTGTTACGAGTTTTTTGATACATTACATGCCATATCTTAGCATTGAAAGTTCCATTTGGTACCATTAAAACACGTACTACTAAACATTTCACACCAACATTATTTACCCGTTATATTCATTCATGAGACATCCTTGCACGTACACGTGCCATTAGACCAATACCTGCTATCACTTGTTACGCTTATATATTCGTTCATGATATGTTGTGACGATTTGTTTGATATATTACATGCCATATCTAGGGGGGTTTCATAATGGTACCATTAAAGCACGTGCCATTATAGTACGTACTTATTCCGGCTATCTCACGTTCGTACTTGTTCGTGCTATGTCCCATATTAATGGATTGGTGAAAACAGACTTTGAAAAAGTTAATTCGTTTTCAAGTTATCGTAATAAATACTAAGCTCCCTAGGAATAAAAAAATTTTCTTGATTTAGAGACCGAACTGCCCTTTCAATAATCGTCAAACACGTGCATCCTGCACGCGCACCATCTCATTAACGTTTAGAGCACGCGCAGAGCCGAACCCATGTATGTTCTCAACACGCGTTTTCCCGAATGCGAGGATAATTCGTGTCTTCCAGCAATTCAATACATGCATTCTTTCTATTGCAACGCAATGAATTGTGGGATTGTCTACAGACAGACGGACGGACAGCTGGACAAACCGATCACGTAAGCACATTTCTATATATAGAAAATGTGCTAAAAAACAAAAGACAAATTAACTTCATTCAAATTGTATGTATGTCTGGCGGAATTAAAATTAATAAATAGCCATAGCTTCTTTTAATAAACCATTAATGAATGATATAACCAAGTACCAAAAGGTTAAACTAAACCATCGCGGAATCATATTTTTAAACCGCCCAATGTTAACATTGTAAGTTTCTAATGGACCATAAAGATACCATTAAACCACGTATCTTTGAACCAATTTCGACTATAACTAATTTTACAATATATTCATACATGACACATCATTCCAAGATGTTTGATATATTACATTGAAAGTTCCAGTGAACACAACGGTTCTACTAAACCAGGTTCCTTGAAACCAATTTCGAATATCATTAATTTTACGTTCTATTCATTCATTACAACTCATTCCAAGTCATTTGATATATTACATGCCATATTTTAGCACTGAAAAATTTTTGAGGGTTTCATAAGGGTACTATTAGAGCACGTGCCATTGTTTCGATTTCAACCATTTTCAAAATGGTTCATTCCCGGAACTATATTTATTAATTGGGGAAAATAGTAATTTATATCCGCTTCTATCTCGTCATTACGATTTGTTTGATATATTACTTAATATATATCTCCATTGAAAATTGCTAGGTGGGGTCGTAAAGGTACCATTTGTGCACGTGCTATTGAACAAATTTAGATAATATTTGTGATTGATTCGTGCCATGTACCATATTCATCGACTGACGAAAATAGTAATGAATAACCGCTTCTATCTCGTCATTACGATTTGTTTTATATGTTACTTAATATGTCTACCCATTGAAAATTGCGTTAGAAATTCTTTAGGGAATAGCATGTTACTCCATTGATCCAAACTTCAGTTGCAATGTTCTCGACTGCAGTTTCTACGACTCGCAGGGGTGGATGAGGAACAAATTGCCGGACATCTGGCATAAAGACCAGCTTCCTTTAGCCTCCTGTAAAGGCTTTTTATCTGGAATCTCTTGTTCCTGAGGCGGCTGCAAGCTATTAGACAGCTGCCTGGCAGATAGGGTCCTCTGATGTTAATTGCAAATACCGGTCCTGCTGAGTAGTTGTAACGCTTGGGCGATCTTGTATTGGTCATGTTGTGTCTTGGAACAGTCTCCAAAATCTGGAAATCACACTTTGTGGAACATTCACTTCTCTGGAGATTTCCGTTTGTGACTTTCCTGCTTCGAGTCTTCCGATTATTCTGCCTTTTATAACAAGAACGATTTGGCCTCTGTGGTCCATAATAAACGCAAAAGTTCCTTAGCGTGGCTTACACTTTGATCACTTTCCATAAATTTGCATTTCTGAGATAATCTCATCGTGATTGACATTGATTTAATCGTTTAATCGATTTATATGATATAATTTACGTACCAAGGTTTGTCGTATTTCTGGATCTGGACCTTTAAATGTTATTTTTTACAATTATGCTTAACTTTTGGACACGAGTGCATATGGGTTACAAGATAAAGAGACGAGCGAAAGTATATATTAATTTTCATTAATATAAATAATTAATTATGCGTATATTTCCAAACATAATATTTATAATAACTGCATCTAGGTCTATTTTGCTGTTGTTAATAATAAAATAAAAATGAGTCTAAGATTAGCAAAATGGTAGAAGTTTTAATGGGAACCTACGCTTTTCGAATACACTTCATCTTCAGTTGAAGTTGAGTATCCTGAAGATGAAGTGTATTCGAAACGCGTAGGTTCCCATTAAAACTTCTACCATTTTACTAATCTTAGACTCATTTTTATTTTATTATAATATTTGTCCTCGGTTTCTAATCTCCAATCTACAGGGCCATACCCAGATTTTTTTTTTCGGGGGGCTGGCCCAATCCTGCATGTGGAGGGGTCCCCCAGATTTAGTTGACGTGGTGGGGACTGCAACCCCCTCAGGCGCCCCCCCCCCTCCATCTGGATAGGGCCCTGCCAATCTGAGAAATTCATTTGACATAGAGTCATCCATTTTAACGGAGAAGGGGACGGACGGTAACGGGTAACGGCCTATGACTGCCGCCACAGATTAAAGTGAAAACATTAGGTTAGGTTAGGTTAGGTTAGGTTAGCTTAGCTGTTTTTCTCCTTAATCTGTGGCTGCCGCCACATAAGTTGAACGACAGGATGACGTCATTTCTAACGCCAGCCAATAGACGTTAACGGGAAGTAAACCGCTTAGCTATTCCATAAAACATCCGCTTTCGTTTTCGAAGCATTGTTTTCGTATTTATATTTAGTTTCTATTTTCGTTTATTCTTTTAAATTGATAAATGAAATTAATAAATGAAATTAATAAATTAATAAATTAAAAAATGACGCAGAATAGTCGACTCGAATGCAATTTATTTTATATTATGACTTTTAATAGGCTTTCCACGTTTCAACGATATCTCCACCATTACTATAGTAGAACAAGTGCATCATGGGTAAAATCCAGACAAACCATATTGATGAGATGATTTACTGCGCATGTCAAAAAGATCGTTCAACTTACGTGCGGGCAGCTATAATAATGCCGGCTTTGTTGAAATTAATATTTCTTTGATATTGTGGTGCTTAATATAAGTTTCACTAGCATTAACATACTCTTCGCAACAATTTAATAGTTCATCTTGAGCTGGCAACGAGCTATCACTCACCTTAGCATTCAATGCGTAGTTTTATACAGCGGTATTCACTATTGGAAATATCCCGGCTGTCTTTGACAGCTCGAACGATTTTCTTTTTCTTCAACGTTCCGAATCTCTAACAAACGATATTGCAGCTCTTTACCTTCATCGACATATTCTCTGCTGCCGGTTTTATAATTCACAAACCCGCTTCTTTTCCTTCCCCGATCTTCACGCGAGTATGAACCAGGCACTCTCTCTTTCACGACTTCCGTTTTCGTCCCTTTATCTACTCCGTTCCGCGCTCCCTCTGTTGACCCTTTCTAATATTTCCTATTGATAACACTAGTCAACACACATTTTGTGACTAAGACAACACATAGTGTTCTTAGTAGTAATTTGTATGTAGAATCCGAATCTGCTTTTAGATTTTTTCTATCACGTCATGTTCCCAAGTTATGCACTATGAGACTTTTATGTTAAAGTAATGGGTGTGAAGAGAAGCGTCTGCATTGTTAAACTATTCATATTTTGGGGCCGCAAGGAAATTTACCAGGCCCCAAACACTGAATGATTTTAAAATGTTTCATTGTAAAACAAGAAAGCTGTGCCTGCTAGAGAAATTTAAAAATTATATTCGTAATCAGCAGAAAAAATACTACCAAAAATCATCCATTTTCATTTTGTCACAAGAAAAATCTTAAATTTTGTTGGCCAGTGTAATTATTCTTGTTTTCCGCTTGATCTTCGATTTCGATGGTAACATCACTCTTTGTACAAGTGATATAGTATTTTCGCTGTCTCTTCGTCTTGTATGCTATTCTTCACAGTTTCTGATATATTGTATTATTTCTATATAGACTTTAAAAGAATTTTTGAAGGAGTCATTCCGATTTATTTATATTTATTTATTTATTTATTTATTTATTTATTTATTTATTTACTAGCTGATATATCCGGCGTTGCTCGGGCTCTTTTTTGATGAAAGTTTGCAATATCTGAATGGGAATACACAGTAAAAATTAACACATTAAAAAGCATAGAATTAAATCAGTAAAAATTCATATAGAAAAACCGAAAAAAATCTTTTAAAATGTTCCTAATGGATGGTCCTCTAACAGTTCTCCCCGGTTCGTGTTGGAATGTTGTCTATAGCTGAGCGAGTTTACCATAGTGCCGGAGAAACAACGTGTGCAATAATGTGTACGGCTACGAAAGTGAGAGGAAATAGAATGAAAATGAAACAATCGTTTGATCTGACGTTTTTTTAGCCCTGGCTATGGCTGTAGTTCTTCTATTTTGTGTGACATGACCTTTAAAAATTCATTTGTTTAACAAAAAATTCAACAATTCCAAAATTCTCTTCTTGGGTGGCGATGGATGTACATGATCGTTTGTGCCTGTGTACTCTGCAATTCCAACAATTGATAAACTGTTAGGAAATAAAGAAATTAAACTGGAGCAAACTCCAAGCTTCAGGTTAATGATATTAATTAGAACAAGAATGATTTTACCGCCAAAGCGGACGAAGGGGGCACATTTTCGTGTTATAGCATCATACATGGATATATAGAATTAACGAACATTTTAAAACACTTTAGAGAAAATAAATAAATATGAAAACTAAATTGTAAATCACTATTCAAGTAAGCTAATGTATAGAGAGAATTTAAACGAATAAACCTGAAGAACTGAAGGGTAAATGGAGAGTGAAGTTATTCCTCATACACATAAAAAAATAAAAGTTCTTTAATTTATAAGAATTCCCACATAATGTTAAACAAAATGAGCCTCAATTGCTGAAGCGTTATGTCTAAGCATCTATTATTTTTCATATTAAATTACTAAAGTGTTTCTACGTTATCATCTACTATAGAAGCAAGCGATTAACTACTATTAATTAGCAATATGTATAACAGTAGTGAGTTTTAGATAACATTAAGCCTAACATATTATACTCTTGATACAAATAAGCTATGGATAACAATAGATCTAACAACTCGTAATGAGTTGGTTGATATATTACACGCCATATCTTAGCATTGAAAGTTCTAACAATATTATATTGTACCATCAGGGCACATGCAACAAAACCAATTCCCACTATCATTATTTTCTCGTTATATTCACTCATGACACGTTCTTACGAGGTGTTTGATATATTACATGCCATATCTTAGTATTGAAAGTTCCATTGGTACCATATGGCACCATTAGGGCACGTGCTACTAAAACAATAACCATTATCTTTATTTACTCGTTATATTCACTCATGGCACGTTGTTACGAGTTGTTTGATATATTACATGTCCTATCTTAGTATTGAAAGTTCAAATGGTACCACATGGTTTCATATGGCAACATTAAGGCACGTGCTACTAAACCAATTCCCACTATCATTGTTTATTCGTTATATTCACTCGTAACACGTTGTTACGATTGTTTGACATATTACATGCCATATCTGGTTATAGGAAATGTTTAAGGGGGTATCATAATGGTACCATTAAAGCACGTGCCTTTAGAGCACGTACCTATTCCGGCTATCTCACGTTCGTACTTGTTCGTACTTTGTCCCATATTAATGGAATGGTGAAAACAGAATGTGAAAAAGTTAGTTCGTTTCCAAGTTATCGTAATAAATACTAAGCTCCCTAGGAATAAAAAAATTCTTTTTATTTAGAGACCGATCTGCCCTTTCAATAATCGTCAAACGCGTGCATCCTGCACGCGCATCATCTCATTAACGTTTAGAGCACGCGCAGAGCCGAACCCATGTTCTCAACACGCGTTTTCCCGAATGCGAGGATAATTCTTGTCTTCCAGCAATTCAATACATGCACTCTTTCTATTGCAACGCAATGAATTGTCGGAATTGTGTCTACAGACGGACGGACGGACGAACAGCTGGACAAACCGATCACATAAGCACTTTTCTACGAAAACGTGCTAAAAATGGATGGAAAAATTCTGCAACTTAGTTTCGAAACTGGAACCTCGACTATGGCCGACGCCTCTACTAATTGGGCTATCGCAGACACCTGAACAACTATGCTGTCACTAAGTGTCTTAAAGACAACCAAATAGTCTTTACCTGATGTTTGGAGTTTGCATCAGTTTAATTTCTTTATTAGGAGCTTTAGCATAAAAGCTACTTATAAGAATGCGCCCTTGGTCTGTACGTTTATCCGGCCGGCCGTCTGCCGTTTGCACGATAACTTGAAAACGGATTAACTTTTTCAAATTCTGTTTTCAGAAATATGACTATCAAAGTCTTAGCCCGGCCGTATCAACTTTTCAGAATTTTTCGTAGACCCCTTCAAGTCAAATCACGTGCTAAAACAGTGAGTGTAAAGAATACCAAGATAATAGCATGTCATATTACAATCGATTTATCAAGGAGGAATACATTGTTACTTTCTGTTCATCTTTTATTTTAAACAAGTAATCTATTAAATTAGTAGTTCCACAAACATTGGTCATGAAATCAATTATTTTTAGACTTGCATTGATTTTTTTAAACATTGTAGACACTAGCATGCACTAATGCTCGTATTGCTACTGACGTCGGCGCGCGCACGTGAAATCGCTTTGTCGACGCACGATTGCTCAAGTACTCATAATCTATATTATTCAGTAGCGAAAGAATGGAGCTACTTATTGGTTTTATAATGTCTTAACTGTGTATCCCTTCATAATTTCTACATTTTTTGAGGTAAAAGGTTGAAATGTAGCTTCCTATGGGCATGCCCATCTGCACTATTTAGTTTGGTTTTGATTGGTACACTGGGGTCGGAATTAAGGGGGTGGGATTCAAAGAGGACAACATATCTATGCTATTTAGGTACGTAAAGGCGTGAAATTCAGTATCCAGATTCCTCTAGGCAAGATCTACATTATTATGAAGTTTAGGCTCAGGTGTTAACCATTGGGGTCGGATTTGCGGGGGTGGTAGTCACGTGATCTATAGAACTATGCCAACATATGGCTTGTGATATATCATACGTTCGGAAATGATGAGAAACGATAGGAAATACGAGCTTTTTTACATTTTCTACATGTTAGGTTCGAGAAAATTAATTTTGATTAAAAAACTTGGGGAGAGGTAAAAAGTATAGTTAAAGGGGTAAAAATAGATGACTTCAGGATCTACTACTTGCCTTACCCTACTCAGGAGGAGGGGGAGGGGGATTAATCATTTTAATAAATGTATAAATGTATTTCTCCTTCGCTGCTAAAGGTCCTCCTTAGAATGTTTACAAGATTTTATTGGTTTTATATTGTCTGTCCGTCCTCTTCATAATTTCTACATTTTTTTGAGGTAGAAGGTTGAAATTCGGAATGTAGCTTACTATGGGCATGTCCGTCTGTACTATTTAGTTTGGTTTTGTTTGGTATACGGGGGTCGAAATTACGGGGGTGGGATTCAGAGAGGGCAACATATCTATATGATATTTAGGTACGTAAAGGCGTAAAATCCAGTATCCAAATTTCTCTAGGCAAGATCTGCATTACTATGAAGTTTAAGCCCAATTGTTCCAGTGGGATCGGATTTGCGGGATGGCAGTCACTTGGTCCTTAGAACTATGGCAACATACGGCATGTGATATATCCTACGTTCGGAAATGATGAGAAAGGAAAGAAGATACGAGGTTTTTAACATTTTTTATATACACTACATGATCAAAGGAGTTGGGACACCTGTTGCTCTACCGTAAAGCCGCAAAAAGTTTCAATCAGTAATGTTTAGGACCACCCGGAGCTGCTATCACTGCCTCCACCCTACATGGCATACTTTCCACAAGTTTACGGTATGTGTTCACAGGTATTGATCTCCATTCCTCGTGGAGTGTCGTGGTCAGTTCCTGGACAGATGTAGGGCGAACCATCCTGGATCTCACACGTCGTTCCAATTCGTCCCAAAGATGTTCGATGGGGTTGAGATCAGGACTCTGGGCGGGCCAATCCAGTTCTTCAACCCGCATCTCGTCAAACCAGTCGGATATGGATCTTGCTTTGTGCCAAGGCGCATTGTCGTGCTGGAAGAGGAACGGCCCGTCACCGAAGTGTTCCCACAGCGCTGGAAGTGCCTCGTTATCCAGAATGGTCCTGTAGCCATCAGCATTGAGGTTTCCGTCCACCTTGATGAGCGGGCCCAGTCCAGTCCAGGAGAAATACCCCAGGTGTTCACAGGGGTGTACTATGTTCGAGAAAATCAATTTATTGATTAAAAAAAAACTTGGGGAGAGGTAAAAAGTGCAGAAAAAGGGGTAAAAATAGATGACTTGCCTTATCCTACTCGGGAGGCAGGGGGGGGGGGGGAGAGTTGATTTCTTAATAATAAACGTATAAATGTATTTCTGCTTCACTGCTAAAGCTCCTCCTTGGAATGTTTACAAGATTTTATTTCTTATTGTGTGTTCATCAAATTTTCTGATGGTTTGGCTAGGAGAAATTCACGATCTGTGAAACGGGAACTTGGTTGTCTTTAAGACATTTAGTGATAGCATGGCTGTTCAAGTGTCTGTGATAGCCCAATTGATAGAGGCGTCGACCATGACAGTCGAGGTTCCTGGTTCGAATGCAGGTCGCGGAATTTTTCTATAAATTTTTCTAATTGGTAAACTGTTGCAATTCACACTCTGCTCTCGAGGTCTTGAAGCAAAACTGGTGCATTCATCACTTGATGTGATCTGGTAGTCGCAGTTTCTTCTGTTGACACATTTGCATCGACGGCCACAGGGTCACTCACCACTTGTTTAGTTGAAGCAGTGTGCTGGAAAAATCGATATAGCACCGAGTGAAGGGGCTGCTTTCTCTGTCGCCTTTCCACTGTTTCTCAATAGTCTGCTAACTCTCCATTATTTCCATTAAAACGAATCCAACAAATCAGAGATCATTAAAATAGGACCAGCCGTTCTTGAGTTATAAATGGTGTAACTAACCCGACTTTGTTTTATGTATTTAGATTTATTTATTTATTTATTTATTTATTTATTTATTTATTTATTTATTATCAAAGGAGTTTATTTAAAGTCTGTTTAATTTTCTAAATATTAGCAATACTCTTGTTCATCATTTATTTATTGAAAGTAAATCACATAAGCTCACATTCGCTTAATAAATAAAAGACAAATCAGGCGGTGACAATACAACGTTTAATTTATAAATTTACAAATATGGTTATTCTTCAATAAATAAAATTTGGCGTTATAATTTTATGTAAAGAAAAGATCTATTGGGAACTCTTTTTTAATATATTAAAATTCTTGGCATCTCTCTCTTAAAAATCCAGCATGACAGTATTAAACATAACTTATAATAAATAATTAGACAAAAACCAAAATGGACAATATCTTTATCATTTCATTCTTTTAACATTTCAAATCAATTTCAAAATCTTTTACATAATTAATGCTGATATCACAAAGATATGACGTTACGGAATGTTAAAAACAACGATATGGAGGCGAGGGGTTATTTTGATAAATCCTTTGTTTTCATGTCAGGCAGATTCATATCGTGTTTAAACAACGATATGGAAAGGCATAACACAATAACGGGTTTACTGAAACATGTTCGTATTTTAAATATAAATATTAGTAGTATTAAAATAATCCGTAAATAATTTATTTTTTATAAACCCTTTGTTTTTATGTTACACAGCTCCGTGCAGAATTTTAATATCAACATGAAACGGAATATCATAATAACGGGTTCATTTATAATAACGATTTTAATCTTCCATTCCAAAACTACTCAAATAGATTTTCTCCAAATGGACGCCGTTACATAAGCTGTAAGCTGAGGCCGGTGCCTGATTTTAGTCATGGAGAATTTAGTAGCGAGCATGTCCACTTGCTCCTTTTCTGTATTGCTGAGGCAGCACTTCTTGTTCTCTACCTATAAAACAATTTCGTTGAGAAAAAATTAGATAAAGGGGTAATAATTAATTAGGGAAAACTTAATATTCTTAAGAAATTAACGTTGAAAATATTTCCTAAACCTCTTAATTTCTCTCAAATTTAAAGTAGAATTCGAAATAAAAATACATGAATGTATGTAAACTTGATCATTAATTTATTTTCAAAGTTTCTCGATAAAAAGGGGAATTATGGTTGGTGAGCAGAAGAATGCGCTCTGCTAATAAATTTATGTAGACCATGAAGAAACAATAGACCCTCATTTCGTTACAACAATAAAAAAATATGCAGAATGCTTACAATTTATACGGAGGGTTGATTCAGATAAAATGAGAAGACTTTGCAGTTCTGTTACGATGGTGTAATACCATGGCGCCACCATCGGTTGTGTTCGATGTGAGAGCCACGTTGTTGGACTATCGCTCGGCACCGTAATTTCCACTGAAGTAGGCTGAGTTTCAGGGACTCCATTGGAAGTTCGTTCCACACCTGCTGACACACTTTCCATAGCCCATCAACGGTTCTTGGTGGCGACTTCCGAGCCGTCGTTTCAGGAGACCAAAACCACAGAAATCCATCGGTGGTGCGTCAGGAGATTTTACAGGCACATGAGAGAAGGGAATAACTCGTATGCCCGTCTCCTGTTCCATCTTCCTGTAGTAAGCCACAGATGACTTGGCAGTTTGGCTTGATGCCTTGTCCATGTGGTCCATGTGGATGCGCTTTATGACGTCGCTCCAGCCCAAGATTGTCATGAATTATTCTGGAGACTGTTGCCTGTAAAATACCTTTCCTTTGGGCTAGACTTCTCTGTGTGGGGGGATTTTCTTTCAGCACTTCAGACCGGATTTCTCGCACCACCTGAGCTAGGCGTGTTGGCTGGGGCTTGTTTCTGGTCTGCTTCTCTGCTCGTTCACGTTCATTAGATGGTCGCAATTTGTTCTGTTTGATTATTCGACCCACAGTAGCTTTGGATACCACAATACCATTTCGTTTGCATAATTCCACAATGCATGAAGTTAGCGTCTGATAGGCCAAACATATACCCTTCCCAAAAAGCTGTGATTTTGGAAGCCATGTTTCAGCACGAAATGTCCCATATAACAGCAACAAGTGCATACATAGTTAATCCCCATGAATAGAGGACGAGTCATGCAAATCACATTCCGTCAAGGTCATACGCGGCGTTTAAAGTCGTCTCATTTTATCTGAATCAACCCTCCGTATAAGAGCGTTTTTAAGTTCGAATACGTATAGAATTATTTCAATCTCAATGTTTATATGTCTGAGTTTTTTAACCTTTGGCACTTTTCTTAATGCTTTTTTTTTTTTTTTAATTCTAAGTGAACTTAAAATTAGAGGTAGGGTAGTTATATCAGTGTAGGGCACCAAAGAACAGCAGAAACATAAAAGACAGTTACATGTATTCGATTTTATCTGCAGTAACAAGATTGCATGTTAAGCAAATACACAAATGTTTGACTTCCAGTCAAAGCTTTATTGTGAAACAAATTAGGAAATACAAGGAGAGTTCATGCGTATTGCAGTAAGTCCGAAGGTCAGCGACAAACAGAACTCTGCTCCATAAATATAGCGGAGAACAAGGGAATTCGGTTCTCCTCGGTTCTCCTCTAGATCTATGCTCTGCTCACAGTGTGCGTACCTCAATGCAGTGTAATCACACTTGAAGCACTTGTCATTGACGATGGTTAGAGCAGTGCCAACGATAGTCACAGTCCTTGTTCGAGTCGAGGCGCGGAAATTTTCCGTCCCTTTTCTATTTGTTATTGTCATATGTTTGAAGAGTTTCTTCAGTTCGTTTATTATCTTCTGTTAATATTGACGATGGAGTCAAAACAGGTCCACGGGAGAAATCCAAGGTTCCCATATACTCCGATGTTAACTTCATATTTGGCCTAACACTCAACACGGACGCTCTCTGTCGCTAGAATTTTCAGATACTAAGAGTATTTTTTTAAAATTTTTGTTCAGTATGGCTTCTCAGCACATGTTGAATTTATTTTTCTCCTTGTAAATTAGACGTTTCCCTTTTTGGAGGTACTAACACGTCAATCCTGCTCTATCAACTGCCAATTTCACGTTTAGCTTCCCAATTTATACAAGAGAAGTTTTACATATGAGCAGCGCAACACAATGAAGGCCAGAAGAAGGTCGCGGTAAAAATATAGGTGTAAGAAGTGTATTAATATTGAATGTAATAAATAACATGAAATAAGTGCACGATTGTTGTAGTTATGCAATCTTTATTATATAATAGGGCCCTTGAAATAAAATTAGAAAAGTGTCACGGAATTTGAGCGTCAGTCAAAATTCCGAGGACGTCATCGCCCCTTTCCAGACTCGTTACTTCTATTCATCGAGCTGGAAAGGGAAGCGAGGCGATGCTCGACGTCAAAACCGTCAGCAGGTCCCGACCAATGGGGAAAGAGAGCGGGAGTTTGGTCACGAGGAGAGAGATTCAAGAGAGGAGAAGAAAGTTGGAGCTTTATGGAGAGGTCGTCAAAATGGCAGTGAGAGGAAAAACAGCCCGTATGGCGAAATATCGGGTTATGGCAGCGTGATAGGTTGCCTAAATGCGGTGGATAGAAAGACTGTTATATCCAAACCGGCGCCAGCGACCACTAGCTACGGGGAATTGGCATCTTCGACGAGCGACGAAGGAGAGGAGAACTCCGCTAATACGAAGCCGTCGGGGTGCCAACGTGGCAGAGTGAACTATAAAGTTTTTTCGATAGAGGACGAGAGTGAAGG
The DNA here is from genome assembly GCA_023313115.1 of Rhysida immarginata. Lineage (NCBI taxonomy): Eukaryota > Metazoa > Arthropoda > Chilopoda > Scolopendromorpha > Scolopendridae > Rhysida > Rhysida immarginata. The sequence continues at coordinate 5,558,746 of JAHWFO010008089.1, forward strand.
AAATAAGATTCCTCGTTGGACCATCAGACACCGTATTGAATGCTTGGTAAGCGTTAAAATTCAGTTATTTTCAAACGCTAACTTTGCATTGACAATTTTTGCGGAACTGAAAGCATACCGGCTTACCTACGTTTCATATCTACGCGGTCTGTGGCCTTTCGGACTTGATGCCTATCTGTTGGACGGATTAGGTTTCGTTCTTATTTAGAGTGATTCAATATATTTATATATCTATATTTCTCCTTAATGTTAAACCGAGCTTCATTAACTTATGGATTTGTCAAAAGGTCTGGCCGAACGCAACGAGTATTTGTCGACGACGCACGTCTCCTAATCCTGCTTAAATTCTAAGCTAGTTAAGTGCTTATTCTCTGTTTCTATTTAGGAGTGTGCGGCTGCATCTCGGCGTTAAAGTTTACCTACTAGAATTTCAATCTCACCGGGCAGTGACATTTGTGTGTGTGTGTTTTCTCGGCTGTGTCTATTATTAACGTTGCTAGAGCATTGTCTCATGTTTAATGTGTAAAATATATTACACCATAGAGTGCTTCTGAAAAGAGCTCTGATCAATGTTCAGCTCTCGTTATTAAGTGTATTGTGCATCTACGTGGAAGGCTAATGAGTGTTAGTGCCGGCAACGTCGTCGAACAGTGTTTATTATTCTATTTCTGATGGTTTTTGCATCTTCAAGCTGATTTTTGAATGTAGAATCCAAGGCGGATCCACTAGTACTAGTGAAAAGTGTTATGTGCTAATTAAGCAAGTGTTCTTTTTATTTTGGATGGTAGACTAAAATTGTCGCCATTTGGTGTTTGTTTATTTGATATTTTGCTAATTCATATTATTGAGATGTTTTTGTTTTATTTTTAGCTTTAAGGTGCCATTATCTTATTTATTATTCAGTTGGTAAATAAATACTTTACTTTACTTTCACGCCCTCTGCTTACGTGTCATTTAATTATCCCACTGCGTACTCTATTTTCATTTAAGATTTACACGTAACAAAAAGAAATGCTATTGTTGTGTTACTATTTTCCTCTGGCACTATTACGAATGTAGAAAAGGAAAGAAAAACGAGACGCAAAAACTCTAGAGAACAAGCGGTAATATCTTGAAAGTAAAAGGTTAACATTTCGGACAGAGACTATCCTTTGTCAAAGAAAAAATAATATAGAAGTCTGAAGTCCACTTGCATGAACACTCTAATTAAAATGTTAATATATGAAATTAAATTTCCACTTTGCTTATGTGACGATTAAGAAAATAGCCTTAGAAAGAGAGAGAAAAGAAAGCTCCGAAAGATGAATATCTTAAATTATTTTTACTAATAATTCTCTGCTGGTTTCAGGGTATTAATGAAGCTTTTCCGGTTTTACAAGTAATATATAATAACCTTCATAATCTCCTAATTATAACTGTCTAATCCTTTGTGAATAGTTATAGGATTAAAAACATAGAAATCAAATGTCAGGTTATGCCTTAAACACTCAAAAACACATTTTTAACTTGTACGTAGGCTTTCCCACTTGAAAGAACAGATCTACCTAATCCTTCCCGAGAGTGATCTTTATGCACATATTATTAAAAAAAAAAAATAGAATAGTAAAAATATTTCCAGGGGCATAGCAAAGGGGAGGGTGGAGCTAAGGGCTATCCCCCCCTTCTTAAAGGGTCAGAATTTACGACAAAGGAACTGTGTGCGATATTATTTTCTTAAGATTTTGTTTGCGCAAATCTTGTCAACTCCTTCAAACACACTTGCGTTGTAATGTTGGAGTATAATACTGAAAATTGCCTCATATTAATGAAGTTTTATCATAGCTCAGTGCATTTCATCATGTATGGTTTATATGAAGGAACTTTTTATTTTACGAAATTTTTGAATACAGAAATATTTTTGGATATATTTATACAGGATGTCTCACATAAGTTTGTTGTGTTTTGGATTTAAGAAAAAGAAAAAACGGAAATTGTTCATCAGTTTAAACAAAAAACAACACACTTTCTACCACACTTTCACTGCCTCTATCTCCTGAACAGTTGGATTAATTGAAAAAACACCAGGAAAAAACATTTATCAAATGTTGTGTACAATCTGAAAATACCAGTAAAAAAATAGAGGGTTTCCTTTGCGCATGTCAAAGTTGACTTCTATATGCAAAAATGGCGTCTTTTTTTTGGAAATAGAATACACATAAGCCCTCCATATAAAAGTACAATAATTCTTCCACTGAAAGTACTCTGTCAAATTTGTATTTTAGAAGTTGGCTATTGGTTCATTTTAGGTGAGACACCCTGTATTATTAGAAAATTACACAGGCCAACATGAAAAACCTTTTTGAATAAATTTGCTTTATTCTTGTGGCTTTTTGTTTGCTGAATTCGAATTTGCTTTCAGATTTTTTTCTATTACGTCACGTTTCCAAGTTATGATCATAGAGAATGCAATGTTAATGTAATGGCTGTGAATAGAAGCGGCTGCAATGTTAAAGTATCCATATTTTGGACCACAAGAAAATTTATCAGGCCCCAAACCCTGAATAATTTAAAATGTGTCATTGAAAAAAAAGCAATCTGTGGGTGATAGAAGATATGGATTCAGCACAAAAAAAAAAAGCATAAGAATCAGCTCTTAACGTTAAAAAACTTTTTAAAAAGTTACTTGTTTTGGGCCTGTGTTATTTGTATATAGAAACATTTTTAGATAAATTTATAAATTTTAGTTGAGGAATTACTTTTCAGAAATTTTACAAAAAACTTTACTCGGGTTTATTATATTAACATGTAAATTACCTTCATTAAATCATTATTGGCGTGATAAAGGATTATTTTTAATTATTTATTTAATTTTATTGCTGAGTGATTAAAAATATTTAATCATTTCAAGGTTAAAAGACGCTGCCTGCTCTAATAGCATGCAGCTTCCGAAAATGAAAGTAGCTTTTCGCTAGAGATATGTAATAAATATTAGATAATTTACTTTTGCTAAGCATATGAATCCCATTTCATACGCTTCATGTATAAACAGCTCTTCGTAATTCTCGCTTGAATTTTCCACGAATAAAATTAACGCACCTGGTCTCATGATTCTTAATATTTTCTATATTAAATAAAGAATAAAATAGAATTTAAAAAATAAAAAAAAATAAACTTACATTTTAAAAAGCTGCAAAATAGATCTTTGGATTTTTATAGCTAACTAACAATTATCAATGAAAATAAAATTCCATACCAATAATTGCTGTGAACATTTGTTTCTGTCAGCTGAAACTGCGGAAATAAATTTCACCATGGTTATGATGTTTGCTCTTGAAATGGAAGTACTAACGTCATCCGTCAACTACATGTATATTAAGAAGAAAAAAAAAGAATATTAACAACGCATTCCAGTTCATTTAAATTCAGTAAATAAGAAGAAGAATATAGTAAAAAAAAATGAAAGTTAAATTATTTAATCTGTCTTATTTATTTTATTACCTTAAAAAAATCGAAAGACAAATACGAGAGTTCTACAGTCTTAAACACGTTACTCGTCGTGATATAAAAGCCGAGTAAATCTGCCATGTTCTTCCATTCCATGAATTTGTCCATCACTGTCGTTTTAATGGAAATATTTGGGCCGAATACATTTTCGCTTTGCAAAAAGGAAAGCAATCCGAAGTAATCAGAAGCAGGCCCTCCACCAATGCAACAGATGTTGAGTAACTTTTTATTTTCCACCTTCTTGGTCCAGTGTTGCCGAATATTCACAGGAACAGCTGGCCACAGAGAGTTCAGCGTCTTTCTTACCATGCCTACGTGTGAAGGAAAGAACACGTACACATAAGCTAATCGATAGTAATAACTGGAATAAGGCACTGAAGTGGCGACCGACGTCTTCCTGCCGGTCTCCTGGTAAGCATTGCGAATTTCTTCTATAGCACTCTTCAGCATTTGGAATGACAAATTATAAGAAACGCCCAATACATAATTGTATAAAAGCGCGTCAGATAGCATAGAATCCACGGTTTCTACGACAGTGTTTTTAGCCATTGTATTATTTTCAAATTAATAGAAGAAGAAGCAAAAAGATTAACCCCTCTTTCAATTACAATTGTCGCATGATCTCGACAGAAGGCAAGTTATGTTGTTCGTTTCGCAGCAAATTGAATGAGATCAGCGCTGAATACGAGAATAAAAATGTTTCTCTTAGGGATTCCCCGGCAGCGTTCCAAAGTACTCTCTTCGACAGCCAATGAGCGCTCTCCAGATGACTTGTACCGTCAAGCTTTATCAAACCATGAACGATAAGCACATAATAATCAAAGCGAGGGGAAAATCCTTAATATTTGAAATGTTATTTGATGAAATGCAAACATTATTCACGCAATATTAGAATATTTGAGATTCTTTAATCTTTGAAGTGTAATTAAACATAAATTTAGATCATTGTATCCCAAGTGATAAATTAAATTATAAATTACGCAAGTTTTAAGTGGCCAATCCCACATCAAAATAATAAATAATAATGTTGTGATTTTTTTTTTACTTTCTTTTTTTAACACCGGCATTTCTAGGGATTAGGTGACCTGTAATAGCCAATACAAAGGCAATAATTATTCACTTAATGCAAATGGCATTCATAAAGTTCGTAATTAATCTTTGAGTTAAAAACAAACAAACTGATATCTATCCGCGCCCTCACTCACTGCTGTATAAGGGCCTTCATCTAGGCATTCATACTTCCACTACCAAATAAACAAGAAATATACCCCTCCCCCCTCGGGGTTATAGGAAAGTAGCGGAAGCCTAAGTTCATCTATTTTTCATCCCTTTTATCCGCTATTTTCCTTTATCCGTGGAAGTGGGAGGGGGATACTTCTTGTTTATTTAATTAGAGCTTTATGATTTTCTCAAATATAATATTTAGAAAATGGGAGCGAACTCTGTTGTAACGCAGAATAGTGGAAGTATGGACGAAATAACCTAAATAGAACAGAAGTTCTGAAGACGTGGTATTTTTTTTATTTAATTTTAATTAAGAGAAGTACGAGTTAACATATGAAAACGGGAGAAAATCGATGAATTTAATAAAACTTGAAATAGGAATATTACAACAAAATCTCTTCAAATTGCAGCTCCTCGGCGTTCTTCTTACTGATGCGAGATTCAGTCGTCTCCAGCATCGCCTCTGAGAGGATTCATTTCGATAACTAGGGAAAGCAGGCACATTAAAAGTCAGTACAGATATAAAATTAAATAGAGAACTATCCGTTTCAATAAACAGAGTTAATTGACTTGGTTGACTAAAGTAAAGACTCTTATAATGGCAACAAGATACTTCCTATATGCAATTTAGTCGGTTTAACGCCTGGGCTTCAATACGCAATTTATACGAGGGCAAATCAATAAGTCGATTCCACGAATTGTTTTCACAGCAATTTATTGGTCAAACAAGACGACATTAGGTGTGCAGGAGTAACAGTTCAATACTTATTTTTCTAAATATCCACCACCGACGAGGTGGCCGAGAGGGCTAGGGCGTAGGCTTTCTAGTTGTCGAGTCCGCCTGGCTGCGGGTTCGAATCCCGCCGTGGGCATGGATGCTTGTGTTTGTCCCGGGCTGCGTACTGTTATAACTTGTGTAAAAAGGGGACAAAAATGCCTTTTTAGGTCCCCCCCAAATTTTCAAAACCCCCCCCCCCCCCCACCACCGACGGCAATGCATTTTCCACTTTTCCACTTTTCGACTGCTGGTGTAACCACTGCCGCTCAGCATTGGAACAATCAACGCAATATCCTACACTGCCACGCTACGTACGAAGCTACGTCGTGTCTTGCGTGATAAGCGACAGAGTGACCACGTCTGTCTCCTTTACGACAATGCAAGGCCACACGTCGCCATGGCGGTCAAAGAAAAAATCGCCAGGCATGGCTGGGAAATCATGGACCGTCCGCCATACACAGTTCAGATCTAGCGCCCTCAGGTTATCACCTCTTCGGCCCGATGAAGAAGGCATTGGCTGGCCAGCAGTTATCGTCTGATCGTGAAGTGCAACATGCTGTGCAGCTGTGATTAAACCAATAGTCGACGACGTTTTATGAAGCTGGCATTTCCAAATTGGTATCACGGTGGGGAAAATACATTGCCGTCGGTGGTGGATATACAGGGTGTTCCAAAAATACTTTTACAAACTTTTATGGGCGATTATAAGCAAAAAAAAGTTCATATGAACATGAGTCCGAATTTGAACGCTAACTGAGATGTGAACAAAAATAAAAATGCCGCCACCAAGATCAGCATGTTAATAACTCAGGTTCTATAACATCTAGAATGATGAAATTTGGGGGAATAATAGGGTTAAAAAGTGGAAGAGGCTATTTATTCCAGTTTCTTTAAAGACGAGTTCTTCAAATATGGAGTCGTAAATATACTATCTTGCCAAAAGTATCCGGACACCCCTCATCATTGTGCTTTCAACTTATTCACTTTTGATGTAAAAGAAATGTAGCAGCAGCTAATACGGCATTGACTCCATTATCCAGCGTACTGAAAAGCCGTGACTTGTCCGACTTTCAAAGAGGACTTTTATCATAGGATGCTGCATAAGCGGAAAGCCAGTGAGTGAAATCAGTGTTTTGACTAGGCATCCTCGAACCACTTGTGCAAGATGTTGTGCAAAAGTAAGAACAAAAAGGCGAAATAATGACAGCAAAATGTTTCGGTAGACCTGGAATTATGTCGATGAGAGATCAATGTGCTCTTTCGCGGATGGTGCTGAAGAATCGCAAATGCATACTTCAGGACTTTATTGCTGCTTTTGCAGTGGACATAGCTGCCTGCTCATCGAGAGTAGCTCCTGCATAGCCCCTCAGTTCGTATGCAACGTGTTCTTCTTGAGATGTACTTCCTTATAAGGGTATCTCAAAGAAGAAGCCTTTTGTCTGAAAAGTAAATGAACTTCGTCGTCTGGGACGGTGTAAGGAATGTCGCCATTGAACTACAGACAATCGACAATCGAACAGTGTAGTGAAAAGAAAGACGCGAGTGGTCCAGGAGCCAAGCTCACTTTGCACGCTCGCCCAAAGAGTAAACCAGAGGAGGTACACTGAACTGGGAGAGAAGCCTGATGAACTTCTTTAGTCCTCCAGAGAATAAGTCCCAAGAAGGGACGAGAGTCAGATTGTAGATTGACGAATAGAGTCCCCAAAAATCAGCAGGATCTAAAAGATCCAATTGTTAGGGAAGACGGCCTTGTTAACGTCATCAAAGAAGACATCTAGGATATGGCGGGGTCTTCGGTACCTGAGGGGACCCTTAACAACGAGTGGATGGTCCAGAATACCAGAAACCAGAGTATTTTCATGATTCTCTATCTTGGGTAGCATGTTCTTCATAACTGTCTGGACAAAGGTGCCTATGTGGGTCATCCCCAAATCGTCATAGATAGAGTGATTGTTGGCAACTCTTCTTTCAAGTTGGGCAATGGATCGGAGAGCAACATTTTGGAAGATCTGGAGATCCTTCCACCTAGATTTGCAAACAGAAGCCCAAGCAGGCATTCCATGGAGTAAAATAGTGCGAATCACAACCTTGTATATCAAGAGTTTATTATCCACACAAAGAGCGCTGTTTCGCCCCAGAAGTGCAATCAAACTGAACCTCGCTTTCTTTGCTTTGTTGAGCGCGTATTGGACTTGGTCGTTCCAGTTTAGTTTGGAGTCGATCATGACCTTGCACTTTTTGACATTCAGCTTTAATCGTCACTTAGTGAACCAGCTCTCGCACTGATATAAAGGTTTTTGTAGTCGAGTGATGACATGTGCTGAGTTTCGTGCCCAGGTCATGATGGACCCGTCGTCAGCAAACAAGTAAAGATTACACTTTGCAAACTTGGGAAAGTCATAGATAAAGAAGTTGAATAAGGCTGGCCCCAAGAGCCTTGGGGTACACCAGCATTAACATCGCAGGGTTCAGACAAGGAGTCCCCAACCTTAACACGAAAAGTCCTCTTTGACAGGAAGGAGCGAACCAGAGCAATTAGATCGTCAGGGAACCCGTAGGTAATCATTTTGTAAATGAGCCCATCATGCCAGACTTGGTCAAAGGCCGCTTGGACATCGAAGAAAACGAGACCACCAAACATAGAGAGGTTGAGAGGACCGTTTAAATCAGCAACGAGCCTCCATAACTGAAGCTGACAAGAGTGGCCTGGACGGAAGCCAAATTGCTCATCCAGCAAATTGAGCTACAGTTCTTCCAGCAAAAGAAAAACTATGTCAAGATCAGGAACTTCAAAATTAGCCAATCAAAACGATTTAAATCTATCATATGCAGCTTTGATTGGCTAATTTTCAATTTCATACCTTGAAATAGTTTTTCTTTAGCTGGATGAGCGTTAGTGATGATTGGTAAAGATTACGTGGAGTGATGAAAGCTTCTTCAGTCTCCGGCAATCTGAAGGTCGTGTGTGTTACTGGAGGCGACCAAATGAGAAAACCACCAACAGTGTGCCTCGTGCTCACAGTGAAGGATTCTGATGGCAGGGTCATTATGTGGGCCACGTTCTGTTAGCAAGTGTGGGAGTCATAACCGATATTGACATGCGACTTAATGCCCCAAATATTGGAAAATTACCTTCCTGCAGCGATGGCAGTGCACCAGGCTGCTTCTTCCAGCAAGACAATGCACCATGCCACCAGCCACCGGCCACTAATAGTCATCAATTACTACAATGTGTCCCACCAGAAGTTATTGCACACAGCCTTCTTTGTCATGTCATAGAAGTTATTGCAGCAAAGAGTGGTCTATCATGTTAATGTTTGCATCAGTTTCATACAGGGTACGTAAAGAGAAGTGTCCGATTACATTTGGCAGGACAGTGAATAAAAACGAGGCCTGATGAAATAATATAAAATACAAAGAATGACAGCTCAATGCAAACAAATTTTCTGGCAAGCAGAATTAAACACAGTCATCATCATAAAAAATCATGCTAAGTGATTTTTGGGATTCTTGTGGAGTTATCCTAACGGATTATGCTATTCAAGAGCAGACCATGAATGCAAATTCTTATCACATTGTTTGAATGAATCAGGCAGAATGGAGAAGATGGCCCTGGTGATTTATTTCTCTTTCGTTGACTGAAAGCCACTATATCATGGAAAGCGTTAGTATTGAAGGGATGATAATTAAGGTGAAAAACATTTATTCAACTCCAAAGATTAGACTTTTGCAATGATGGTACCAGAGGCGATGCGTCGCTAGGAAACATGTATGTTTATTTACAGAAGTAATGTGTAGAGAAAGACTGATACATTCGGCCAAAATATTTTCCTCTATCTCTTTGCTTTCTAACAAGCGGTATAAACTTTAAGAACGCCCTTGCATGCAGGGTGAACTAAAACAACAGGGACAAACTACAGTTTTAGTTCACCCTGTACATGTTTAAAACCTGTAGTTAAATTATGCGCACTCACCAATATAGTACCTAATTAGAATTGTTCATATAAACAGAAATATTAGATTGCAAATAGATTGGGGAGTCCAGTGCAAATAGTTTAAGGGTGGGGGGACAGCAAAGCGATAATTAAGTAAAATCCTTGAACAAAAATTCTAAATTAAGGAACAATTACACAGAAACCAATTTAAAAAAAAATCCTCAAAATGAAAGGGGTTTCTCTGAAAACAAATCTTTGAAAAAAAATTGAAAAATCTTTAAAATGAATTCCATTTTCTCCTTCCTTTCTAATGACATTTGGCAACGCCACTCTTGTGCAGTAAATAATAATTTTCTGTCAGGCATGTCATGGTGTATATAGAAGGCCTCATATCATCATAATATAAGGAAACTGAATGAAAACACACCAAGCTTTGGTTCCCTCTTTGCAACGGTTCAACTTAAATAAACCGTATAATTGAAATTATAATTTGTAAGTGATGTCTGAATGGTTTTTATACAATTTAAAGCTGTTAATACTGTGTATGAAGAATCCCCACATATGCAATCGTCCCCATCTATCGCTGTTTTCTTAATGGAATAACTAGACAACTTTGAAAACGTTTAAATTTTCAGGGGCATATTGATACATTGATATTCTAAAATTAATTGAATTATACATGTACATTATATCCCTTCTTTGAAGACGTTTTTATGCATTGAAATTTTCACTTCGATTGAAAGATGAGCCCTTTTTCTATTTATTATTCATATACAAAAGAAAAGGTCGAACTGGAAGGAACGGAAATAGGCAGGTTCAGAGAGAATATAGACTTGTTTTGTTTAGTAGTTCACAACACGGCCATTTGTACCCGTTCACGTACAAAAAGATAAAAACTTATCTCCTTATCAATTTAAATCGAGATAATTTTCTTCATATATATTCTATTTTAATTAAATGCTTCTAATTTTCATTAATTGTCATTATTTATTTGTATACGCAAAGAGGAGTGCAGTATTTAGATTTGATGCTTTTCATTCTATTTATACATTACTAAGCAAAATAAAACACACATTCCAGAAAAATTATAAATAAAAATTTAATTTGTAATATATAACAGAAATGTAAATCTCTTTTATAAATACGAGTATAAAAATTATATTTTATATATTAACAGCCGCATAAAATTCATTTAGCTATTTATAAAGTTCTCAGTATAATGTATCTTGTTACACCCTTAGCATTGACTATTACCAATGGATTTTTATATAGTGCTTTAATGATTCAACAAGGTTGATGAACGTATTAAAAACCCGTAAAATTTTGCTAGGGGAAAAATTCTCCCTTCAGTTCACAAAAATTAAATGGGAATAGGAAAACTACAAAATAGCTACCACAAATTATGCAGCAACTACAAACCCTTTGTTTTCATGTTACACGATTACATATCGATCTTTGTTCGATATGGAATAGAGTAACACAATAACGGGTTCGTTATAAAATCGTTTAAACATATATAAAATACGATATGACTAGGTATCACTATGATTATAATTCTGACAACAAACCTAACAAACCCTTATTTTACAAAACTGCAAACATGTTTGCCCATTTTGAATCTACAAACTCTAATTCCCTTTAACATGATTTTTAAATACATAGTTATGTGCTTGCTTGAGTATACAATATTGAAACAAAGTATTAATCAATAAAGAATTCGAATAAAAATTCTGAAAATCAAAACTTGAAAGTTAAGAATATGATAGAATTTATATAAAATGAAACTTTCTTCTTTTTTTAATATATAATAAAGACCCACTGATTTTAACATCGGGAAAATTCGAATTACTGTAGTTTCAAATACTCTACTTATTACAAATCAATCTTTATTATCCCAGTCCTAACAAATCAGTCGAAACAGTGCATAAAATAAATGAAGTCCTTGTTGTAAAAAACATTTCTTCCTGCCACTTAGGGATGCGATGGAGGGGATCCCCGAATAGCTTTTGCGTGTCTGATTTGGTCAAGCGGTCGGTTTTCTCCAAAGAGAAGCAACGATGATCGATGAACTCTGCGGCCGGTGTTTCGCCTCCTCGATTGAGAATACAGTAGATAGCGTAATTGCCTCTTCCTTTTCTGTTTTGCTGAGAGAATACTTCTTGTTCAGCTGAAATCAAAATCCACACTTTTATTAATATCATGCAATTTAAAAAAAATCTTTGCAACAGATATACAACAGCAGGATTTATTTTCATATTAGTAAATTGTAAATAATAAGCCTATAAATTATAAAATTGATATTATATTCGTAGATAGCTTCTCGATAGAAATGTCCCTCTGCAGTTGGATTGATTAGAATATTCATAAAGATATATACGATTCTTACATTTGAACCCACTTGACTAATTTAATATGGAGACTTTGTGAAAGAAATTTTTTACAGAACTTACAACACTTGTAAAATTGTATTGTAAATGTAATTTATATAACGGTCTTCTTAAAGTGATAAATATAAAAAAGTTATTTTCTAACATGCCTTCTTGTAAATCAGTTGCATAAGACAAAATGAAAAGACAGTAAAAGATTTAAGCGTTTCACTTTTTTTGCAACATAAGACGCGTTCGGATTGTTCCACCTTCACTTCAATACACGTCTTATGGAATAAAGAAATATTAAGTTGCAAATAAAGTAAACCAGTCTTTACAAGTATGTGCAACGTGAGAATTTCGTCAATCAGTAATGCTTAACTTCGGGACGTTGATATATGTTTCATATTAAATTCATTTAGCATCATTTGAGTATTCTAAATGACACTCTAAATAATAATTAGCATATTGGCATGCCGTTCAATCATTAAGAGTTTCACGTGTATACTGGTTATTTTATAGGCTGGCATGAATTTAGGGTTTGAATTCTTATTGAATAGATTATGTACCATTAACAAAACTGAAGGTATTGTTTTTTTCTATCACGTGTATTTTTAAAAAATTGATTCCTTAAAATTTTACATAATATAGGCAAAAAGAATCTTAGTTTTTGTGTGGATTTTATAAGTTTGATAATACACTTTGGTGATGAAAACGAAGATACACATGATTGGCGTCTTTTTATTGACTTCAACAAATTAAAAAAAAAACATTTGTCTTATGCTAAATTGAAAAGGGCGATTTTTGTTGGACTGATTAGAATTTAAATTTCAAATGAAACTAAAGCGTGGTTAACATTTAAAGCAACTACTGGAGGTCTTTTGGGTAGCCACAAAAGTCCCCATATAGATAGAGTAGAAACCAGTAGCGTTTCCAAAAATTCCTCAAGGGGGAGGAGGGCCTACTTTCGAAAAGAGTAGGCAGCGTTTTTCCAATCATTTTTCGGCTTGCACTTCTAGTAAAGCTTTAGATAAAATATCGTGCTTCCTGTAAGGTTCAACCAAATTAAAAAGAAGAAAATGTCAAACATAGTTCTTCGTCGCAATCTTCGACCTCTGAGAGAGGGACTGCAGGCCCTTAGCCCACTCCCCTTCTTGGCTACCCTCCTGCTGGAAACGTCTAAAGACATGGTTTGTAACATGAGCTTCAAATTCTATTTTTTATTCTCTCATTTAGGCTATTTCCCAGAAAATTTTGGTGCGGTAAGAGAACAGCAAGTTGACTGGTTTCACCAAGATATGAAGAACATGAAGAAACGCTACCAAGGTCATATGATGGCAGATTACTGCCGGAATTTAAAGCGAGACATGACTCTGATCATAGTAAAAATTTGTAACCACATACTATACAAATCCTTACGTGATAGAAAAAATTTAATGGTACCCTGGGAATGTGAACCACAAACTATACAAATTTTCACAAAATAATTCAAATCCTACACGTTACAGAACTTCTACGTCTTCAAAAATATTAATTAAATGGATGGCTGAAAATACAAGTAGACCAAGTCACATTTTTGATATTCATAATAATTTAGAATGTAAGCTATTATTTTATTTTAAAAAATGAGGAATCATAATTTACACAAAGAGATGCATGTTAGTGTGTCGAAAACATAATTTTTCTTGTCCTAAAATTTGGTGTTGGTCCACAATTGGTGTTTGTCCACAATTTATTGAAAATGAACTTGATCTATTTGTATATTCAGTCATTCAAATAAAACCAAATATTTCTAACCAAAGAAATTTATAACTACCTTAGCTAAACAGGTGATTCCCACTTTATTGGCTTCGTCCTCGAAATGATCATCGAAATTCTCTCCTGAATTCTCCATGAATAAAATTAAAGCCCCTGGCTTCATAATTTTTAAAATCTTCTGTAATTTAAAAATAAAGATATTATTAATATTAATTTAAAATAAAGCACTAAAGTTTGAAAAGCACTTGTTTTAATTGGCAAAAAATCCTTATTATAGAATCGGTTAAGATTGAAATAACTATCTTCATATCTCATAAGCAAAATTTTGTTCTTTCTTAAAGTATTAAAAAAGATTGCATTGCGTAAAAGAAAGTGATTTAATACGCTTCTTCTCACTTATAAATTTTATATATATGTATTCTAAATTTCATAAAATATGATCATTTTAAAATATTCCAGTTAATGGGATTAATAAAAATATCTGTTTTGTGTAGAAGGGGGAAATTGCTCTTCCTAATTATAGAATTTTGAGAAAAGGATGTAAGCCAAGGGTGATTTTTTTAAAAAAATTCTAAGTATTTGCGAATAATATATTTAAGTTGCTTACCAGTAATTGCTGGGAACATTTTTCTCTGTCAGCTGATACTGCGGAGATAAATTTCACCATAGTTACGATGTCTGCTCTCGAAATGGAAGTAGTAACATCAGACATTAACTATGAGAAATAAAACAAATAGATATTATAGTGCAATTATTTTAAAATATAAAGTAAAATAAAAGTTGACTAATTTTTAATTTAAAAATATTTGTATGGATTTACCTTAAAAAAATCAAAGGATACATAGGAAATATCTTTTGATTTCGGCAGTAATTCGTTTAGACTGCGACCGAGTGCTACGGCGATATCCTTCCATTCCGTGAACTTGTCCAACACCGTTGTTTCGATGGAAACACAAGGGCTGAACACATTTTCGTTTTTTAAGAAGGAGAGAAGTCCGAAATGATCTGAAGCAGGCCCTCCGCCAATGCAACATACTTTTAGCAATTTTCTATTTTCGATTTTCTTCACCCATTCCTGTTGAATCTTCACTTCAATCTGGGGCCAGAAGTTGCTAAGTGTCTTTGCTATCATATTAACGTGGGATGCGAAATAGAGGTAGACGTAGGCCAAACGATATTTGCATTGATCATAAGGGATTGAAGTTGCTTTCGATGTCTTTCTATTCGATTCCGTGTATGCATTGCGTATATTGTCTATCACCGATTTTAGCATGTCGTAAGAAGAGCTTAAAGGTTTTCCACTTAAAAGCAATTCTATAAAAACGATGCGCAAGACACGGAAAACGGCTGCAAACATGGTTAACTGAGCCATCTCACTTTTTTAAAATAAAAATAAAATAGCAAAAGTTTTAGATTTTCCTCCAACGAACACCCGCCTGCCTGACGTGGTATTCTGATGAGCATTTAAAGACTGAAGAACACGATCAAAGAGACAAAAATTGCTCTTTCAATAGCAAAACTCTCTAACTTTTGTAAAATAAAATGAATTCTTTTCAAAACTTTAGACGGAAAGAACGCTGCGACGAGTATGAGTTGTGAGTAATCAGCTGAGCGATCGACTTTTTAAAGCTTCTGTGGGACTTCCCCGACGAGCGCTCTCGTGTGCCCCCTTCGACAGCCAATCGCGTACAAGGGGAATGACGACTGCTCCCCGACTGCTGACTGAGATCATCGTAGCACGTGCTCTCCAAAACAAGTTCATCGCTCTTAGACATTATCAACCAGCAAGCGACGACAAGAAAGTTTAGAAATTAATATAATTTATAAAATTGCTCTATATACTTAGTGTTTGATATAAGTAATTTATTGACATTAAATTCCCGTTAATCAAGAGCGTGGGGGAACAATACAAATCATTTGACTTATCTAAAAGCTGCTAATGTAGCTCAGGAACAACTTAAAATATAAATAAATTAACAGTGTTATTACTCATTGCGGTTTTTGAAATTACTTCTACAAATCTACTTATTTCCTTGGTCGCGTGTAAGTTTCAAGGTTATGTTATTATTATTTTGTTGTAGTTCGTGAGCATTTATCTGATAGATGTAAATATTACATGTGCAGAAAAATAACAGCCAGCTATTTTAACCGATTCGAAAGAGTTTCCCCTTCCTTTCATATTTATCAGGGGAACTTCCTTCAAATTGAATGCCGTCATACTCTAGTCTATTTCAGCAGTCACTTAAAAAATATTATTATTAAAGTTTAAGAATTCACAAAGGTTTACATAACAGTACCTCGGCTTTATTTTTTAAATATTTATTAAAAACATTTTTTTTTTTTAATTTAATCCCGCCTTATTTCAGTCGTATACATAGTCATAAATTAAAATAAATATTGCTTTCAATTATTTTTAAATTTTCTGAATAATTTTTAAATCAACTTTTCATCCATTGCTCCAAATTATATTATCTTTAATGATTTTACTGTCTGTTTGCATTGATTTTATTGATTAAGAAATATTATCTGAGATTACAGAATAAATCAACGGAATCACTTATTGATAAAATAAATTATGAAACTCAGTCTATTTACATAAGCTTATTTTAACTTATTTTTTATTAGATTACGTTTATTATATACGTTCCACGCCTAAATTTACTAGAGGTGTAGCTTATGTATTTGCATGGGCCAATAATTCATATCTGATCACTATACAACAGCTAGCTTAAACAAATACTTCATCAATCATCCAGCTATAATGCATGTGATTCATTTTTTTAAAGTCTTAATTGCGATTTAATATGCATTAATTTTCTTCTTCATGTATGAAAATACATTTATTAGTCGCATTATTATAAATATTTGGGTTCTAAAAATGCTTTAATCCTGCCTCCATCTGAATAATGCGCTCTTGGAATAAGGATGAAATATACAGTGTCTTTGTGTCTATCTCCGCTCGTATCGTTTATGTTATGTATATCTGTCTGAGAGATTTCAGCACGTAAGAGGAGAATTTTTAAAAAATAATCTTATATACGTATGTAGGTATAAGCAAAAATATATTTTTGGCATAGAAGTTTAAAGAAAGGCATTTAAATTTATGGCTTTAATTCGTTCGCTTGATGAAATGTGAACTTTACTAGCGAACATGTTTCAAGTGACGATTCACTTATTTATAACTCTTTAGGAATTCGCCCTTGAATCGATTACAGTCCCCTAAAACGCGAGGGGCGAACCTCCTACAGTTTTTTATATGAAGAAATTGAAGTTCTTGTTTTACAAAACGCATACTTTTTCTCTCAAAAATTGTTTTATTATTCTCTTTCGCTCTTCTCTCACTTGTAATGATGATGAGAATGAAACACTAGTGAAAAGAAGTGAAGTGAATGACGTAGGAATTGGACGTAGCCTATTGATAGTCTACAGTGGACCCTTCCAACCATACGTCACATGATTACTTTCGGGTATTTGAGGACCACCCATTTCGGAGCTTCCTTGTACGTAAAGGTTGATGCTCAAAGTTGGCCTTCATTAGTAGATGATGTGGAGGGTTGAAGGTCACCAACAGTTGGATTTTTTTTATTTTACCAGAACTTCTTGCAAAAACTTAGTTATGGGAATTGCCCTTTTTTTTCCGCCTGACTCCTTAAGACATGACATGGCGCATGATTTAAAGTTTTGATTTTTAGCTAATTTTGCAATTTTTGGTAGGCTACGAATTTTTCGTACTTTTTTTATTTGCTCGATCACGTAAATTTGAAATCGCGTCATCGGATTTCGTTTAATATGGGAGATTTCTGCATTGTGGACATAAAGTCACTTATGGTGCAAACTTGTAAATTGTATTCGCACGTCAAATTTTTTGATACTTTATTACTAAAAATTTTTTTTCTGTAAATACTAAGCACTATAGATAAAGTAAAGCTTTTTAAGGAAACGGTCTTGTCTAACAATCTCGTTCACCATAAAAAATAGTAAAAAATTTCATATCCCTCAACTACAGGGATATTTCATTGATTAAACAGTTGATTTTAATAATATCCACCAGATCCGTAGCCTATTCACTGAAAAGTGATGTTATGAATATAAAGCGTCTAGGAAACTTAAGCCGATTAAAAAAAAACTATCAAGAAATTGAGTATAATTATTTTTGACATCATAACCCGTAAAATCTCTGTTTTTGCAAAGATGTCATTTTAATGTCCAGTCCGTGTTTGGCTTTAAAAAATATGAGAATTATTTAGGCATACCATTGGAACTCATTATACATTTGTGTCCATAATTTTGTAGAAATAAATGCGCAGTAACTCCAGTTTCATTGTGAATATAAACATAGATTTTAATGTCTTATAAAAATAAAAGTTACATTAATTATTTTCCAACTTTTTATAAAGTAATATAAATTCGATTGACAATTTGTCTAAGCATCGGGATAATGGTCCTCCATTATACCAACTACTTAGACAAATCATCAACCGAATTTATAAATTAATTATGATTTTCTTTTCTTCATCGATTTCATGATTTTACTCGAATTCCCTGTGGATTCAAGAATTCAATGCAACGGATGAAGAAGAAGAAGAAAGGATAAACAAAAGGAAGTCTAAACAAAATAAAGTTTGAAGTTTCATTTCTACACAAAAATGGAAATTTCTATAACTAATCTTAGAGCATTAAATTCTAAACTATAAGTAGAGATAAATGCTTTTTTAAAAATAATAATAAAGAAATAAATAAGGCAAATTAAAAATCGATATACAAAATTGTGCAAATTCAAAGTGAACATTTAAAGAATTCAAAATCTTTGAAAGAAAAGGATGATTGAGCTCGAGTGATTGATACCCTTTGGGTGATTCCGAAAGATACATGTATTATTCGCCGCTTAAATACTATGGACACAAATTTCAATCCATCAGATACAAAAGCGGTTGAGATTGATGCACTAGGCTGTCGTTAGTAGTAGCACATTTTGTACTGATTTTTTCTAAATCTAAAGTTCTTGGGACACATCTGATATTACGTTAATGATTTAGTGTTAAAACAACGACTGAAAGCTGGGAGCTTTTTAAATATTTTTTTTTATTTCTAAGCATACTAAATGTTTCCACTTATCCTCTGAAGTAGTAGACCAGAATTAATTCGGCGCTAAGTAGATATATTAATGATTAGCATGGTATTTATGTTAAACATACAGTGTCCCAAAATTCCGGTCTCATAGGGATTATTGAAATGTTGAAGATTGAGATTACATACATATGGATAAATATAATATAGCGATTTAAGTAGAAAAAGCATTACAGCAACAAATGTGTTCAAATTGATGCCGCTCTGAGCCTTGTATTGTACACTTTCTACTCGTGGCCACAACTGCACAACACACAAAATTAGTTCACTTGTTCAGTTATTCCAAGCGAAAGAAAGGTTATATTACAATTGTATTATACTTATTCAACTATGTGTATTCTACATCTGCAACATTTCAATATTCCTTATGAGACCGACTTTTGGGACACCATGTATTCTATCGTACTGGATGTTTAGTGAAACGTGAAAATTTTAGGTCTAGAACGACTAACTTTAAGCATAGTCAAAAGAAAGGAAGTTTTTCTCTAACAAAATAAATTCTCTAAATACCACCCAGAAATATTAGTTTCAATAATAGAGACAAGGGAAAAAAATGATATCGAGTGATTTCATGTTATATAAAGCACAACTCTCAGCTGTCAGGCATTGTCTCTATTAAACTTTAATGTAGAATATTTACAAATTCATTATTTTGTTATGGCACAATTCTTTTTGAAGTGACACTTTTTAGCATAAAGTGATTCAACTTAGTTCGTGAATGTACCACAACTTGTTTGAATATCTTCATAGCACAATTGTTCACAATCGTTTTCAGCAAGATCAAAACAACGTAGTATAAAAAAAATCAAAGACAATTAATCCCAAAAAATTACGATGAATTAGTCCCAAAATTTCTAGTTGAAGGAGATTTAAGTGTGATATGTTGTTTGGTAGAATTTGAGCCATCATTTGGTGTCCTAATTTTTCTTGATTCAAACACTAACAAGTAAGGGCACTTTGAAGCAAAACGGTTCCAAATTCTTTAGTAATGATTATGATGAAAGAATTAATTAATGGATCGCCTTGGTCCAAATAGAAGCCGTGATAATATTCGAACTCTGTGGTAAATGTTTTAATTCATCGATGGAAATGTCAGCAAAGAGCGAAGTCATCTTTTCAATCTCTCTCGTATCCAGCGAGCACCACTCTTTGTCCGACTAAAATTAAAAATTAAGTATTACAAATATTGGTCATAAAAATAAGAATCCGAATATCAGATAGGAAAGAAAAAGGTTTTTGAGAAGGGAGAAATAATAAACATAAAATTAATGAAATAAAATAATGAGTCCCTCTTATTATACAGAGTGTTTACGAAATCTGTGTACAAACTTTTAGGGGTGGTAAAAAACCTTATTTAGAATATATGCTGTCAATAAACTGGGGGTCGTAAACGAATCTTGATACATAAAAAATTGTCAAACATCATACATAGAAACGGCTGTCTGAGACGCCCTCATAATATTGTCTCTTTCGTCAATGTACCGGGTGATCCAAAAGTGTATTACATTTTTTTACATTGTTAATGACATTTTCAGTGTTTGCGCGTGCCTCGTGATTCTTATGAAAGCATTGAACAATGTAAAAAAAATGTAACACACTTTTGGATCACCCGGTATTTCCAGAAAACGGAGAAATTAGAAAACTTAATACTGATGATCAAAGTTTTTAATAACCAAATAGTACATGTTTGTAAAATTACAAAAGATGTTAGTATTTGTGACCCCATTTATTGACAAAATATATCCAAAATAAAGTTCTCTACCACCTCTAAAAGTTTATACAGAGTTCATAGACAGTCTATATAGGCTTTATTATTCATTGTCAATCAAATGGTAGCATAATGAAATGACAGCATCAGAGGATAGCCAGATAGGTGGAGGGGGCTAAGGGGCTGCACAAACGAAAATGAAAGTTACCCCCCCCCCATTCTCCAGAGGAATTCCTGGCTACGCCACTGGACGGCATGCTTATGTATGATTAAAGATATTTAAGATATCCATTAACTATTATTTTTGTCCATTAACTATTCGCGTACCAGTTATTCTTTTTTCATACCATGGAATATGTATAGACAAGACTACACAGTTTTACTGATATCATTCCAAAACCAAACCAACAAAAGCGAAATTATGATAGGCTTTCCCAAACTGTTGCTCTCTTGCTAAGCATCTGATATAAAATATCCCAAAAACCTATTTATTTATTATTAGCAGAATTATTTATTAGCAAAACTGCGCATGTGTTAACTTACTCTTGCTAAGCAAATAAATTCGTCCTCATCAACGTTATAATGCAAGAAATCCTTCAACTGTTCCTCAAAATTTTCCACAAATAACAAAAGAGCGCCGGGTCTCAAAATTCTTAGAAGTTTCTATAATAAATAAATAAAGCTCATTTGTTTGAATATCCGTAATAAAATTTAATTTAAAAAAATTAAAAATTTTTGCTAATATTCCTTGCCTTTAATTGCTTTGAACAGATATCTCTATCCTCTCTATCAGGCGATACTGAAGAAATAAATTTCACCATTGTTATGATATCTGCCCTCGAAAGCGAAGTAAGAATATCATTCGTCAGCTTGACATAAAATATAAAATAATAAATTTATTTAGCAAATGAAGCTAAAGGCATTAAATAAAACGAATGTTAAAGAAATAACCTTCACCTTATATACGTATGTATATTTTTACAAACGTAAATATGTACTGTGTTACTGATCTTATGCATTAAATGATTTGAATAATATGTTGAAAATATGATAATGAAATGAGAACGAAACCACTATTCCACAACAAACTTTTAATAATCATTTATTATTCCACAGATTATTAAAAGTTTGTTGTGGAATAGTGGTTTTGAACTCACTTTATTATCATTCATTGTCAGGGGCGTAACTCTGGGGGGGGGGGGTTCGGGGGGTTCGGGGGGTTCGGACGAACCCCCCTTTATTTCCCTAAACCGTTCATTTGTTTTTCTTTGTTTCTACTAAAAAATTATTCTACATTTTATCCCCCCCCCTCCATGAAAAATCGTGGTTACGCCCCTGATTGTGTCCACAATTTCTGGCTTTACCCTTCAAGTTGAAAATACTCATTCAATCCATGCCTGAAGATGACTTATAATTAAGGCATCATTCGAATGAGCATACCTCAAGAGGGTCCTACTTTAGGTGATATATATTACGCAGAGGGGGTGAGAGAGCATCTATGTAAATATGCAGAGTGTGTGTGGGTGTGTGTGTGTGACTTGCTGATTGTATGTGGATGTGAGTGTGTGTTTGCCTGGAGGAGGGATGAGTAGCTGAGTGTGTGTGTGTGTGTGTGTGTGTGTGTGTGTGTGTGTGAGAGAGAGAGAGAGAGAGAGAGAGAGAGAGAGAGAGAGAGAGAGAGAGAGAGAGAGA